>CM071794.1:1347577-1507577 GCA_036559045.1 Platycarya longipes
CCTAGTCTAGCTGTCAGTAATTTCCAGTGGCATACTTTCTTTTGCTTAGTAATTAACCTATTCATTCATATTGATCAGCTAGGACGGGCCAAATGTCTAGTTTTTAGCTAACAGTGGTCTACAAGCTATCACAACAACATATCAAATTTAGGTTATTTTACTAACTATCATTGATCAAGAAAGATAGAAAAAATGTAAACGAAATAAGACTATATTATCTATTATAATTATTAATTATCATATTGTTGTTCTTGTTATTATTATTATAGGCCCCGAATAATAAGAAGCGTTACATTGCTCTAAGCTCAAGCTAATTTCTATCAAAAGAATAAATATCACTAGTATGTAGTCAAAATAAGTTATTATTAATTTGGATGAAAAGAGACCTATACAAAACCAAAAAACTAAAGCGCATGAAAATCAATTTGTTTTCTAGATCAGAATGCTAAATATTCATGAAAGAAAATGATCTCACCATTGCATCTCTGATCTCATTATATGATGATCATGTCCATGCAGTCGCATAAATAAACGGCTATTGTTGTTTAGGTGATGGCAGTGTTTATCGATCATTATATGTTGTATTCGTGGGCGTGTTATATGTCAATAATTTTGGGTCACTTTTAAGTGTTGGTTGTTTATTTTGAGCGCGCGTGCGCGCATACACACATATATATGTCTAAATTATACATAGCCGTTTCAAATCTTGCAGTTCGCTTGGTCAAAACCTTGTAACAAGTCCTGATTACTGGGAAAACTGCTTTGCAGTTTTAATCTCTATCTTTGGCTTGCTTCTGTTTTTATACTTTATCGGAAATTTGCAGGTTGGTATTGCTGATCATCATCTTATTCTTTCTCTTTTTTATTTTTTTATTTTTTATTTTTATTTTTTATTTTTATAATTTTTTGTTTGTTTTTTATTTATTTTTTAAGAAAAAGCAGGGCTCTTATTATTTCCATATACAATTATGCCATGCATATAATATGAATATGTTAAGATTTTTATAAACATATATGTTTAGTGGTCCTTAAATTTGAATTCTCACAGCTCATTTAAAATTATGACCAGTACTAGAAATCTTTTACGAATATAATGTGACAATTGATAACTTTTAAATGTATTAATTTATGAGTAGAAATCTTAGAAACTGATCAACATAATTATGATGCGACAGGTGTACATGCAGTGGGAGGCATCTAACGAGTTGCAGCAGATTTTTAAGTGGTCGAAGAAATCTAAGCAGCATAAGAAGATAGCTAAGCGGTTGGAGAACAACCCTAATTCTAAGCTCAAGTTGAAGACATATGACCAATACTACATGACAGATATGGATGAGGATGATAAGGCAAAGATCGCTAGAACTAAATTACGTAGCATCGAGTCTTGGACAACCACAATCGGACTCTCCTGCGAGTTAAAGCACAGAATCATGAACTATGTGACCCCATTAATACTGGAAGATAAGAAAGATATTGATACACAGAATCCATTCCCTCATCTTCCAACATCAATTGGAAGATTGATTAAGCTACGTCTCTGCTTGCCCCTGCTAAGGGCAGTTGAGTTTCGAATCCTCGTCTTTTTTATACTTGACCTAAAAAATCATTCAAGTGAAAATTTCAGTATTATTTTTCCATAAAAAATGATTCAAAATTAATCGAATGTATAGTGAGATGATATAGATCGATGTAGTGGTTTAGTTAATTGGTTAAGACTTACGTTCGTTTAGAGAAATGTCATTTTTATAACGACATTTATCTTACATCATTCATGATCCTCAATCACACAATTAGTATTATGTCATATTTAAATGGTTTTTCATTTAAATAATTCACTTACAAAATCACTTTAAAATGTCTTGCATCAATCAAAGATGAAAAGTATCATAGCTAGAAGTTGGTATATATATATATATATAATGCACTTATCGTTAATTAATCTTGTTGATCGTTTGTGAACATGAAGGTGCCCATGTTCGAAAATGAAAGTGAAGAATTGTTGTATGAGATCACCAGTAAGTTTCTCAAGCAAGTGCAGTACAATCAAAACAGCTACATTGTTCGAGAGGGAGAACCACTGGATGCGATGATCTTCGTAGTAACAGGAATTGTGTGGTCATATACAAGTAATCATGGCAATAAAACTGAGTGTCTCAAGAAATGTGACATATTCGGAAAACATCTTGTAGAATGGGTGCTGCAAACCCCCGAGCTATCCGACCTTCCATTATCGACAATGACTCTCAAATCCCATACAAAAGTAGAAGCCTTTTGTCTTATGGTTGGTGACCTCAAGGATATGATGTCTCAAGGCGGGTGGAGATCATTTAACCACATCACCCAGCATAACTCGAAACAGGTTAAACATTTTGCAGCTTCATCCATCCAAGCAGCATGGCGCTGCCACACCATCCATCCTCATTAAGTACTTGAACGAGCAAGTTAGCAAGTCTGCTAATGCAGTTGGCTAAGGTCGCCACCACCGACAGCTACCCAAGTTTAGATAACATTACCATTTATAATTAATCTAGTGTTATTAGACGCTCTTCATGCTCTTTATTGAAAGAAAAGAAAATAAATCGTTTGATTACGAGAGCTTGTATTATGATGTGGATTAAATACTGTACTCATTTTTTTAAGTCGTTAAATAAAATATATTGCTAGTTGCTTGATCTAATATTGAGTTGTTAAAAGAGTAGGCCAGAAACCATAAATTTGTTTGTTTTCGGTACCTAACAGACCACACACTATACTTTTTTTTTTCTATTTTTTTTCTCTTTTACTAAATGTTTGATATATATAACCATGAGTAGAAGAGCTTAATTAATTTAAGAAGAATAAACTCATAAAAAAAATTTAAAAATTAAAAAGGTGTGGTACTATGTGGTGTGTGTGGGGATGATAAATGGAAAAACTCTAAATAGAACATATTTAGCTGTGATTTCTTTGCTAAGAAAAAATATTATTATATTAGACAATTGGGTCATATGCCATAAGCTCATGAGGCTTCTAGCTTGAATTTGAAGGTTTTCAGTGAGAGAAACACGCATAAATTTCTTCTAAAGAGATGGCCGCCCCTTGAAAGCCATAGAAGGAAGATCTTAATTTCTTCTAAAGAGATGAAGGTCCGTCACTACAAGAAAACTTGCCTGTTGTGACATTTTTATAGCAGTCAGATAGACTATTTGAAACATAAAAATGCCACAACTGCCTATTTGGTTGTTATAAAAATGTTACAACAGGCCAATTTTCTTGTAGTGCGTCTAATCTCATACAAAAGACAAATGAAGGTGAGAACTCAATCATTCTTTTTAGGCGAGATGTCATGAGTATTATAATAAGTTCAAGAAAAAGGAAGATGTACGCTAGCATCCTTTTTAGGTTGTCTGACCTTTTGATTGGAGAAAATTTTACGTTACATTTGAGGTTCTATCATATAAGATAAATTAAATAAATTCTTTGAGTCCTATTTATAATTTTTGCTTACTAATATTCACAACTTCTATGCAAGAGTGAAGTTCTGTAAATAAAAAATAGATCAAAGTTGAAGATTCATCATCATGTAGGTTCAACATCTTTCTATCGCCTTTCTAAAAGATTGGTAATGCTAGTTTCATTTTTTTCTTGTATATATTTATTTTTGGAGATACTAATTTTAATATTGATTTTATATCTTAAAAATGCATCTTTTGGCAAGAGTCAGCACCAATTATGATTTGATAAAATTATATGTTGTGTCGCATACTAAGCATAATAGAGATTGGACTCATCCTGCTACTTGTAAAAATTATGTGAGTATTATAATTTTACTAATTAAATATATTTGAGTATTTGTTGATATTAATTCTTTACGTTGTGTGTATAATAAAATGATTGTCGTTCATGTTGAAACTGCATCAAATAAAAATTCCTCAACAAGGTTGAAACTTTTACACAAGTTTTAAGTCAATGTTCAGGATATTCGAGGGGTTTGGATCACTATGTAAATCCTTCTAACTCTTGTTAAGGTCAAGTGCCTCTATAGCATTAGAGAATGTGAATTTCAGAACTGAAGAATTGGCTACAAGATAATATAAGTAAAAGGCTCAATTGATGAAACATGCATACATGGTGATGCACATGAAACAGTAAAAAGAACAATAAGAAGAGTTCAAGAGAAAGATGCAACTCCAATGTAGATGTTTATGCAACAATTCAGGCCTTTAAGCAAATGATTTTAATATTTTGCAATGGACTTTGGAATTTATAAAGTTCTGTATCGAAAACATTAATAGTATTATTACTATTTTATTTATTTAGTTTGGACATATTCAGCTAGCTTTATTTGCATCCAACAATTTATAATGTATTGTTAAATATTCTTTATGCCTATTATATTTTAAATCTTTGGCTAAAATATAATATTAATCGTCTGAACAACTATGAAACGTTGAAACAGTGATACATTAGAAATAATTGTTCGAACATCACATGATACCAGTCAAACGGTCGTTAAACATCCCTTACCAGTTGAATGTCTACAAATTGGCAAACTGCTTGATCATTTCTTTATACGTTTGAACCTCTTACTCAATCTGTAAAAATATATGTTCTATTTGATCATCAATTTCTTTGTTCGAATAGAGTGATATCGATCGACCACACATACAGGATATGTTTGAACACTCATACCATTTGAATGTCTTCTTGGAGCGTTTGAATGCAATTCTGGGACGAATTTTAGCCATTCCCCGTTCAAACATGATCAAACGGTCTTGGAAAACTTCCTCCCAAAATATACTTTTTAAGACGAAATTGCTATTTTTGTCCTAAAATACAATTTGGGACACTATTATTGGAACAAGTACTTTGAGACTTTTTTTGGTCCCAAATTGTGTTTTGGGACAAAATCCCAATTCTTTGGGATGAAAATCTTTGTTCCAAAAGATGTTATCTATTCTATTGAGAGTAAAAAATATTTCGTTGTATTTTGTGGTTATCCTAACATTATTAAATACTTAAATTACATTATATATAATTTTTAATACATTCAAGTAATCTTAATATAACGTATTCAAAATTTTCATGAATCGACATTGACTCAATTTTGTATCCGATATTTGAAGCCTATGTCCAAAACATTAAGTTTATAAACACATTAAAAAAATAGAAAAAGATAATTATGTTAAACACAAGGACTATTTCAATATTTAACATGATTTAATTAATTTCATGTGGACGACTATCGTCGCATGAATGGAACTCAGTTGATGAGAGCGTTCCTCGTACGTAGTCTCGTGATTGTAGTCTCGTAGGTCAAACTATTACCTACAAATGACAATTTAGTCAAAAAGCTTTATATAAAAACCGTGTTATAACTATGTCACATGGAATCTCACTTATTGGTATATTCTTTCTTGAAGGATGGTCTGGTTTTTTTCCTGCCATTCTAAAAGTTGTTAAACCTCAGAGATTCTCAAATTTTAAAGTACATAAAATATTACTAGCAAAGATTTCTAGCCTTTGAAAATACCTTTTTAGCCAAATGTAACCAAATTTGGCTATACAGTTAGAATTCTATAACTAGGAGTTAGATAATTTATCAATAGCAGTGAGATAGTTTGAATTATTATGTAGTTTTGACAAATGAGAGAGAAAAAATTGAATAATAAATATTTTTATGGTGCCCCGACCCTCACATGTGAACATATGAAAGTCATGATGGTCGGATGAGAACCACCCGGCTAATACACTCCATCACCATGTGCAAGTGTGTGCAAACAAGCAATATGTGCAACACAAAATATTACAGCTAAAAAAAAAAAATAAAAAGTATTCAAATTAGTACCAGAAAATCTAAGCCTAAAACCTAATTGAATACTCGTTAGAAAATTATTGTAGTTACCTAATTGATAAAGTAAAGTGAACACAAAACTCTCAAATCACAACTAAAATATTCCAAATCTTCACTTCTTGAGTGGAGTTGGTCCAATGCTCAAATTTAACCTCTAAAACAAATTTACAGTTCCATGAAATGGAACTGAAGGTACAAATAGCATATGAGATTATGAAATCTCATTAAGTAAGCAACTAAACAACATCTAAGAGTTTAAAAATACAATTAAGTTATCAATACATTTCACAAACATACAATAAACACATGCAAGAACAAATCCACTGTAAGATCCTAGATTTCGTGTATTTTTATGTATTATCTTTATTCTTATTGTTGATTGTTTTAATTTATTTTAATAATATTATTGGTTGTGTTTTATTTGTTTAAAATTATTATTTGAGCTATTAGTTAATTAGTATTAGTTTTACGTTCTTTTTATATTTAAATATTGAGTTACGTTATTTTTCTTATTAATTTTAATGTGAGGTAATTGTTTTAATGATTAGAATTAAATTTCTTTATTTTATTATGTGAGTTTATTTGATGTGTTTTATTTATTTTAATTAAGTGTGTTTTGGAATGGATGCATATATATATATATATATATATATGTTGTAATTTTAAGTAATTTTGTGACCCAAGTTGTGAGAATTGAACTTCATTTCTTTCATTTCCTTTTTCCTTTTTCTTTTTCTTTTTCTCATTTTCTTTTCTATTTTTTTTCTTCTTCCATTTTATTTCATTTTCCTTGCTTTTCCCCCCAGTCCCTCGTGATCTCCCTTTACTCCCCTTCCCTTCCGTGCTCCTCATCCCTTAGCGCCGTGGTCTGGCAACACCGCCCATACCACCGGCATCCTTTTCTTTCGACGACCTCCCTTGAACCGGTGGTGCACTTCACGGCAACCCATAACCCACACGTGAGCCATAAACCCGAATGGGTATCTCCCTTGCTCTTCCTCTATTTTTGGCGTCACCACTAGCCACTCAGCTGCACCATCGACTTCCACCATCTCCTAGCAACCTCAGGCAGCAATCCCAGTTGTTGGCACCATCCACGGAAGCCACAAATGGTCCCAACCTGAAATGGGTCTTGAAACCCACGTGATGTGCTATTTCTTCACCTACTGCCACCACTGACCACCACCAGGTCTCACCTCTGCCACCAAAATGTTTCCTCTCCTTAGCCGACTACCCCCTAACTCTGCTCCTCAAACAACGGCCCCACCTTCCCTGTACAAACCCAAACTCAAAAATGAGTTTCCACCTCTTTTTAGCTTGATCTGCCACCTTCCGGTGGTTGCACCACTTCACCACCACCTTTATAAGATTTCTCATCCTTCAATGAGTATTTCTCTAAATTTTGGTGTCAAACCAAGTATTATAACCCAACGTATGAAGTGACCGCTATGAGCACTGTGGATTGTCGCTTGTTCGAGGATTTATATTTTTACCGGATGTAAGTATTTTCCAAATGAACTTTAAGATTTAAATATATTTTTGTATTAATAACTATGTGTTTGGTTGATGTTGAAATTTATTAGTTGTTGGTTAATTTGTGCGTGGTCATCTGCATTGTGTATTCACGCACATGTTCATGGTTACTTTTGGGAACTGAGTTTTCAAATGTGTTAGTTGTTTTCGGGTGTGCATGTATCAAGATCCCAAGCCGAGATAGTTCATTATCTCGGTGGAGCTCCTCTAGTCACTCGGGAGTGGAATATACTAAGTGACATCTCCTAGGTTGTCACCAGGTAACAACGGGATCGTGTGTGATTGTAATGCTCTCGTCCCGACTCCGTGACTCCTCTGCTGGCGAGGGGTAGGGGATGCGTGGTCATGGTACGTGTTGGGCGCTGTTAGCTAGGCATTGCCTGTTTCGAAGTCACATGCGTGGTTGTTACCTATAAGGTGATGATGAGAGCGAATGTGTGCAAATGATCCCTAAGAGAGATCATGGTGCATATGGTTAATAAAATAGATGTTTATGCCATTTTCTAGGAAGATTGCGGGTTTTTATTATTGGTTTTACGTGGACCATTTTTGGAAAAATGTTTATGGTTTTAATGGATTTACGTGTATCATTTTCTAGAAAAATGATGGATGTTTTTATTGAAGTTTTATCTTAGGTCAAAATGGGATTTTGGCGTGTGTGGTTGATTTATTTAATTTGAAGAAGATAAATTTTGAGTTTCATGCATATGGTATCGCGTTTATGTGTTTTGTTGTTGCATGAATATATTTTATATCTTGTGGTTTGTTTGGATTGTACTTACCTGCAATGCCATTTTTGCGTCATAGCTTTTGGATGCAGAGGTCAAGGAGGCTGAGTCTGAGAAGGCGACTCTATCGTTGAAGTATTTTGTTATCTTTGGACACGTTTTATCCCTTTTGATAAATATGTATTTTTATGATTTATTTTTTGGATGACTATTAAATTTCTTGTTGAAAAATTTGTGTTAAACTAGTTTATAAAATATTTCTAAAAATTTTGGTACTTATCGACTTAATTTATCTGTTGCGATTTTTATTTATGCATGTCACGTGTTCATACACTTAGCACTTGACGTTGGGGTGCGTGACCCGTGTTGTCATCATCTCGATACCTTAATTACCGTATTTTCGTAAGTGGGAGTTGGGGACATCACATCCACTCATTTTCTCTAAAAAGGACACATTTACTCACGCACAAAAAATCTTATTTTTGGCCCACAACAAAAACTATTTAATAAATGCATATCATGATCTCCTCTTGGGACCATCCATACATTTTGGCTCTCTTCATTATATCATGGGTAGCAACTGTGTATGTTACTTCATAATGAGTGATACACATATACCATAACCAGCCATACTCTAGCCTTTGTCAACGAGAGGCCACGGATCAAGTCAAGAGAGTTATCGTCTTGACGGATATAATTGTCGCCCATCGACATCCAAGAGGAAGTCACATCAGTTTATTACTTTCTCGAGTGATTGGAGGAGCTTCATCGAGATAATGTTTCATCTTAGTTTGGGGTCGTGAACCTTATACAATCCATAAAATCATTTTATTTATACATACACCATGGTTTTCCTTGAGAACCATCCGCCAACAAGGGGCCATGAAGTTGGCACGAGAGTGTCTCCGTCTCATCCAATCTCGTTGTCACTCATCAACAACCTAAGGGACGTCATGACTAGCAACACATCACCCAATCTTTAATTGGGGTTGTGATACACATGCACCCACATATCAAAACTAGGACATGCACACACAACATGGCATGACACGGCACAGTAATAGGAACTATTCAAATAGTCTCAATAGAAAAAAGGTAGATGCATGATAAACAGTATATTGGATGACATGGCATGAAATACATCAAGCAAATTCACAATGCATATCAATCATTATACAATTGCACAAACAAGTTTTACAACCAACTGCACGCGTAATTTCATCCTCCATTATCGACCACATGCCTCGACCACATGCCCAGACCACCAAATTACAGTTCATAACCCAACACTTCATTGGGCCTGGGGCCCAGTTCAATCAATAAGGTTGCAAAAAACGTTAGTATAAAAAAAATTAGTTTTGAATCCTAGAGTTTCGTTGGAATATTACTTACAGCATGTATGAGCAATTTGGATCATCAAACACACATCGGTTTATAGTGTCTTGCGAGTAGAAAAGTCTGTGCGACACGACTCAGACGAACACAAAATACAAGTGCTCCAACACTTAGCACAACTTCACAACGACAACAGAATATTCAACACTTCACAATCTGACAACAATATCACAACAACATCTGCTTCTCCTTCGTATTCCACAACAACAACAGTCAAAATATTACATATCCATGAATATAAATCTGTCTAAGCAATCAACACCATTCTATACTCGCTCATTTACATTAAAGTAAAGCACTTAAGACATAAGGTAAGAGTTTACCATGCTTAAGGGCTTTGACAATGAAGGAAAGCATGCGGGAGGCGCTACCGTGTTTGTGGGTTGCTTGTGGTGATGTGATGTCGTGTCTGAAGGAGGTAATGGAGGCTCATTGCGGTAGAGAATTT
The DNA here is from genome assembly GCA_036559045.1 of Platycarya longipes. Taxonomy (NCBI): domain Eukaryota; kingdom Viridiplantae; phylum Streptophyta; class Magnoliopsida; order Fagales; family Juglandaceae; genus Platycarya; species Platycarya longipes. The sequence continues at coordinate 1,357,515 of CM071794.1, forward strand.
GTGAGGTCTTGGACAACGGTAGGTCTTGGGCAATAGAGTACTCGTGAGTGGTGACATGCAGTTGGGCTGAGGTGGAGCTAGGTGGTGCACAAGGGAGGTCTGAGAGGGTAAGAAAGCTACTAGGAGGAAGAGACTGTGGGGCTCAACGTCGAGTTAGGAGAGGAAGTTGTGGTGTCACCGATGAGCTGAAGTGGCAGCTTCATGGTCATAGCGGCCGCAAATGGTTAGGCTGCTTGAAGGAATAGAGCGTCACTAGTGCAGGGGGGACGTATGTGTTGGCTGCAAAGTGGGGAGCTAAGTAAAAATAGATAACTAAAACTATTTAAAATCAACTTTAAATATTAAAAATAATATTATTTCATCATAAAATAAAATAATACTAAGTTTACTAAATATTTTCAAAGAAATAAATTATCTAAGTAAATAGAATTTTCAACGTTAATTAAAATAACGAATATATATAATATTTTTAAAGAATTAAAAATTATTTCCTTAAACTATACATTTTGGGGCTTTAAAATATAAGATGGCTTTCCATTGGAAAAAAATATATATAAGATGGCTTTCCATTGGAAAAAATATATATATAAGAAGGCTTATTTGAAAATTGGGTTTAGTTCAATAATACTAAAATTATCCCATTAAAATAATTTTAAACATTTAACATTTTAAAATATTTTCAAACACTTGATTCAATATAAAAATCATGTGTTATATTTTAAAACAATACTTTGAGTGTTAAAATGCAAAGAAAAAATCTGTGATCAATTTGTAGAAAGGATAGGTTGGTCATAAGGGATGGAAAATAAAAATAAGCAATTTGCATGCAAATAATTATTTGTAGTGAGAAGAGTCGCCGCAAAAAGCTAATATACCTTGACTTATAATTTTCATAGTATTACTAACTTATTTGCAGCGCCTTAAAGCCGCTGCAAGAAGTTAGTAATACTAATCAGTGTTACTAACTTCTTGCGGCGACAAGTATTCATCGCAAAAAAGCCCATAGATCACCTAAAATAGTTAATCCCAAGGATTTTGGAGCGCAGTATGTTCGTCGCTATTATAACTCCGCTTATAAGTTCAATCAACGAATGAACTAAATCACTATAAAAATAATTTTTTTCTAGCAATTTCTTGCTGCAAATATGTTGAAATTTTGTCTTAATTAAGTCCCATAGTTCATGCAAAAATTTCTAAAAAAAATATTTCATGCAAAATTCACCAAAATTATTTATGACAAACACTAATCACTACAATTAATTTTTTTCAAAGAATAGTTGTCATTTCGAGATGAGTGTAAGTCACCTCAAATAATCAAATACAAAAATGAAAAATAGTTGCAATTTCACTAGTAATTAATACATTATTTCCTTATTTCTTATTGATCTTCTAAGAAAATATAATTATAAGAACCTAGATCAAAGCTTTTAAATTTAATAAAGAAAACTTGCTTAAGAAAGCACCAATGTCATCATCCCGATATCTTAACTCCCGTATTTTCGTAAGTGGAAGTTGGGAGCGTCACAATCAAATCATAGCCAAAATGAGAAACAAGAACTAACCCATTCTGGGAAGTGAATTCGAGCTAGAGCTTCACTAAGTTGTATCAAACTCTCAATTTGCCAAACACAGGTATTTATTAAAGATGTAAAATATGTTCTAAAGTCAGATTTCAAAAGCAATGAATTTGTGAAAATGTATAAGAGAAACTGTTAATAACAAAAACTATGATCATTATGAATTTTGTAATTTTCACTTGAAGAAAATGGGCATGATATGTTGGGGAAAAAGACGCAAATCATGTCCTTCAGTACCTTGCTTACTCAAATATTAATCACACAAGGCAGAGACTAACTTATGGTTAGTTGCTAAATTTAAAATCATGACAATTTTAAGAAAGCTAATTAGTCAAATTGTTAATAAAAGTAAACAAAATTCCAGTAGGAGCAATGCATTCACTTTTACCTTTTAGCTACTTTCAGGGAAATTTCCTCTCCTCATGATGTCAATGTACCCTCGAGTCAACTCTTCAGTAGCTTCGTGAGATAATTGTGTGTGAATATGTGCCAACGAGCATAGCTCACATATGCAGTTAGTATTGAAAGGTCACATATGTAGTTGGCACTAAAAGGTCCAAGACATCCTGAACTTCACTTTGCAAATAGAGATGGAGCTTTACGGATGAACAAGAAAAATCATAAAAAAATGATCCCAAACAAGGGATATGCTTTGAATTCTTCCGACCTCGGTATTCATTATGTGTAATGAAACAATATGCTTGGCAAGTTGCTTATATGTTGCTCACAATGGAACATGTTAAAGCATGTTTCAAAAGAAAGCGAAATCAAATGAATAGGTTTGTTGCATTGTTTATAATCCATTAATGGCTTGACTTTCTCCACGAAGTTGGAGCAAAGAATCTCATTTCTCAAAACGCAAATAGATCTTATTTCTACTATCAAATTTGAATTAAATTTCTATACAAATTATCTATCTAGGACTAGATTTCTGAGCTCATATAACATGTTCATGAATCCAACATTATGGGATAATCAAGATAATCAAAGTCCACCAAAACATAGTAGAAAGAGAAGTCTTACATTTTCTATATGCAGTGTGTTAATAACTGAATATTTTCCCACATTAGGATACCCAACAAGTCCAATAGATATAAATTACTTGTCACTTCTGTAACCGATTGAATTGTCTCACAACCGACAGAAGTAGCATTCATAACCTTATCAGAAATGGGTGTTACATGTAAACCATTTTTAACATAGAAAAGTGCACATCCTATAAACCTAAAAGCCTTTTTTTCCCTTTCAACAAAATAAATGCAATGAAGGAGAATGGAAACTGAAGTGCGCAATATGGAACTATAAAGAAAAGGTGTGATAATATTACAAAAAAAAAAAAAAAACTTAAATGGAGATAACAATGACTAATATGCAAGAAGGGTACATTGCAAAAGACTTGTTAGTGCTCGATCAACACAAATTGTATTCAGAAGTTCTGTTTTGGGGCTTTTTGGCATGGTGGGGGACAAATATGGTTCATATATGATTGTATAAAATCTTATAATAAATAAAAATGTAGATGTCATGTTAATAAAATGACTTCTAATTATTCAGGCTCAACTTTGAGTTGAGTAGGGATGATCCTCATAAAAATTCACAAAACAAGAAACTTCTTCTTGGCAATGGATCATTAAAAAAGTATACTAGGTACATTTCAATTGCAAATATAAATATGTATACTGTTGAAGAAAGGTGTGCCTCAGAGAAAAGATCAAAAAGCTTGAGGTGCCCTTTATAATGCTGAAGAAAGGTATGCCTTAGAGAAAAGATAGACATACCCATGTGCCCACCAGAATTTCAGCACCCGCAGCTGCAAGGGGTTTAGCTTTTGCCCAACTACATCCATTGTCCTCAGCTATTTATTTTTTGGTAAGTAAAAGATATTATTAAAATATGAAATGGCGATAAAGCCAATTAGAAAAAGCACACATGCCCTCTTAAATAGGGGCATTAGAGACAAGAAAAACATGTAGGTCTATGCCATGAAAATTCACAGCAATGGACAAAGTACAAAGAGTTCTAAAAAATAAAGTTTTAAGTTCTAGATCTCTTCATGACTTTAAAAGTCTGCTCATTTCACTTTTGCTATAATCACCACATGATACAAATAGAGATTATTTTCCAAACGGCTTTGATTTGTTGTGTGCCTTGAATTGAAGGCCATCCCATCATAGTAGCTAGCAGTCTCCAGCATGACTCATGCAAGATTCAATCTGCCAAAAATCTCGTCCCATAGAAGCCTGGCTGTCTCACAGTGTAGAAGTAGATGGTTCACTGACTTGCCCCCTCACTGACACATGCAACACTAGTCTGCAATAATGACCCTTCATTTCCTCAGATTGCCTGTGGTTAAGATCTTACCTAAAGATGCTGTCCACACAAAGAAAGTCGCTTTCAAGAGTGCCTTGTGACGCCAAAGATGTCGCCAAGGGAATTGAGAAGCAGGATCTTGCGTTAGAACCATATTGAATGAACGGATTGTAAAAATCCGTCTTTTAGTTGGTATTTACCATAAGCTATTGTCTTGTTGTAGGTGTGGTCTTTTAGAGTAGATAAGGCCATAGAAATATGTGAAAATCCCCATTTCCCAGTCTTAAGCTGCCTAATTGAAAGCGATGTTCCAGCTGATGCTTCCACCCCTATGCTCAATGACCTTCACCACTGCAGAGTCTTTGGCACTAACTAACTGAAAAGAGAAGGAAATACCTCACACAGTGCTTTGTTCCACACCAAATATCTTTAAAAAATCTAATTCTTGTTCTGGCCCCCAATTTGATCTTGGTATTCCTCTAAAAAATCCCCCGTCCTTTTCTGATATTTTTCCACAGCCCCACCTCACCCGCTTCCCTAACTTCACAAGAATTCCAACCCCCCCAAAGACCACCATAATTGCTGTGAATCACAATTTTCCATAAAAGCCTCGGGTTTCTTGTGATACCTCCATAGCCATTTGCTCAACAATGCCCGATTGAATATCCTCAAGTTACAGATACTCGACTCACTATTCGAGATAGGATGGCAAACCATCACCCTCTTGACTAAGTGGTGTTTGAACTTCTCTCGCATGTCTCCCCACAAGAAATCCCGCTGAAGCTTCTTTAGTCGACTTGCCACACTTGTTGGTATAGGAAATATGTGGGTAGATTTGAAAATGTACTTTTGATTAGTGTAATGCGACCCCTTTAGACAGATACAGTCTTTTCCACCCTGCTAGCTTCTTTTCCATTCTCTCTATAATCGTGTTCCAAATCCTAGAAGACCTTGAAGCCGATCCCAACGAAAGCCCCACATATGTCATAGTTAAGATAGAAATTTTGCACCCAAGAGTTTCGGCCAACACTTGTATATTGAGGACTTCACTGATCGACACCATCTCTTATTTGTCATAATTCTATTTAAGTTCAGATGCTGCTTCAAAACATAGGAACAACGCCTTCACCACTCGTACTTTGTCCTGATTTGCCTAAAAAAAAATGAGGGTGTCATCTCGAGAGTTCGGGAAGAAACCTTCCAGACATCCATTGATCAAAATAGAAAATGCTGCAGTGGTTATGCACCATCAAATCTAGGATCTCCACCTATCCCCAAAGCCGCACCTCTTAAGCAAGTACAAGAGGAAATTCCAATTGACATGGTCATAGACCTTTTCCATATCTAATTTGTACAAAATCCCTGTGTTGTTGGCTTTCCTTCTACTATCAATGCATTCGTTAGTATTAAGGACTGCATCAAGGATCTATCTACCTTTAACGAAGGCATTCTATGGCTTAGTGATTATTTTCCTAATAACCCATTAAGCCGATTGGTAAGAACCTTTGAGATGATCTTATAGACTCCACCCATTAGGCTAATAGGCCAAAAGTCCTTTATTTCTATAGTCCCAACTTTTTGGGAGATTATAGCTAAGAAAGTGTTATTAAGAATTTTCTCAAAATTTCCTCCCAAGAACAGCTCCTTAAAGATTTTCATAAGGTCTACTTTTATCACACCCTAACATTCTTGGAAGAAACCCATGGAGAAACCATTTGGCCGGAGTGTTTTCTCTCTAACCATTCTTCAAACTAACACTTCTTCCTCCTCAAAAGCTCGCTCCAACCGGACAACATCATCTGGCTCTAACATATCAAAAGCAAGACCATCCAAGGTAGGTCTCCAATCCTCTTATTCCATTAAAAGCTTCTTAAAGAAATCTACAATGTGATTTTGAATGACTCATTCATCTTTAGTCTCTTCCTCGTCAATTCTTAAGGCCTCGATATTGTTGTTTCTTCTATAAAAATTTGTAGTTCTAAATAAAAATTTGCACTTAGATCCCTTTCATGTAATCACAAAGCTCTTGATTTTTGTCTCTAGGACACTTTTTCTAAGAATAACTCTCAAGATTTGTAGCCAACGAAGTCTTCTGCATCTATTCTTCTTGGGTGAGAGGTCGTCCCTCTTGAACCCTATCTAAATCCTTAATCTCTCTTATCAAACGATTCTCATTATCCCCCATGTTACCGAATGACTGAGAATTCCATAACTTTAAGTCACATTTTAGAGTTTTAAGCTTGTTTGCAAAAATGTGGCTAGGAGAACCTTGAAGCTGGTATGAAGACCACCACTATTGAACCCTATTCTCAAAATCCTCCGACTTTAACCACATATTCTTGAAATTAAAGTAGCTTCGACCGCTCCAGATCCCTCCACAATCCAGTAAAATAGGCCAGTAATATGAGGATACATGACCCAACTGCTTTTGCAAGACGTTTGGGAAATGAATTTCCCACTCGGGTGAGTTTAAAAAGCGATCCAATCTAGACTAGGTCTAGTTGGTCGACCAAGTGGCTGGACCCCCTATGAGTGGTAAATCCAACATATTCAAATAAAAAATGCTTTCAAAGAATTCCAGACTAGCAGATCTCACTCGCTTACTACCATTTGTCTCATTGGAAAATTTGACGACATTAAAATCACCCAAATGCACCACAGTGAATCCAACCAACTGTACACCGTCGCCAGTTCTTCCCATAGCAGTTTGAAATCCGCATCTAGATTTGGCCTGTACATACCTACAAAAGCTCACACAAAATTATCAAATACACATTTAAACGAACAAGCTATTGAGTATCTACTAATATACTTATCCATTTTTTCCACCACCCATCTGTCCACAACAACACTATGCCACCTGACGCCCCTGAAGAAGCAAAATATACCCAGTCCACATGAACACTGCTCCACATGAACCTGACGCCCCTTCCTTTTATATGAGGGCCTTCTGAGTTTATTGACCAAATCAACCACCTAAGTTCGCGACTTTTTTTTGACTTTCCCTTTCTATTTTGGTTATGACCGGCTTCCATAGCTGTGAATAATGCCAACATTTTCTCTTCGTATCCTTCGCACGAAAACTCACAATGTTTTAGAGAGCTAGAATTGTTTTCATAACCCAGTTCGAGGATTGGTTTGGAAAAATGAAATTCAGGGGGATTGGTTGAAAATATTCACTAATCAGAATATCCTCTAGTCCTTGCAAAGCATTCGAATTAGGAAGAAAAAGTTCATCATTGATCGAATGCATCATATCTAGAGTCTTCGTCCGAGTCCAATATGTCCAGGAGATCCTCTGCAAGTATTCTCTGGTCGCCGACGTCGGTGACCACTCAAGCACCACAAACTGCGAAGTTTGGTCTTCTCTTATCGGCGAAGTTACCTGGGCTAACTGAATTGGATACCCCTCAGGAACCACGATTGGCAAGGTTGAATGCACTGAGTCAACAACAAGCTATTGAGTCATTGGGATAACATTGGAGCTAGCTATTGATGTCATTGGCGCCGTCTGATCAGCCTTCGCCAAAAAAATCCCCTGCTAGAATGCTTTCCAGCATAAACCCTAGTGTTTGCAGTTGCATGTCAAACATAAAAATTGTTGGGTTGGGTTGGGGGACATCCAACCCAGACCCAAGCCCAGTCTGAAAGTCAGTGCCCTCTCTTGAGCTTTGGGCCTTTTGAGCTCCATTCCCCCCGGCTTGCTAAGCAATGCCTTGTTCCCTGAGCTCAACACTCTCAGCACTCTCTGTGACGCCTCCAAATTCCCCTTAAAATAAACACGGGAATCGAGGCGTCGGGATGATTACAACCCGGGTCACATATCCAACCGACAAGTGCCAAACGTGTGTGCACACGTGACATACATAAAATATAAGTCGCAGCAGATAATAAAATTATTATCTAAGTACCAGATTTTTTTATAAATATTTTACAAACCATTTTAATAAAAAATTCTTTCATAGGAGATTTAATACAGTCATCCGAAATACAAATTAAACAAATACATATCTATAAAAGGGAAAAATAATTTCTCGAGATAACAATTAATAATAATAACACATCAACTGCGGAGCCATCTCCTCAGGTTCAGCCTCTTCAAAGTCTGCATTGAAAAATTACGACACCAAAATGGTACCGCAGGTAAGTAAAAAAACCCAAGATAATAAATACATTAATGCAACAACAACAACCATGAACAAATTACCATATGCATGAGGCTTAAAATCATCTTCCTCAAAATCAATAAAATAACCACACATGCCAAAATCCCATTTGGCCCAAAATAAAACTCCAGTAAAATCACCCATCATTTTCCCAGAAAATAATGACCATAAATCCATGAAAATCACAACCGTTTTCCCAGAAAATGGTCCGCGTAAAACCAATAAACACAACCCGCCACTTTCTCAGAAAATGGCCTAAACATTTGTTTTATTAACCGTATGCACCATGATCTCCCTTAGGGACCATCCGCACACCCTGGCTTTCATCATCACACCAAAGGTAACGACCCCGCATGTGACTTCGGAACGGGCGATGCCTAGCTAACCACGCCCAGCATGTACCATGACCAGGCATCCCCTAGCTCCCGCTAGCAGAGGAGCCACGGAGTCGGCACGAGAGCGTTACCATCCAGTCCGATCCCGTCGTCGCCCAGCGATGACCCAGGGGACATCACTCAGTAGATTCCGCTCCCGAATGACTAGAGGAGCTCCACCGGGATAATGCCCCATCCAGGCTTGGGGTCGTGATACACACGCACTCGAAACCATAAATACAATGAAAACCCAGCTTTCATTTCCAACGCATAAATATGCGCGTAAATACACAATGCAGATGACCATGCACCAAATAACCAACAACTCATAATTTTCAACAATGACCAAACACAATATTTGTTGATGCCAAAAATATATTTAAATCTTAAAGTTTATTTGGAAAATATTTACAGCGGGTAAAAGCGTAAATCCTTGAGTATACGCTATTCCGCAGCGCTCGAAGCGGTCATTTGTACGTTAAGCTAAAGTGCTCGGTTTGACACCAAAATTTAGGGAGATACTCACTGAAGGGTGGGGAATCTCATGGAGGTGGTGGTGTGGTGGCACAACCACCGGAAGGTGGCAGATCGGGCTCAAAATGGGTGAAAATCCATTTTCGGGTTTGGGGTTGTACCGGGAAGGTGGGGCCGCGGTTTAAGGAGCTGAACTAGGGGGGTGGTCGGCTGAGGTGGGGGAACATTTTGGTGGTAGAGGTGAGGCTCACGGTGGCGGTAGGCGGCGGCTGGATTTCTCAACCCGTGGGTGTTAATACCCATTTCGTGGCTTGATCGTTTGGGAGGAGTTGGGGGGGGGGTACCGGCGGTGGGTTAGGTAGCTAGGAGGCCGGTGATGAGGTGGTGAAGAGATGGTGGCCGGCGGTGACCGGTGGTGGCCGGAAAACACACAAATGGGTATTACAATACCCATCTGGGTTTCAGCCCATGGATGGGAGGTGGGAGGAGGTCCGGGGCTAGGATGACTGGGGTAGGCTGGTCGGTAGGTGGCAGTCCTAGTGGTGGGGGCGGTGAGGGCCGGTTGTTGACATAGGGGTGGCTAGTTGACTAAGGCCGAACGGCCAAACACTGGGGGGGGGGTGAAGAAGAAGTCGCGCGCGGGTCAGGGGAAAAAGGCAGGGGAAGAAGAAAAGAAAAGAAAAAAAAAAGAAAAAAAAAGAAAAAAAAAAGAAAAGAAAAAAAGGAAAAAGAAATAGAGAAGGGAAAAGAAATAGAATCCACTAGAAGAAAAACACAATAAATTAAATAAAATCCAGTCGAAAATACTATAATTCAATATCAATAAAATAATATATTTAAAGCCCATCAATAGAAATAAATTAAACTCAAGCTCAATATTAAAAATAAAACAATAATTAATATAACGAAAGCAGATCAAATAAACTCACATAATAAAATAAAGAAATTAAATTCCAATCATTAAAATAATTAACTCATATTAAAATAAATAAGAAAAGTAACGTAACTCAATATTAACTAATTAATAGCTCAAATAAATATTTTAAACAAATAAAACACGACTAATAATATTATTAAAATAAATTAAATTAATTAATACCGAGAATAAAATAACGTGTAAAAATACACGTAAATCTGGGATCTCACATTCTCCCCCCTTAAAAAGAATTTCGTCCTTGAAATTCCCTCGACTACAACTAATAAAACTCCAATAGCTCACCTACTACATCACTTAATACTCACTCCAAGCATTAGCACAATCATCTATTTTCCTCAAACACAAATGGATTTTATTCCATCATAAACGTATAGTCTCCAAATAATATTTCATCTCTAAAACTCCTGAGGTAGCCAATTAATCTGGACTCCATATGTACAAGGATCTCAGTACAATCTCCCAAAATTTTAATATTCACTAACTCCATACAACAATTTGTGTTACCCGAAAGTAACTCCCAAGTTTATCTTCCTAACTTAACCATCAATAAACATAATTTACCCAACCAAAAAATAAATCTCCACTTACACGTATTATCCAAATTTTCAAGTCATCACTAATTCCTCAAAATTTACACAAAAATTGAACTTCCAACTACATTGCACTTCATCACGCTTTAGCACGCTCTCTTAACTCGCTAAATTCATAAAAATTTAAGTCCTCATAAATTATCACCATTGAGCAAAAACTGGCTCAACACCTATTACAAGAAATCATTTGCCACATTTACAAATCCTAATGTTTTATCATTTCACAATTCAAGTTATGCCACCCAATATTAAAACCTAAAAAATTTCTAACTCCCAAACCACTAATACACTTCTCCATCATTATAACTCCTCACTCTCATTATAGATTAATTATCTACATCTGTATTCTCTCAATCGAACATTCATTACCTATGAGATGGAATAACCTCAAATATTTAAATTCTTATGTGACTTCAAGCCACAACTAAATTCCTTAAGATACCTCGACAAATGTTGCTAATCATTAAATTCATCAAACATCAAGCTCAAATTGTCCACCCCAATCAATTCGCCCAAAGGCCTAATATTTGGATCTCTTGAATTTATTTCCATTACATCAATTCAACCCTATCACTTAACAAGACAACTTCCATCAAGTCAAACACAAATCAAAGACAAGTACTCTCCAAAAATTTCCACACATAATTATTATACATCAATCTCTAAGCATCCACAAACATCAAAAACTTCACCAAGGAAATAATTCATCGCTTACTATCATAAGTATCACTAAGACAGATTCCATAACAATATATCAATGATCAACAATTTCACACTCACATGAAAAGTCCATCTAAAATACAATTCCAATAATCTTCCAGAAATAAAATTAGAACTTAGACACTCAAACACTCAGTGAGATCCAGGAAATAAATATATATAAACAGCGTATAAAATATCGTTAAGGAAACGCAATTGCATAAATACCAACAAATTATCAAACAAATCTATTTCACAAAGATATAATAATATACCCAATCACTAAATAATACTTGAGTAATTCACATAAATATTATATAGAAACACAAGGAAAATATCTAATAAACAAATAAGTAAAAGCTATTCATTTAAGAAAATAAGACCACCTCCTTTGGTAAACACAAATCACCAAAAACTTTTATTAAATAAAACAAGGAGTTTGAATTAAATTAAGAACAGAAAATAAAATAACAAATGAAACTTTGAAATTCTTCACAAAACCCAACTCTTAAAAAGATTTATTGTAGAAATCTTCAGGACTTAAAACCTTTAAAAGAAATGAACCATAATAAAATAAACAAATTAATTAATTAATAAATAAATACCAACAAGTCGCCAAACAAATCTACTTTGCCAAAATAAATAAATAAACTCTCAAAATAAAACAACGGAAATGTGAAAAGATAATCAATTTAAATTTATCTCAAAGCATATACCTAAAAAGAAAGCATAACAGCGATTCTTTTTAAATCTTTATCTAAATAAATTTTCAAACTTTCATAAATATTTAAAATACAAGAGCCATAATTAAAATAAATAAATAATAAACAAAATCCATAACTATCTTGTAAGAAAACTATGAACTAAAATTAAAATCAAATCCTGATGATAATTGAATAAAAGTTTAAGAAAACAAAATAACTCATAACAAAAGAAATAAACTTTAAAATAAGGAATTCCATAATACAATTATTTAAAACATCAAATCAATAAAAAGATTGATTTAAAATAATAATATAATCTGAAATATCCAAATTCCAATTTAAACAAAAACAAAGGCATATATATAAAATAAATAATTCAATCAATGCTCGACAACTTAACCAAATAAAATCAACTAACTAAAATCTTAACTACAACCCAATTACCATATTGAACAAATATTAAAATAAAATAAAACAAAGCAAACCAATCAATCAGAACTAAGTTAATTATGAAAATAAATAAACAACATAAACATTAAAATAAAAGGCACAACACCACAAAATAAATATCGATAATCTTACCATATAAATTAGTAGGAAAACTTAGAGAACAAATAAAATAATAGAATAAAATAAAATAACCAAATCATAAAACAAATAAATTTTTAAAACCACAAGTTTTCAAAACAAATAAAATTATCTGGTACTGTCCCTAGGTACATATGGATTTACCCAGAGCCGAACTACTCTGATACCATCTGTGACGCCCCCAAATTTTCCTTAAAATAAACACGAGAATCGAGGCGTCGGGATGATGATAACCCAGGTCACACATCTCAACGACAAGTGCCAAACGTGTGTGCACACGTAACATACATAAAATATAAGTCGTAGCGGATTATAAAATTATTATTTAAGTACCAGATTTTTTTAGAAATATTTTACAAACCATTTTAATAAAAAATTCTCCCACAGGAGATTTAATACAGTCATCCAAAATATAAATTAAACAAATACATATTTATAAAGGGGGAAAATAATTTTTCGAAATAACAATTAATAATAATAACACATCAACGGTAGAGCCGTCTCCTCAGGGTCAGCCTCTTCAAAGTCTGCATCTAAAAACCATGATACCAAAATGGTACCGCAGGTAAATAAAATTCCAAACAAATCCAAAATAATAAATACATTAATGCAACAACAACAACCATGAACAAATTACCATATGCATTAGGCTTAAAACCATCTTCCTCAACATCAATAAAATAACTACACATGCCAAAATCCCATTTGGCCCAAAATAAAACTCCAGTAAAATCACCCATCATTTTCCCAGAAAATGATGACCATAAATCTATTAAAACCATAACCATTTTCCCAGAAAATGGTACACGTAAAACCAATAAACACAACCCGCCACTTTCCTAGAAAATGGCCTAAACATCCGTTTTATTAACCGCACAATGATCTCCCCTAGGGACCATCCACACACCCTAACTTTCATCATCACACCGAAGGTAACGACCCTGCATGTGACTTCGGAACAGACGATGCCTAGCTAACCGCGCCCAGCACGTACCATGACCAGGCATCCCCTAGGTCCCGTCAGCAGAGGAGCTACGGAGTCGGCACGAGAATGTTACCATCTCGTCCGATCCAGTCGTCGCCCGGCGACGACCCATGGGACATCACTCAGTAAATTCCGCTCCCAAGTGACCAGAGGAGCTCCACCGGGATAATGCCCCATCTAGGTTTGGGGTCGTGATACACACGCACCCGAAACCATAAATATAATGAAAACCCAGCTTTCATTTTCAACACATAAATATGCGCGTAAATACACAATGCAGATGACCATGCACCAAATAACCAACAACTCATAATTTTCAACAATGGCCAAACACAATATTTGTTGATGTCAAAAATATATTTAAATCTCAAAGTTTATTTGGAAAATACTTACAGCGGGTATAAGCGTAAATCCTTGAGTAGATGCTATTCCGCAGCGCTTGCAGTAGTCATTTGTACGTTACGCTAAAGTGCTCGGTTTGACACCAAAATTTAGGGAGATACTCATTGAAGGGTGGGGAATCTCATGGAGGTGGTGGTGTGGTGGCACAACCATCGGAAGGTGGCGGATCGGGCTTAAAATGGGTGAAAACCCATTTTCAGGTTTGGGGTTGTACCGGGAAGGTGGGACCGCGGTTTGAGGAGCTGAACTAGGGGGTGGTCGGCTGAGGTGGGGGAACATTTTGGTGGTGGAGGTGAGGCTCACGGTGGCAGTAGGCGGTGGGTTAGGTAGCTAGGAGGCCGGTGATGAGGTGGTGAAGAGATGGTGGCCGGCGGTGGCCGGAAAACGCACGAATGGGTATTACAATACCCATCCAGGTTTCAATCCATGGAGGGGAGGTGGGAGGAGGTCCGGGGTTGGGATCACTGGGGTAGGCCGGCCGGTAGGTGGTGGTCCTAGTGGTGGGGGCGGTGAGGGCTGGCGGCCGGTGTAGGGGTGGCTGGTTGACTAAGGCCGAACGGCCAAATAGGGGGGGGGGGGGAAGAAGAAGTCGAGCGCGGGTCAGGGGAAAAAGGCAGGGGAAGAAGAAAAGAAAAGAAAAATAAAAAGAAAAGAAAAAAAGGAAAGAGAAAAAAAGAAGGGAAAAGAAATAAAATCCACTAGAAGAAAAACATAATAAATTAAATAAAAGCAAGTCGAAAATACTATAATTCAATATCAATAAAATAATATATTTAAAGCCCATCAATAGAAATAAATTAAACCCAAGCACAATATTAAAAATAAAACAATAATTAATATAACGAAAGCAGATCAAATAAACTCACATAATAAAATAAAGAAATTAAATTCCAATAATTAAAATAATTAACTCATATTAAAATAAATAAGAAAAGTAACGTAACTCAATATTACTAATTAATAGCTCAAATAAATATCTTAAACAAATAAAACACGACTAATAATATTATTAAAATAAATTAAATTAATTAATACCGAGAATAAAATAACGTATAAAAATACACGTAAATCTGAGATCTCACACTCTCAGATGAGTCCCTACTATTTGGGGTCATAAACTTGGGCCGAGGCTTAACCTGTGAGATTCCAGATTTACGTGTATTTTTTTTACACGTTATTTTATTCTCGTTATTAATTAATTTAATTTATTTTAATAATATTATTGGTTGTGATTTATTTGTTTAAAATATTTATTTGAGCTATTCATTAGTAAGTGTTAGCTTTATGTTGTTTTTATAATTAAATATTGAGTTACGTTATTTATTTATTAATTTAAATGTGAGGTAATTATTTTAAATGAGTGGAATTTAATTTCCTTTATTTTATTATGTGATTTTATTTGTTGTGCTTTCTTAATAATAATTAGTGTTCTATAATTAAATTGTTCTTTAAATTAAATTGGTTTATTGTTATGTTTTAAATATTTTATTTTATTTATATTAAATTGTAGTAATATCAGTCGGCTCTTAATTAATTTATTGTGTTTTTCTAATTGGACTCCTTTTTTCTTCTTTTTCCTTTTTCTCTTTTTTCTTTTCTTTTTCTTTTTCTCCTTTCTTCTTCCCCCCCCCTCCCCCAACCCGAACGACTTCTTCTTCCCCTCCCCTGTTCGGCCGTTCGGCCTTGGTAGCCCAGCCATCCACTGCTGCCCACCGCCTGTCACCGCCCATGCCGCCGGCACCCTTACCCTTCGGCGACCTCCCCTACACAGGTGGTGCACCTCCGGCAACCCCCTAGCTGGCGCGTGAGGCTTAAACCCAAAATGGGTATTTTCGCTTCTCTTACATTTTCCGGCCACCGCCAGCCACCCCTTGGCACCGCCGACCTACCAGCAGCCTCCCCACCCTCAGCGAGCATAAGCTACTGCCCAAAGCCACCCATCTCTGCCGGTTACCCCTCCACCCGAAATGGATCCTTAAATGGACCCATCTTCGCCGCCCGCTGTCCGGCCACCGTAGGCCTCACCAATGCCACTAAAAGACGCCCCTTGTCCAGCTGATCATCCCCCTAGCTCAGTTTTCTCAACCGTTGCCTCACCTTCTCGGTACAACCTCAAACCCGAAAATGGGTTTCCATCCTTTTGGAGCCCGATCCGCCACTTTCTGGTGGTTGTGCCGCCACACTACTACCTCCATGAGATTCCCCACCTTCCAAAGAGTATCTCCCTAAATTTTGGTGTCAAACCGAGCATTGTAGCCTAACGTACGAGTGACTGCTGCGAGCGCTACGGAATTTAAGGATTTACGCTTTTATCCACTGTAAGTATTTTCCAAATAAACTTTAAGATTTAAATATATATTTGGCATCAACAAATATTATAGTTGGTTACTGTTGTAAATTATCAGTTGTTGGTTGTTTGGTGCATGGTCATCTGCATTGTGTATTTACATGCATATTTATGTGTTGGAAATGAAAATTGGGTTTTCATGTGTTTATGGTTTTGGGTGTGTGTGTATCACGACCCCAAGCCGGGATGAGGCATTATCCCGGTGGAGCTCTTCTGGTCACTCGGGAGCGGAATTTACTGAGTGACGTACCCTAGGTCATCGCCGGGCGACGATGGGATTGGACGGGATGTTAACGCTCTCGTGCTGACTCCGTGGCTCCTCTCCTGGCAGAAGCTAGGGGATGCCTGGTCATGGTACATGCTGGGCGCGGTTAGCTAGGTATCGCCTGTTCCGAAGTCACATGCGGGGTCGTTACCTTCGGTGTGATGATGAAAGCCAGGGTGTGCGGATGGTCCCTAGGGGAGATCATGGTGCATATGGTTTATAAAACAGCTATTGAGGCCATTTTCTGGGAAAGTGGCGGGTTTTAATTATTGGTTTTACGTGGACCATTTGCTGGGAAAATGGTTGTGGTTTTAATGGATTTATGGTCATCATTTTCTGGGAAAATGATGAATGATTTTATTGGAGTTTTAATTTGGGTCAAAATGGGATTTTGGCGTGTGTGAGTATTTTATTAATTTTGAGAATGATGATTTTAAGTCACATGCATATGGTATCCTGTAAATGCATAGTGTTGTTGCATGAATGTATTTATTATTTTGGGTTTATTTGGGTTATACTTATTTACGATGCCTTTTTTTGGCGTCGTAGTTTTTAGATGCAGATTCTGAAGAGGCTGAGCTTGAGGAGATGGCTCCATCGGCGATGTATTATTGTTATGAATTGTTATTTCCGGAAATTATTTTCCCCTTTTTATAAATATGTATTTGTTTAATTTATCTTTTGGATGACTGTATTAAATCTTCTGCTGGAGAATTTATGTTAAATTGGTTTGTAAAATATTTCTAAAAATTCTGATACTTAGTTATCGACTTAATTTATCCGCTGCGACTTTTATTTATGTATGTCACGTGTTCACACACTTAGCACTTGACGTTGGGGGTGCGTGACCCGTGCTGCCAACTTACCGTTATAGCAAGCTGCGAGTGAACATGAGTTAATTAAAAATACAATGTGCATCACCTCTTAATATCCAACCATCCATTAAATTATGCCACACATACATGGATTCCTTTTTTTTTTTTTTTCCTTTTCTTATTTCAATGATTAAATCGAACGAAAGTGATATTTCATTAAAAATTATAGTTTAAATATCTGACTTGCATATTGTCAAAGTAATAATTTAGCTAGCACAATATTAATTTCAACAAATTAAAGATAATAACCTGAAGGTAAAAAGACTTTATAAATTGTTATTTATTTTGAGCATATATATATTAATGTTTTTCTGATCATTTTCTGGCAGTTCACTTGGTCAAAACCTTGAAACAAGTTCTTATTATTGGGAAAACTGTTTCACAGTTGTAATCTCGATCTTTGGCTTGATTCTGTTTTTATACATCATCGAAAATTTGCAGGTTGGTACTACTGATCATTGTCTTCTTCTTCATTTTTTTTTCTAGAAAAGGAAGGGCTCTTATATATTATTTCAATTTACGTACGTCATGTATATAATAGGAATATGTTTGAATTTTTATAAACATATATGTTTGGAGGTCCTTAAATTTGAACTCTCACTCATTTAATCAAATATTTTATATTAGGTCAACAATTAAAAGAGTCTAATCACATGTGAAGGAATAAATTGAGTGATTAAATTCTCATCATGTAAAGCGGTTTGACAAAGTACGTGTTGGCGCGGCATGCCATGATATATCTATGATATTACATATTATTTTTGTTACAAAATTTGTATGTATATATGTTTGTATATAATTAGTGTGACACTCCCAAATTTTCCTTAAAATAAATACGGGAATCGAGGCATCGGGATGCTGACAACACGAGTCACGCACCCCCAACGTCAAGTGCTAAGTGTGTGAACACGTGACATGCATAAATAAAAGTTGCAGCGGAATAATTAAAGTCAATAACTAAGTACCAGAATTTTTTAGAAATATTTTACAAACCAGTTTAACATAAATTCTCCAACAGGAGATTTAATACAGTCATCCGAAAGATAAATTAAACAAATACATATTTATAAAAAGGAGGAAAATAAATTTCCCGAGATATCAATTAATAATAATAACACATCAACGGTGGAGCCGTTTCCTCAGGCTCAGCCTCTTCAAAATTTGCATCCAAAAATTACGACGCCAAAAATGGCATCGCAGGTAAGTATAACCCAAACAAACTCAAGATAATATATACATTAATGCCACAACAACAACCATGAACAAATTACCATATGCATGAGACTTAAAATCATCTTTCTCAAAATCAATAAAATAACCACACACGCCAAAATCTCATTTTGGCCCAAATTAAAACTCCAATAAAAATATCCGTCATTTTCCTAGAAAATGATGACTATAAATCCATTAAAATCACAACCATTTTCCCAGAAAATGGTTCATGTAAAACCAATAATTAAAACCTGCCACTCTTCCAGAAAATGGCCTAAACATCCGTTTTATTAACTGTATACACCATGATCTCCCCTAGGGACCATCCGCATACCCTGACTTTCATCATCAAACCGAAGGTAACAACCCCGCATGTGACTTCGGAACGTGCGATGCCTAGCTAACCGCGCCCAGCACGTACCATGACCATGCATCCCTTAGCTCCCACCAGCAGAGGAGCCACGGAGTCGGCACGAGAGCGTTACAATCCCATCATCACCCGGCGACGACCCAGAGGACATTACTCAGTACATTTCGCTCCCGAGTGACCAGAGGAGCTCCGCTGGGATAATGCCCCATCCCGGCTTGGGGTCGTGATACACACGCATCCAAAACCATAAACACATGAAAACTCAGTTTTCATTTCCAACACATAAATATGCACGTAAATACATAATGCAGATGACCATGCACCAAGTAACCAACAACTGATAATTTACAACAATAACCAACTACAATATTTGTTGATGCTAAAAATATATTTAAATCTTAAAATTTATTTGGAAAATACTTACAGTGGGTAAAAACGCAAATCCTTGAACAGATGCCAATCCGTAGCGCTCGTAGCGGTCACTTGTACGTTAGGTTAAGGTGCTCGGTTTGACACCAAAATTTAGGGAGATACTCATTGAAGGGTGGGGAATCTCATGGAGGTGGTGGTGTGGTGGCACAACTACCGGAAGGTGGCGGATCGGGGTCAAAATGGGTGAAAACCCATTTTCGGGTTTGGGGTTGTACCGGGAAGGTGAGACAACGATTGGGAAAACTGAGCTAGAGGGATGACCAGCTGGGCGAGGGGAGTCTTTTGGTGGAGTGAGGCCTACGGTAGCCGGACGGCGACGCGGCGAATAATAACCCGTTTTAGGACCCATTTCGGGTGAAGGGATAACCGGCGGCGATGGGTGGCTTTGGGCGGTGGGGTATACTCGCCGGAGGGTGGGGAGTCTAGTGGTGGTGGTCGGAGGCCAAGGGGTGGCCGGCGGTGGCCGGAAAACGCAAGGGAAGCTAAATTAGTCATTTCGGGTAGAGGGCCGTGTAGGGGCGGTGGGGTGGCCGGAGGTGACACCACCGGTGCCGTTGAACTCGTCGGCGTGTGGGGAGGCTTGTGTTGGCGGTGTCGCCAGTGGGTGGCCGACGGCGGCCGTGGGAGAGATGAGAGAACCGGCGAGAGGGAGAGGAGAACAGAGGAGGGGGAAATTCGCGCACGGGCTGGGGAAAAACTGAGGAAAAAGAAAGAAAAAGAAAAGAAAAAGAAAAGAAAGAAGGAAAAAAGGAAAAAGAAGGGAAAATGAGTCCAACTAGAAAAAATACAATAAATTATATAAAAGCCAATAAAAAATACTACAATTCAATATCAATAAAATAAAATATTTAAAGTCCAAGAATAAGCTAATTTAATTTAAAGAACAATTTAATTATAGAACACTAATTATTATTTAAGAAAGCATATCAATTAAAATCACATAATAAAATAAAGGAAATTAAATTCCACTCATTAAAATAATTACCTCACATTTAAATTAATAAAGAAACAACGTAACTCAACATTAACTAATTAATAGCTCAAATAAATATCTTAAATAAATAAAACACGACTAATAATATTATTAAAATACATTAAAATAATTAACACCGAGAATAAAATAACATGTAAAAATACACGTAAATCCGAGATCTCACAATTAGGTTGGGGGATTATTTTTTACATGACTATTCCAATTTGGAGGAAAATCTTGTACTAATGTATATGAAGGACGACGTTTTCCTCCAAAATACCAACTAAAATGGATGAAATTTTCTCCAACTCATAATTTAAAAGTATCATGTCATGATAGTAGTCTTGTAAATTTGAATTTTAAACATTTAGCAAGATATAAATTAATCTCTAATATCTTTGGATATTATTAACTAAAATATTGCTAGTCTAAGAATATAATAATGTGAAAATTTATGACCAGTAGAAATCTTTTATGAATATATAATGTGAAAATTGATAACTTTTAGATGTAATTTACGAGTAGAAATCTTAGAAACTGATCAACATAATTATGATGCGACAGGTGCACATGCAGTGGGAGGCATCTAACGAGTTGCAGCAGATTTTTAACCGGTCGAAGAAATCTCAGCAGCATAATAAGCGGTTGGAGAACTCTAATTCTAAGCTCGAGACTTATAAGCGGTACTACTTGACAGATATGGATGTGGATGAGAAGGCAAAGATCATTAGAACTAAATTACGTAGCATTGACTCTTGGATAAGCATAATCGGACTCTCTTACCAGTTAAAAGACATAATCAAGAGCTATGTGACACCATTAATACTGGAAGATCAAAAGAAAGGTATTGACACAGAGAAACCTTTCCCTCATCTTCCAACACCGCTTGGAAGATTGATTAAGCTCCATCTCTGCTTGCCTCTGCTAAGGACAGTGAGTTTTGATTTCCCGTCTTTTTATGTTTGACCAAGAAAATTATTCAAGTGAAAATTTCAGTTTTTTCCGAAAAAGAACTTCAATTAATCTTGTCCATTTTTTGTGAACATGCAGGTGCCAATATTCGAAAACGAAAATGAGGAATTGTTGTATGAGATCACCTGTAAGTTTCTCAAGTATGCGCACTACAATCGAAATAGTTATATTCTTCGAGAGGGAGAACCGTTGGATGCGATGATCTTCGTGGTGAAAGGAATTGTGTGGACGTATACAAGTAATCATTATAATAAAACTGAGAACCATCTCAAGAAAGGTGACATATTCGGAAGACATCTTGTAGAATGGGTGCTGGAAACTCCCGAGCTATCCATACTTCCCTTATCGACAATGACTCTCAAATGTCATACAAAAGTAGAAGCCTTTTGTCTTATGGCTAGCGACTTTAAGGATATGATGTCTCAAGGCTGGTGGAGGTTTAGTAAGTTCAGTCACATCACCCACTCTGAATCAGAACAGCTGAAACATTTTGCAGCTTCATCCATCCAAGCAGCATGGCGCCGCAATGTGCACCTGCATCCAGCCTCATTAAGTACTTGAATGAGCTGGTTAGCAAGTCTGCCCTTACAGTGGGCTAAGGCCGGCCACCATCGCTGACAACTCCCCGAGTTTAGAAGACAATACCACTTAATAATTAATCTCGTGTTATCAGATCATCACGCGCTTGCTTTTTCTCGAAAGACAATATATAGTTTGTTTAAGAGGGCTTGTATTATGTTGTGGATTTAATATTGTACTTATTTTTTTAAGTCGTTAAATAAAATATAATGCTAGCTAGTCGCTTGATCTCAATGTTGAGTTGTTAAGAGTAGGTCAGAAACCATAAATTCGTTTGTATTTGACACCCAACACGCCACATATTATACTTTTTTTTTTCTCTTTTACTGAATGTTTGATATAGAGATAATGAGTAGAATAGTTCAATTAGCCTAAGAAGAAAAACTAAAAAAAAAAAAAATTGTAGTATATTAATGTAGTATGTGGGATATTGATGAGTAGAAAAGGCGCTCTTAATAGAACATATTTAGCTGTGATTTTTTTAATAAGAAAAAATATTATTAGATTAAACAATTGAGTCATATGTTATCAAGTCATCAGACTTTTAACTTAAATTTGAATGTTTTAAGTGAGAGAAACGTGCATAAATTGGACTCTACAGCATTAACGTACTTATAAATATTTTGGACAATATTAAAAAAATAGTAAATAATAAATGACCTATTTGATGTGTCTATATTATTTCCACATGAAACTTTCAAGTTTGGATAATAATTTGAAGAGACCTTGTTCATATCCAACAAACAATATAAACACTAACTCAATTCTAAGTAACAGATACGAGGGGCAAAAGACTTGAACAAGTGTATCAAAACGATAATCAATACAGGCCAGAAAAATATACATTTTTATTTTTTTTGATGAGAAGCCATTACCTTATTGATCAGATTGGATTACAGGCAAATCAAGTCACACAGCTTGAGATAAAAAGTCTGGAACACCATCATACCACAATACTATATATCATTTACCTTCCAAGCATGCTTTGCCATGGTATGAGCTACCCCATTTCCCTCCCTATAGACGTGGACAAAATTACATTTTTAAAAATAACTAAGAAGCTTTTGAATCTCATCATACAACGCACCCAAGAAAGAATTATCCACATTACTCTGTTGAAGTGCTTCAATTGCTAACACGCAATCACTCTAGTCCACCTCTAGTTTTGAAATTCCCATGCTGGAGCATAGCTGGAGTCCACGGAAAATGCCCAGAAGCTCAATGGTTCCATAACTATCTACTTCCCCCTCTGAGATGCTCGTAGCCAATAAGACTTTGCCTATGTGATCCCGCAGCATAGCCCCTACGCCAACCTTCCCAAGATTTGAAAAGGTTGCCCCATCCACATTTAGCTTCAGTATGTTAGCCTGAGGGGAGTACCACCTGTAATGAGACTTAAATTGCACATTACTATTCACTTGAGCAACCTTGTAGCTTTTGATCAAAGACATAGCATTCTCAGCCACTTGAAAAGGAGGAAGCAAGATCTCCTCATAAACAAACTTCTTACGTCTATACCAAAAGCCCCATATTAAAGCAAGAAACTTAGCCAACCGGTCAAACTATTTTTTTCACAGAAACTTAAGAGCAGTATCCATCACCCTCATTCTTTTATCAATAGACATATCAGGGAGGTATTTTTGCTAGGTACTCTGAAGCTGGTCGCAGGAAACTAACTGTAACGCTCCAAACCCAACTATAAACAGACAGAGTTCTGTCTATATTTTTAAAACTTCCTCCTTGTTTACAAAGCACATAATATACAAAATCTCCAAAGTATTCAAAACAAACAAAATACAATGATCCTCAAAACTAACTCATAAATTTAACAAAAGTTATACTATTCTAAATAATTACAGATTCTGAAATTCCAACTAAAACTGTATAACCACTAAAACATAACCATAAAAAAAATCTCTATACAATCAAAATCTGTTCCAAGTGACGAACCAACCATCCTCAAAAACCTCCAACCTCAAGTTACTAAACCATTTGCTTTGGAATTTCTAACTCAAGCAATCACTCCAAAGGAAGGAACTTCTACAACACTGAAAAATATGAGAGATAAAGTAGTGAGCTTCCACACGCTCAATAAATAGCAATTTAATAGGGGTATGGGAGTTGGCAATTTTCTTAACTTTAAGAGAAGATGAATTCTCAATAAAATAATGTGAGTAATACAATTTAATCTCAACCAACACATTCGGTCAAAACCATATTCAAGGCCACACGATAATAGGGAAATCACCAATATATCACGAATATATCATGCCTCGAAGACATCATACCACAAGGGCATCAATATACCACATAGATATCATGCCACGAAGACATCACGCCACGAGGGGCGTCAAACATGTCACAAAGACATTTATATCATGGGCTCAAGAACAAATAGCACGCTTACATTTAACTTTCAAGTTTAGAAATCACATGGCATTTTTCAAACATTTCAATCATCACAAAATTTGCACAAATCCCACAAGTAAAGCCAAAACAACATTAGAATGTGCACAAATTCCCAATCTACACAAGTTTGAACTATAATATTCCAGTGCACCATTCCAAGCCAAACCAACAATTATTTTAATAAGAGTCCATTAAAAAGCCACTTACCTCAATTTAGTGTCAAAAGTCAAGACAGTATTCCTTTGCCCACGGTCACGTGAAACCAATTTCAAGTCATTATAATCCATCAAATTTTTATTCTAAAAATCGTCTCACTAAACTCTAAAATTCCATATAACCTTAATAACATGATTTTAGACTTGTTCTAAGAAGCTTTTCCCCCAAAATAGATAAATACCAAATTTCCAAACTCTATGTAAACTGCCAAACAGTACCTACATAGCATTTACCCTTTATAATTACAACCCAATAATATCTATACTCAACCTTAAAAATATAACACAAACACAACTTAAATTCTAACCAAATCCCATTACTAATACTGAAAATTTATTACTTTATTACACCTAAACAGCCAAATCAATTAGCTAGGTAAATTCTAAAAATCCCTAATCCCAACACTTTAACAAATTCTAAAATTAAATCAACAAAACACTAATAAAAGGGAGATGAGAAATTTACCCAAAATTTACTGTTGATGAAGCTGCAAAAAGGGACTGTGGGTATGATTTAAACACAAAGATTGGGAAATATATATATGCGGTTTAGAGAGGGAGAGGCAGAGAACTAATATCAATATGTATATGTACAAAAATTTAGAGAAGAAAGAGTAATTAAATAGTTATATATATGTGTGCAGTAGGCCGTGGGGATGGGGAAAAACAGAGTATAGGTGTGAGAGAGAATTAAAGTGAGGGAAAATGTTGTGCATGTGTGCGTGATGCGAGAGAAGAAAAGAGTGAAAGTGATGTGAGAGCAAGAATAATTATGTAGGAATTGAGAAGTTGAGAAAGAGAGATGGATGGAGATTTTTTTTTGGGGGAGGGGGGGTTTCTGTCGAGAGAAATCAGAAAAGGAAAGGGTCTGGAGGTTACGGGAATAGGATAGAAGAAATGAGAAAAGAAGAAAGAAAGCAAAATAAAATAAAATAAAAGGGGCTGCAAATTGGATTGGGCTGGGCTATGGGCATGTGGGCTGGTCCATTACAATCTTCCCTCCTTCAAGAAATTTCATCCCCGAGATTTGATATATCATCCACAGAAAATAACTGAGGGTATTTCGCTCGCATTTCATCTTCCTGTTCCCATGTGGCCTCTTTTAAAGTTTGATTTCTCCAAAGAACTTTTACAAATCTAATTATTCTAGAGCGCAACACTTGCTCTTTGGAGTCCACAATCTGAATTGGAATCTCTTCATATGACAAATTTTCTTGTATCTACAATGGCTCGTATCTCAATATGTGTGAAGGATTGGATATATACTTTCGAAGCATGGAGACATGAAAAACGTTGTGTATCCTAGAAAGTGCAGGAGGTAATGCAACTTGATATGCAACTAGACTAACTTTTTCCAAAATCTCAAATGGTCTTACATAACGGGGACTCAACTTTCCTTGCTTACCAAATCTCAAAATACCCTTCATTGGTGCAACTCGTAGAAATACTTCCTCTCCGACCTCAAATTCCAACATTTTCCTACGTCTGTCTGCATAACTCTTTTGTCTACCTTGAGCCGTTTGCAACCTGTTCCGAATCAAATTTATCTTCTCACAAGTCCGTTCTACAATCTCAGGCCCCAAAATTTTCCTTTCACCAACCTCATTCCAACACAGAGGAGATCTACACTTCCTTCCATAAAGAGCCTCATTAGGTGCCATACCAATGCTCGCTTGGTAACTATTATTATAAGCAAATTCCACCAAAGGTAAATGATCAATCCAACTCCCTTTAAAATCAATCACACAAGTTCTCAACATATCTTCTAAGATTTGGATCGTTCTCTCAGACTGTCCATCTGTCTGTGGGTGGAATGCTGTACTAAAAGTTAATTTCGTACCCAAGGCTCGTTGCAATTTGCTCCAAAATTGTGAGGTAAAACGTGGATCTCTGTCTGAAACAATGGTAACTAGTACACCATGCAACTTTACAATCTCTCCTATGTAAATTTGAGCAAGCTTGTCAAGAGG
Source organism: Platycarya longipes (assembly GCA_036559045.1). NCBI lineage: Eukaryota > Viridiplantae > Streptophyta > Magnoliopsida > Fagales > Juglandaceae > Platycarya > Platycarya longipes. Next base: position 1,383,940 of record CM071794.1, read on the forward strand.
ATAGTTCACCTTAACTGGAAGAAAATGTGCTGATTTCGTCAGTCTATCCACAATTACCCAAATTGCATCTTGTCCTTTATTCGACCTTGGTAACCCTGATACAAAATCCATAATTATATGCTTCCACTTCCACTCTGGAATAGGAAGGGGTTGCAATAAAACTGAAGGTCGTTGATGCTCCACTTTCACTTTCACTTGTTGACACGTTAAACATTGCTTTACAAATTTGGCTATTTCTCGCTTCATGTTATTCCACCAATACGTGCCTCGAATATCTTTGTACATCTTTGTACTCCCTGGATGTATCATATAACGAGAATTATGGGCCTCCTCTAAAATTTTGCCCTTTATTTCTGGATCATTTGGCACACATAGTCTATCTCCAAACCTCAAGATACCATCATCTGACATGCTGAATTCATACTTCTTTCCACTTCGCACTTCTTCCATGATCTTTAACAATTTTGCATCATTCCCTTGACTCTCTTTAATCTTCTCAATCAAAGTGGGTTGCACACTTAAACCAGCTAGGTAAGCTCGAGCATTCTCCACTATAACTTCAATCTCATACCTCTCTAAATCCAATATGATTTGCTTCTGAGTAGTCACCAAAGCAGTTGTAGCACCAAAAAATTTTCTACTAAGTGCATCGTACAATCATAATCTTTAATTAACTCTAACCACCGTCGTTGCCTCATATTTAATTCCTTTTGAGTAAACAAATATTTCAGACTTTTGTGATCGCTATAAATTTCGCATTTCTCACCATATAAATAATGCCTCCAAATCTTTAATGCAAAAACTACAGCAGCTAGCTCTAAATTATGAGTAGGATAATTTAATTCATAGCCCTTTAACTGTCGGGAGGCATACGCGATCACTTTTCCTTGTTGCATCAACACACAACCTAATCCTTTATGCGAGGCATCACTATAAATGACAAAATTACCAGAATCAGAGGGTATGGTCAACACTGGGGTAGTAACCAACTTATCTTGGAAACTACTCTCACATTCATCTGTCCACTCGAACTTAGAATTCTTCCTTGTTAGTTGAGTCAATGGCACTGCTATACGAGAAAACCCCTCAACAAACCTCCTGTAATACCCCGCCAAACCTAAGAAATTACGAACTTCACTCACATTGGTAAGCCTAGTCCACGTAGTCACAACTTCAATCTTACTAGGGTCTACCATAATTCCATCTTTGGATACCACATGTCCTAAGAAAGCGATTTGATCAAGTCAAAATTCACACTTCTTTAATTTGGCATACAATTGTTTTTCCTTCAAAATTTGCAGTACCAACCTCAAATGCCCTTCATGCTCTTCCTGACTCTTGGAGTAGACCAAAATATCATCAATAAATACAATCACAAATTGATCTAGATATTCTCAAAAAACTCTGTTCATTAAATCCATGAAAGCAGCTGGGGCATTGGTCAATCCAAATGGCATGACTAAAAATTCATAATGCCCATATCTAGTCCTGAAAGCCGTCTTTGGCACATCTTTCTTTTTCACCTTCAATTGATGATAACCAGAACGAAGGTCAATCTTAGAAAACACCTGAGCTCCTTGCAGTTGATCAAATAAGTCATCAATTCGAGGGAGGGGGTATTTATTCCTTTTAGTGACTTTATTCAACTCACGGTAGTCTATGCATAATCTCATACTCCCATTCTTCTTTTTCACGAATAATACTTGTGACGCCCCCAAATTTCCCTTAAAATAAATATGGGAATCGAGGCGTCAGGATGATAACAATACGGGTCACACATCTCAACGACAAGTGACAAACGTGTGTGCACACGTAACATACATAAAATATAAGTCGCAGCAGATAATAAAATCATTATCTAAATACCATAATTTTTTAGAAATATTCTACAAACTAATTTAACATAAATTCTCCAAGAGGAGATTTAATACAGTCATCCGAAAGTTAAATCATACAGATACATATTTGTAAAAATAGAAAAACACTTCCCAATATAAAAAATTATAAATAAATACTCTAACAACGAAGCCGCCTCCTCAGGCTCAGCTTCCACAAAAATCTTCAGCCAAAAAATCTACGATGCCAAGATGGCATCGAAGATAAGTACAACCCAACTAAACCAAAAGACAGCAATATACTCATACAACAACAAAACTCATGAACACGACACCAAATGCATGAATCTCAAAAAGAACATATTTCTCAAAATAAATAAGATAAACACACGCCAAAATCTCATTTTAGTCCAAGATAAAATTTCAGTAAAATCATCCATCATTTCCCAGAAAATAATAACCGCAAATCCAATTATACCAGGTGTTACGTATCGCCGTCCTCAATATGATATACACACATCACCAATCATAATGGGCGTTACGTATCGCCATTCTCATTATGATTCATACACACATTTCATAGTGGGCGTTACGTATCGTCGTCCCCGATATGAAATACACACTCAATGACCATAATGGGGATTACGTATCGCCGTCCCTATTATGTCATCCACACACTATCAATCACAGTGGGCGTTACGTATCGCCGTCCACATTATGACTGACACACACACAATGACCATAATGGGCGTTATGTATCGTCGTCCCCATTATGTCATCCACACACACGCTGATCACAACAGGCATTACATGTCGCCGTCCCCGTTATTACTTTGCCAAAAACCATTAAAATCCATAAATCCAATAATCACATCTCATATAAAAATCCAAACACCAAATCTCACATTAAAATCCCAAATATCATACACATGAACGATCATACAGTTTCACAATGCATAACATCATGCACAAAATATCCAACATTTAATAAATCCAATCATCAACCAAACACAGAATTGTTAATGTAAAAATATATTTAAATCTTAAAAGTTTATTTGAAAAGTACTTACAGTGGGTAAAAACGCAAATCCTTGAGCAAACGCCAATCCGTAACATTCGTAGCGGTCACTTGTACGTTAGGCTAAAGTGCTCGGTTTGACACCAAAATTTAGGGAGATACTCTTTGGAAAGTGGGAAATCTCATGGGGGTGGTGGTGTGGCGGCACAACCACCGGAAGGTGGCGGATCGGGCTCAAAATGAGTGAAAACCCATTTTCGAGTTTGGGGTTGTATCGGGAAGGTGGGGCCGTGGATGGAGGAGCTAACTAGGGGGTTGGTCGGCTGAGCAAGGGGAGTCTTTTAGTGGCAGTGGTGAGGCCTACGGTGGCCGGACGGCGGCGCTAGGGTGGCAAACCCGTGTATGGGTATTTGAAATACCCATTTCGGGTTGGGACATTTGGGCTACCGTGGGTGGTGCCGGAGGTTGGGTTATGCTCGCCAGAGTGAGGGGAAGCTGCTGGTAAGTCACCGGTGCCAAGAGGTGGCCGACGGTGGCCAGAAAATGTAAGGGAAGCTAAAACACCCATTTCGAGTTTAAGACTCACGTGTTGGCTAGGGGCCGTTGTGAGGTGCACCACCGGTGCAGGGGAGGTCGCCGGAGGGTGGGGGGTTTAGGTGGAGGGGTGGTGTCGCCAGCCGATGGCGTATGGCGGTGTTAAGTGGAGGGAAGGAGAACGACAGAGAAGAGAAGGGGAGGGGGTTGTGCGGGGTCTGGGGCCAAATGTAGGGGAAGAGGGAAGAAAAAAAGGAAAAGAAATAGAAAGGAAAAAGAAAAAAATGAAAAAGAAAGAAAAAGAATTCCAACTAGAAAAACACAATAAATTAAATAAAAGCTGACTTTAAATACTATAATTTCAATATCAATAAAATAAGATATTTAAAACCCATCAATAGAAATAAAGTAAACTCAAGCGCAATATTAATTATAAAATAATAATTAATATAAAGAAAGCAGATCAAATAAACTCACATAATAAAATAAAGGAATTAAATTTCAATCATTAAAATAATTAACTCATATTAAAATAAATAAGAAAAGCAACGTAACTCAATATTCCAACATAAAAACAACGTAAAACTAATTTTAGCTAATTAATAACTCAAATAATAATTATAAACAAATAAAACATAACTAATAATATTATTAAAATAAACTAAAATAATCAAAAACGAGAATAAAATAATATATAAAAATACACGTAAATCTAGGATCTCACAATACTGGAGCTCTCCAAGGTGATACACTCGGACGAATGAACCCTTTATTTAATAATTCTTGCAATTGATCTTTAAGTTCCTTTAACTCCATTGGTGCCATTCTGTAAGGTGTCTTAGAAATAGGATTGGTACCAGGGATAAGATCAATAGAAAAGTTTGTCTCTCGATCTAGGGGTAATCCAGGTAAAGCCTTAGGAAATACTTCAGGAAAGTCTCTAACTACAGGTATATCCACAAGTTCCAACTCTTTCTTTTGGACATCTACTACGCTAGCCAAGAACCTATAACATCCCTTCCAAAGTAATCGGTTGGCCTTTAAAACTGATATTATTCGCAAGGGAGACTTGGTGATCAGTCCTTTAAATTTAAACTCAGATTCTCCAAGAGGTTTAAACACCACTTCCTTTTCAAAACAGTGAATATTAGCATAATATGAAGCCAAACAATCTATTCCTAAAATAACATCAAAGTCATGCATATCCAAGACAATCAAATCTGCAAATAATTCCCTACCCTCAACAACCATCATACAAGATTTGAGCACAAGGTTTGCTATTAATGTACTACCTGCAGGAGTTGAAACTACTAATTCAAAATCAAGCAGTTGTGGTTCCTTATCACAATTCTTAGCAAATGCTCTTGAAATAAAGGAATGAGTCGATCCAGAATCAAAAAGGATGTTGGCACTTACGAAAAATAAATTGAGTATACCTGTGACCACCTCGTCTGTAGATTGGGCATCTTGCATAGTCATAGCATATACTCTCCCTTGAACTTGTTTCCTCACATTATTATTCTTCTGAAGCGGCTGTGGCTGTGGCTGTTTATTATTCGGACATTCACAAGCAAAATGACTAGGCTGTTTACAATTGTAACATAAATTGACTCCAGTAGAGCATGGTTGCCCTCCATGATATTTCCCATATCATGGACATGGTTTTCCAATCATTTGTTGGGAAAACTAACCCATTTGCTCACCTTTATTAAAAATTCTCATTTTAAAACCTTGACCTTGACCTTGGTCCTTTCCTGGTTGGGCACTAGGTTGCATGAATCTCTTCTTGTATACATTAGAAGTATATCTCAACCTAAAATCTTCCTTTAATGCCATGGCTCTCCTAACTGTGGCGGTATATGTGTTAACACTAGAAGCCAAAATGAAATGACGTGTTCGATCACTCAAACCCTTCTGAAATTTTTGAACTCTTTTCTCTTCATTCGGAATCAAGTGAGGGGCAAAACAGGAGAGTTCAATAAACTTAGCTGCATATTGCTCTATGGTCATGGATCCTTGAACTAAGTTTGCAAACTCACTTTCCTTTCGATCCTTTACCATTTCAGAATAATAGTTCTCATTGAAAACTTTTTTGAATTTATCCCAAGTGATGGCGACGCCTTTGCCAAGTTCTTCTTTCAATAGCAATTCTGTACTATCCCACCACCTCTCAGCAGCGTCATCTAAGCTAAAAGTAGCATATCTAACCATTTGAGCATCAGTGCAGTTTAACACTTTCAATAGTTTCTCCGTTCTCATCAACCATTTCTCCGCCATTGCTGAATCTGGCTCTTCACAGAAGGTAGGAGGATTGTGTCATTTAAACTCTCCAAAAGTACAGCCCTCATCCAAATTTTCATGTCTCCTCGCACTTCATGCAATCCTTGAGTATATCCTATCCGACACATCATCAATTTCATCAGTCTCTGCTTCAGTCTCAACCAACATTTCCTCTACTACCACACCTTCAGGGACCGAAATTTCAACCACAGACTTCTTCTTTTGCTTTGGCGGCATATTAACCTGATTTATCACCAAAACAAGTTATATAAATATGTGCACAATAATAGGTCCAATAAACCATACTATACCAGAGTTTATCAAAATTCAGAAAGCCTCAAATCAAACTTGAACTATAATTTACAAAACTAACCTTGCCTATTGGCATCCAAACCAAAATATACTGAGGATCAAGTTTTAAGTCTATAGTGTGCTTAACCTATGCTCCACTATAATCAACTTTCTTAAGTGTCTACAAAATCATAAGCCTAAGCTCTAATACCACCTTTGTAACGCCCCAAACCCAAGTATAAACGGACAGAGTTTTGTCTATATTTTTAAAACTTCCTCCTTGTTTACAAAGCACATAATATACAAAATCTCCAAAGTATTCAAAACAAACAAAATACAATGATCCTCAAAACTAACTCACAAATTCAACAAAAGTCACACTATTCTAAATAATTACAGATTCTGAAATTCCAACTAAAACTGTATAACCACTAAAACATAAGCATAAGAAAAATCTCTATACAATCAAAATCTGTTCCAAGCGACGAACCAACCATCCTAAAAAACCTCCAACCTTAAGTCACTAAACCATTTGTTTTGGAATTTTTAACTCAAGCAATCACTCCAAAGGAAGGAACTTCTACAACACTGAAAAATATGAAAGATAAAGTAGTAAGCTTCCACACGCTCAGTAAGTAGCAATTTAATGGGGGTGTGGGAGTTGGCAATTTTCTTAATTTTAAGAGAAGATGAATTCTCAATAAAATAATGTGAGCAATACAATTTAATCTCAACCAACACATTCAGTCAAAACCATATTCAAGGCCACATGATAAAAGGGAAATCACCAATATACCACTAAGACATCATGCCACAAGGGCATTAATATACCACACATATATCATGCCACGAAGACATCACGCCGTGAGGGGCGTCAAACATGTCACAAAGACATTTATATCATGGGCTCAAGAATAAATAGCACGCTCACATTTAACTTTCAAGTTTAGAAATCACATGGCATTTTTCAAACATTTCAACCATTACAAAATTTGCACAAATCCCACAAGTAAAGCCAAAACAACATTAGAATGTGCAAAAATTCCCAATTTACACAAGTTTGAACTGTAATATTCTAGTGCACCATTCCAAGCCAAACCAACAATTGTTTTAATAAAAATCCATTAAAAAGCCACTTACCTCAATTTAGTGTCAAAAGTCAAGATAGTATTCCTTTGCCCACGGTCACGTGAAACCTATTTCAAGTCATTATAATCCATCAAATTTACACTCTAAAAATCATCTCACTAAACTCTAAAATTCCATATAACCTTAATAACATGATTTTAGACTTGTTCTAAGAAGCTTTTCTCCCAAAATAGATAAATACCAAATTTCCAAACTCTATGTAAACTGCCAAACAGCACCTACATAGCATTTACCCTTTATAATTACAACCCAATAATATCTATACTCAACCTTAAAAATATAACACAAACACAACTTAAATTCTAACCAAATCCAATTACTAATACTGAAAATTTATTACTTTATTATACCTAAACAGCCAAATCAATTAGCTAGGTAAATTCTAAAAATCCCTAATCCCAACACTTTAACAAATTCAAAAATTAACTCAACAAAACACTAATAAAAGGGAGATGAGAAATTTACCCAAAATTTACTGTTGATGAAGCTGCAAAAAGGGACTGTGGGTATGATTTAAACACAAAGATTGGGAAATATATATATGCGGTTTAGAGAGGGAGAGGTAGAGAACTAATATCAATATGTATATGTACAAAAATTTAGAGAAGAAAGAGTAATTAGATAGTTATATATATATGTGTGCAGTGGCCGTGGGGATGGGGAAAAACAGAGTATAGGTGTGAGAGAGAATTAAAGTGAGGGAAAGTGTTGTACATGTGTGCTTGATGCGTGAGAAGAAAAGAGTGAAAGTGATGTGAGAGCAAGAATAATTATGTAGGAATTGAGAAGTTGAGAAAGAGAGATGGATAGAGATTTTTGGGGGGGCGGGCTTCTATTGAGAGAAATCAAAAAAGGAAAGGGTCTGGAGGTTACAGGAATAAGGTAGAAGAAATGAGAAAAGAAGAAAAAAAGAAAAATAAAATAAAATAAAAGGGGCTGCAAATTGGATTGGGCTGGGCTATGGGCATGTGGGCTAGTCCATTACACTAACGCATGGTAATTTCCTTCTATCTTTGACTTCCATAACCTGCACACCCCATCAGTAGTAACATGCTTCACCATTAAGTTTTATCTAGAAGGAAAACTCACCCTACAAGCACTCCAAGCAAAGATCCTTAGCTTATTTGACAAGTTCATCTTCCATAAATGCTTCCATATCAGCTTTTGAGAAGTAAATCTTGAGTTTCTGCTTGTTGGGGTCAGTTCTGTTCAATTTTGAAGCAAAGATCCTTAGCTTACTTGTCCATATCAAATACCCCCAAATCCACTTGTTAGCAACCTCTCCACCCCCAAGGATGATTTTTAGGATATCTGTTTTGAGATCTCAAGTTTTATATATTTTTATTTATTACTTGCTTTAATTTTTATTGTTAACTATTTTATTTTATCTTCTTATTATTGTTGCTATTTTTATTTATTTATTATTTGGATTATGTTATTTGTTATTGTTATTAGATATTTGTGAGATCCTCAATTTTAGTATTTTTAGTTATTTTATATAAGTATTAATATTGGTCCATTCATTTGAATTGTTATCATTATTATTTTTAGTTTAATTGTTTTAGTTTTATTATAGTTTAATTTGTTGTTTTCTTTTAGTTAATGAACATTTATTTTATTGGGTCTTTTCTGGATTTAGTGCCTTTATTTTAGCTTATTAATTATGGGATCTTATTATTTACTCTATTTCATATTGTGACATTTTAATTTAATTTATTGAATGATTTTTCCTCTACTCTATTTTTTAGTTTAGTTTTTTGTGTAGTGTATTTATTTGTTTCATTATTTGATTGTTTTACTTTACTTTATTTTATTATTTTAATTTTTCTTTAGTTTATTTTATTAAGTAGTATTTTGTTTTTAATTATTTTATTTTATTGTTGCTAAGTTGTGTAATTTATTTTAATGTGACCTCATTTTGATTTTACTTTATTTTTGGTCTGAGCCCTAGTGCTTTTGGATGTCTTGCTTAGTGTTTTTGGTGTTCTTATTTGAGATTGGCCGAGAGTGTGTGTGATAGAGGGCCGGCCCATGTGCAATAACTCAAGCCCCCTTTAAGCATTAAACAACGCTGTTTTAGGTGTGTGGGAGTTAACCCTAAGTTGCATTTCTTCTCCCCCTTTCTTGCTTGTTTATCCTAAAATTTCCTGTTTGCGTTGTAAGTAATTTTCCAACTTAACTTTAAGGCTTAAAATAATATTTATGCACTAACATTTTATATTGCCTAGTTGGTTGGGTCTAAGGTCAATAATAGAGGATGGGTAAATGCATGTAGTTGGTTGTGAAATTCTTGTTTGTAAAACTATGTTTGTAGTAGTGGTTTATGATCGTTGTGTATTGCACACTACAAGCAATGGTCAAAATGCATATTTCCTCACCAAATACAAAACTGTACTTGCATCACATACTTCTACATGGTCCTTGACACTAAAGCCACAGACCACGTGGTGTTTAATCTCACATCAGCCAGCAACCTCACTCAGAATTCTTCTCTTTACCATGAAACTATTCTTGAAAAAAATTGCTTCATACAGGACTTGTCTTTATGGATGACAATTGGTTTTGTTGAAGTCCCAATGACCTCTACTTCCTTAAAGCTCATCTTATATTCTACCATGCCGACAAAGGTCCTTTATCGGTCAAAACAGTCCTAGTTAGTTTACTCAATCAGCAAACAATTAAGACTGAAGCTTTAAAACAAGCCAATAATAAAGTCTCAAGTTCAAACCAATAAAAAAAAATTTAATTTTTTACATTTTGGATTAGGTCATATACCTTATTAGAGGATGTACATCATTAGATCTCATGTTCCTGATCTAAAATGTGATACTGAATTACAATGAGTATAGTGTGCCATGCATTTGGCTAAGCAAAAGAGGAGGCCATTTCATTGGGCCTCTATTTCCACTCTGCATATGTTTGAATTAATTCATTATTACATATGGGAACCAAACTCACACCCTTCCATCTAAAGGTGTGACAAGACTCGAGCACATGGGTTTATCTTAGAATATATGATGTATTTTCATTCTGATGATGTGGCCCTATTTCATTGGCTGATGTAATAATTAGTTGCATTTACCATTTCTTCTATAAATACATTGGTGTAATGCAGCTGTAAAGTAAGAAAATAAAGTAAACAGAAGTAAAGCACTTTACACAACTTGCTTTACTCTTTCCTCTCGATGTGCATCTCTGTTCGATATTCCTTCTTTGGTTTGATATTCCATGTCTAGATTTTATCATGGTATCAGATGATATTCGTCCATTGATCTGATTTTCCATGAATCAATTTTACGATGCCGGATGATGATTCGAATTTACCTCCACCTTGCATCTCAACTCCACCGAATCCGCTTGAAGATTCTTACTATTTTCATCATGGAGAAAATCCAGGGTTGATGTTAGTATCACAGCAGCTAAATGGCAACAATTATCCTACATGGGCGAGATCTATGTCCAAAGCACTCAGTGCAAAGAATAAGATGGGATTTTTCAATGGAACCTTAAAGAAACTTGCAAATCCTTTAGATCCGAAGTTCTCAGCATGGGAAAGGTACAACGATATGGTGTTGTCCTGGTTACTCAACTCCGTCACCAAAAATATAGCTTCGAGCATTCTTTAAGTCGATGTCGCGGCTGATGTATGGAAGGATTTACAAGAACGATTCTCGCAAGGAAATCGACCGTGAATCTTCCAACTGAAGAAAGCAATCAGTTTATTAACTCAAGAGAATCAATCGGTTAGTGATTATTTTACACAATTGAAAGCATATTGGGATGAATTAGCCAATTATCGTCAATTGCCGCAATGCACATGTGGATTAATGAAATCTTATTTAGAATTTCAACAAGAAGAGTATATTCTACAATTTTTGATGGGATTAAATGATTCATTCACTAGTACAAGAGGACAGATCTTACTGTTAGATCCTTTACCATCCATGAATCGAATATTTGCCCTAGTTTTACAAGAGGAAAGACAGAGAGAAATTAAGATAAATTCTGTCTCGAGCTTTGATTAAATTGCTGCTGTGACTGCTAAGAACACAAAGAATGTTAACACATTCAACAAATAGTCTGGATCCAGGAAAGATAGACCTGTATGCAGTCATTGTGGATATACGGGTCATACTTCAGACAAGTGTTATAGAATCCATGGTTTTCCACCAGGCTTTAAATCAAAGAAATCGAATATTCACTCAGCAAATCAGGCATCCTCTTCTACAGTTTAGGATAGTAATGAGATTTCATAGTTATCATTCTCATAAGAGCAATGTCAGAAGATTCTTGCCTTAATCAACCACTCTCCAAAATCAATTGGTTCAACTGCATCAGTAAATCAAGTCTCCAATTTGGCTAAAGAAATACCTAATTCATCTGGTATTCTCCCAACACCAACTGTCAAATACTCTGACCATCTTTCAGGTAAAATTTTCTCCATTCCTTCTATTTCTGCTTCTGTCAAGTTTCCAAACATTCCTTGGATTATTGACACTAGCGACACAGACCATATGGTTTGTTCTACCAGCTTCTTTTCTTCAATTACTTCTCATATTTCTTCATCTGTTAAATTGCCAAATAACAACCTTGTTTCAGTTACTCATATAGGAATTGTAACCCTGTCCAAAGATTTGGTATTACACAATGTTCTTTGTGTACCTTCTTTCTCATTTAACCTCATTTCAGCAAGTAAACTGACCAAAGATACTCATTGTTGTCTTGTTTTTATTTCAAAATTCTGTTATGTACAGGGCCTATCTACATGGAAAACGACTGGAGAGGGTGAAGAAAAAGCTGGTTTATATGATCTCTTGCAGAATTATTCGGTTTGTTAGTCATCTTTTGCTCTCTCAATCAACAAAGAATTTGACCTTTGGCATTATAGATTAGGTCATATTCCTTTGTCTAGATTACAAATTCTCAATAAATCTGTACTAAATATTAAAATCTCCAATTCTTCACCATGTACAATTTGTCCACTAGCAAAACATAAATGTTTCCCATTTGAACTTAGTAATAAAACTTCTTTGATTCCATTTCATTTTGTACATTATGATATATGGAGACCTTTTCATGTCAATTCTTTGGATGGTTCTAAATTTTTTTTTACAATTGTAGATGATTTTTCTAAGTGCACTTGGGTGTATCTTATGAAACAAAAATCTCAAACTAGACAATACTTACAATCATTTTTTTGTCTTGTTGAAAATCAATTCAATCTCAAAATTCAATGTATTCGGACTGACAATGGGGCAGAATTTAATATGCCTGAATATTATCTAGCTAAAGATATAATTCATCAAAGGAATTGTGTTAAAAAGCCACAACAAAATGGTGTGGTTGAAAGAAAACATCAGCATTTGCTGAATGTTGCTAGATCTCTTAGATTTCAAGCCTCATTACCATTAAAGTTTTGGGGTGGCAGCATTTTAATAGCAACACATTTAATTCACTTAACTCCTACACCTTTGTTAGCTAACAAATCACCATATGAAGTCCTTTATTCTTCTCCTCCTTCTTACACTCATTTAAGAGTATTTAGATGCTTATGTTTTGCATCTACTCTTTCCAGAAATAGAACTAAATTCGATTCTCGAGCCAGAAAGTCAATTTTCATAGGATATCCTTATGCTGTGAAAGGCTACAAATTGTATGATCTTGAATCTCATACAACATTTGTGAGATCCTGTGACGCTCCCAAATTCTCCTTAAAATAAATACGAAAATTGAGGCGTCGGAATGCTGACAACACGGGTCACACATCCCAACGACAAGTGCCAAACGTGTGTGCACACATAACATACATAAATAAAAGCAGCGGATAATAAAATCATTATCTAAGTATCAGAATTTTTAGAAATATTTTACAAATTATTATAACATAAGTTCTTCAACATGAGATTTAATACAATCATTCAAAGACCAAATAAAAATAATGCACAACCATCAGTAGTTGCTGAACGTCATCCAAGGAAACTAACTATATTAAATCATTCCAACGGTGGAGCCACCTCCTCAAGCTCAACCTTCTCGTTCTCTACATCAAAATCTACGATACCAAAATAGTATCGCAGGTAAGTAAAATCTGAAACAAACCCAAGATAATAAATACATTAATGCAACAACAAAAACCATGAACAAATTACCATACTCCAAAATTCCAAAGATAAACTTCCAATAAAGTCATCCATCATTTTCTCAGAAAATGATGACCGTAAATCCATTAAAACCACAACCATTCCCAGAAAATAAAATCTATAAACTAATCATACCGGGCGTTACGTATCGCCGTACCTAATATGATATACACACATCACCGATCATAATGAACGTTACGTATCGCCGTTCCCATTATGATTCATACACACTTATTTCATAGCAGGCGTTACGTATCGTCGTCCTCGATATGAAATGCACACCCAATGACCATAACGGGCGTTACGTATCGCCGTCCCCGTTATGTCATCCACACACTGCAAATTATAATGGGCGTTACGTATCGTCGTCCCCATTATGACTGACACACAAAATGACCATAATGGGCGTTACGTATCGCCGTCCCCATTATGTCATCCACACACACACGCTGATCACAACGGGCGTTACGTATCGCCTTCCCCGTTATGACTCAGCCAAAAACCATTAAAATCCATAAATTTAATAAAAACTCAATTTTCATTTCCAACACATGAATATCTGAAATCATGCAAAAATCCAATTTCCAAATATTTTCATGAGCATGCACGTAAATACACAATACAGACAACCATGCACCAAATAGCCAACAATTATTAAATTCCAACAATAATCAAACGCAATAACTATTAATGCCAAAAATATATTTAAATCTTAAAGTTCATTTGAAAAGTACTTACAGTACGTTCATTAAAAATTCCTGAAGTTACCGAAAATGCCGAACAGCGATAAATTATAGTAACATCAATAAAACCAATAAATAAACCTAACAATTTAATTAAACAAATAACCTAAATAAAACAGTATTTATATATATCTAACCAACTCAAATAATTATTCCGAATATTATACCTAATTAAATTAATCATCTCAATGCAAATAAATAAATAAAAACAATTATCATCCAAACAAATTAAACACTTAATCATAAATAAAATCATACCACAAAATAAAATAAAATTAATATAAAAACAATTTAATCAATTAAATTAGAGAAAAAGCTTATCGAGAATATCGCAAACGTTGAAATACGGTAATTTTACGGTGAGAAAATACCCAACAAAAGGACCACTATAATTTTTGGAATTGAATGGGTTTTGAAGAGGATACGTTCTAGTTGAAGAAAAGAAAAAAGAACTGAATAAGATGGAAGCTAAACGTTTGGATTTATGGATGAAAAAGAGAGTTGCGGATGCATTTCTTGCAACTGGGTCGATGCATTATATAGGCCTAAAACCAGACATCAGGGAGTGCAAATGAGCTGGAAATACTCACGAAAAAGCTTACCAAAATCAAGTCAAAAACACCCAGCTGAAAAGAAGGAGAATATTCAGCTTTTTAGATGAAAAATGGAAGCAATACCATGGCTGGAAATTCACTGATTGAGGTGGAAATATGGGCACGTGAAGTATCCGTTGGCAACAAATTTATAGGGGAAAGATTCATCTAGGTGCTGGGAAATTAATGGAACAACACGTGGACAAAATGAAGAAGAAAAAGACTGCAAAAATCAAACCTTGGTATCACAGGTGAACAGCAACAAATAGGGGAAGAAGAAAACGAAAAGAGGAAGAAGATGGCTGGCTGGACGTGCGATCTGGCCAGGAATTAATTTAAAACAAAACTGAAACGGTGCCGTTACGTTACTAAGGGTTGACGCCTTGAATAAATTAAAATGGCCTTGTTTCACTATGTTGCCAACTCAAACGACAACGTTTGAGATCAAAAAGGGGCGGCTTAAAAGAATTAAAAGGGCTAGGCCCCTAGATGTAATCATATATATATATATATATATATATATAATTATATGCCTAAAACCGAAAGCCACCTTAAACCAATTAATTAAAGCCCATACGCCACAATTAAACATATGCATCTATATAAAAGCCCAAACCGGCAAAACACTAAAATAAAATGTTTAAAACACATCAAATTAAAAATAAAATAAAATAAATTACAACACTTTAATTTTAATACCAACATAATAAAATAATGAAATTAAATTCAAACATTAAATTAAATACATCACAAACATATAATAAGAGAATTAATTAGCTTACAATTAAATCAAAGAATTAATATCATCAAATGAAAAATAAAATATATTCAAATACTTAAACACAAGCACAATAAAATAATATTAATATCCACTAACTTATAACATCCAATATTATAATTGTAATTAAAAAATATTTAATATTTAAAATCTTAAATCACATAGGGAGTAAAATTACGAGTCCTCACAGATCTCGAATTTACGTGTATTTTTACATATTATTTTATTCTCGTTGTCGATTATTTTAATTTATTCTAATAATATTATTAGTCGTGTTTTATTTGTTTAAAATATTTATTTGATTTATTAGTTAATTAATATCAGTTTTATGTTATTTTTATAATTAAATATTGAGTTACGTTACTTTTCTTATTAATTTTAATATGATGTAATTATTTTAATAATTGAAATTAAATTCTTTTATTTTATTATGTAAGTTTATTTGATGTGCTTTTGTTATATTAATTATCGTTTTATAATTAAATTGCACTTGGGTTTAATTTATTGCTGACTTTTAAATATTTTATTTTATTTATATTAAATTATGGTATTATTAGTCAGCTTTTATTTAATTTATTGTGTTTTTATAGTTGGACTTCTTTTTCTTCCTTTTTCTTTTTTCTCTTTTTCCTTTTTTTTTTTCTTTTTTTCTTCCTTCTTCCCCTGCATTCGGCCCCAGACCCCGCACGACCCCCTCCCCTTCTCTTTTCTGCCATTCTCCTTCCCTCCACCCAGATCCGCTGTGCGCCATCGGCTAGCGACACCGCCCCTCCACTTGAACCCTCCACCCTCTGGCAACCTCCCCTGCACCGGTGGTGCACCTCACGGCAGCCCCTAGCTGGCTCGTGAGTCTTAAACCCGAAATGGGTATTTTAACTTCTCTTGCATTTTTCGGCCACCGCCGGCCACCTCTTGGCACCGGCGACCTACCAGCAGCCTCCCCTCACTCCGGCGAGCATAACCCAACCTCCGACACCATCCACGGCAGCCCAAATGCCCCAACCCGAAATGGGTATTTCAAATACCCATACACGGGTTTGCCACCCTAGCGCTGCCGTCCGGCCACCGTAGGCCTCACCACCGCAAGCAAAAGACTCACCTTGCTCAGCCGACCAACCCTCTAGCTCAACTCCTCAAACTGTGGCCACACCTTCCCGGTACAACCCCAAACCCCGAAAATGGGTTTCTACCTATTTTGAGCCCGATACGTCACCTTTCGGTGGTTGTGCCGCCACACCACCACCTCCATGAGATTCCCCACTTTCCAAAGAGTATCTCTCTAAATTTGGATGTCAAACCGAGCACTTTAGCCTAATATACAAGTAACCGCTACGAGCGCTGCGAAATGACGTATGCGCAAGGATTTACGCTTTTACCCATTGTAAGTATTTTCTAAATAAATTTTAAGATTTAAATATATTTTTGGCATCAACAGATATTGTGTTTGGTCATTGTTGAAAATTATCAGTTGTTGGCTATTTGATGCATGGTCATTTACATTGTGTATTTACGCGCATATTTATGTGTTGGTAATGGAAACTAAATTTTCATGTGTTTGTGATTTTGGGTGTGTGTGTATCACGACCCCAAGTCGGGATGAGGCATTATCCCGGTGGAGCTGCTTTGGTCACTCGGGAGCGGAATATACTGAGTGACGTCACTTGGGTCGTCGCCAGGCAACGACGGGATCGAATGGGATGGTAACGCTCTCGTGCCGACTCCGTGACTCCTCTGCTAGCGGGAGCTAGGGGATCCCTGGTCATGGTACGTGTTGGGCGCGGTTAGCTAGGCATCGCCCGTTCTGAAGTCACATGCGTGGCCGTTACTTTCGATATGATGATGAAAACCAGGGTGTGCGGATGGTTCCTAGGGCAGATCATGGTGTATACGGTTAATAAAATGGATGTTAGGCCATTTTCTGGAAAAGTGGTGGGTTGTGTTTATTGGTTTTACGTGGACCATTTTCTAGAAAAATTGTTGTGGTTTTATTGGATTTACGGACATCATTTTCTGGAAAAATTATGGATGATTTTATTGGAGTTTTAATTTGGGCCAAAATGGGATTTTGATTTAAAGTTTCATGCATGCGGTGTCCTGTTCATGCATAGTATTGTTGCATGAATGTATTTCTGTCTTTTGGTTTGTTTGGGTTATACTTACCTGCGATGCCATTTCTGGCGTCGTAGTTTTTGGATGCAGATTTTGAAGAGGCTGAGCCTGACGAGACGGCTCCGCCGTTGATGTACTATTATTATAAATTGTTATCTTGCGAAATTATTTTCCCCTTTGTATAAATATGTATTTTTATTATTTATCTTTCGGATAACTGTATTAAATCTCCTATTGGAGAATATATGTTAAACTGGTTTGTAAAATATTTCTCTAAAAATTATGGTATTTAGTTATCGACTTTGTTATTCGCTGCTTTTATTTATACATGTCACATATTCACACACTTAGCACTTGACGTTGGGGGTGCGTGACCCGTATTGTCAGCATGCCTCGATTCCCATGTTTATTTTAAAGGGAATTTGGGCACGTCACAATATTTCTATCTCGTGATGTGGTATTTCATGAGTCTATTTTTTCTTTTTCATCCATAAATTCCAATTCATCTCCTGATATTGATCCCTTTTTAGTCTTACTTAATATCATTTCTGAAAAATCAATTCTTGTTACAGATAATTCTCTATTTACAGATTCCTTACCTCCTAATTCTCAAACTTTTGAATCTGATTCAAACAATTCTTCTTCATTATCACCTACTGTTCCTATTTCTTCCAATCCTATTCCTTCAAGACAGTCTACTAGACAAAGAAGACAACCTAGTTATTTACAAGACTATCACTGTCAACTTGCCTTGACAGATAACAATCATGCTTTTCTTCAACTTCCTCAATCCGATTTCATGGCAAAAGGTTCAGGTACATGTTATCCTATCTCTAATTTTGTTTCTTGTCATAAACTCTCACCTGCTCATAGATGTTTCTCACTGTCAATATCTTCCCAAGCCATAAAAATACCTAAATGGCAAAAAGCCATGAATGCTGAGATAAATGCTCTTGAACAAAATAACACTTGGACTCTTACTTCCTTACCTGTAGGAAAGAAACCTATAGGCTGTAAGTGGATATATCGAATAAAATATAAAGATGATGGAAGTATTGAGAGGTACAAAGCTAGATTAGTAGCGAAAGGGTATACACAAGTTGAAGGATTAGATTTTCAGGAAACCTTTTCCCTTGTTGCAAAGCTGACCACAGTGAGGTGTTTACTAAACTGGTATTTACATCAATTAGATGTAAATAATGCATTTTTGCATGGTGACCTAAATGAAGAGGTCTATATGAGCATACCACCAGGATTTGCAGAAAAAGGAGATTCTCGGGTTTGTAAACTCAACAAGTCACTCTATGGATTAAGGCAAGCCTCGCGTTAATAGTTTTCCAAACTTTCTTCAGCCATAATTGAATATGGGTTTACCAAGTCCAATTCTGATCATTCCCTTTTCATCAAGAGTTCATATTCTAATTTTATTGCTTTGTTAGTTTATATAGATGACATAATACTAGCTAGCAATAGCATGGATTCAATCACTACCTTAAAGTCAAATTTGGATGATTGATTCAAAATCAAGGATTTGGGAGTGCTAAAATACTTCCTAGGTTTGGAAGTGGCCAGATCTAACAAAGAAATTACATTGTGTCAAAGAAAATATTCACTAGACATCCTACAAGATTCAAGTTTGCTGGCAGCAAAACCTTTCCAATTTCCCATGGAACAACATCTCAAATTATCTTCAACTGAAGGTGATTTAATTGCAGACCCTTCCAGCTATAGAAGGTTAATTGGTAGGTTGATATACCTTACCATTTCTCAGCCAGACTTGACTTATGTAGTCCAAGTTCTTAGCCAATACATGGATAAGCCACGTCAACCCTATTTAGATGCAAATCATAGAGTCCTAAAATATTTTAAGGGAACACCTACATAGGGCTTATTTTTCCCAGCATAATCTGATTTTCATCTAAAAGCTTTTTGTGACTCGGATTGGGCAGGGTGTGTGAACTCTAGAAAATCAGTAACATGATTTTGTATTTTCCTTGGTAATTTACTCATATCTTGGAAATCCAAAAAGTAACAAACCATGTCAAGATCTTCAGCCGAAGCTGAATATAGAGCCATGACATTCACCACTTGTGAATTGACATAGCTCCTAGCCTTATTGAAAGATTTTCAAATTGATCACCATCAAGCTGCTTTACTGTTTTGTGACAACAAATCTGCCCTACATATTGCCGCAAATCCTGTATTCCATGAAAGAACAAAACATATCGAAATATATTGTCACATTATAAGGGAGAAAATGCTAGCCAACATCATCAAGCCTCTACGTGTTGCTTTTGCTCATCAATTAAGTGATATTTTTATCAAACTTCTTGGTTGTAATCAATTTCATAACTTGCTGTCCAAGATGGGAATTCTAGATATTCATTCTCCATCTTGAAGGGGACTCTTAGAATATATGATGTATTTTCATTCTGATGTTGTGGCCCTATTTCATTGGCTGATGTAATAATTAGTTGCATTTACCATTTCTTGTATAAATACATTGATGTAATACAGCTGTTAACCAAGAAAATAAAGTAAACAGAAGTAAAGCACTTTACGCAACTTGCTTTACTCTTTCCTCTCGATGTGCATCTCTGTTCGATATTCCGACTCTGGTTCGATATTCCATGTCCAGATTTTATTAGTTTACACTGATCCACTCTTGATCACCGAATTTGTTAGTGCCTTCCAAGCATATATCAGTTTTTTATTGCAGAAATTGATTAACGAAAATTATCTTAAAAGGTGATGCTCTTCAATTTGTTCAAAGCATTACAATGACAGAGGTACTCGATCCTTTAGAATAGCATAGGAACATTGATCATCACTTATATTATTAAACATAAATTGCTACGTATATTTTAATTAATGTTGGTCGGTACTCCAACATATTATAAGGGAGGCAAATGCTGTACTTGGCTCATTGTTCGCAAATAGTACTTTGAAAATTTCGGGTGAATACCATTGATCACATGGAGGTGAGTTCTTTTTGTACTCTTTAATTTCCTCATTTAATGGAAGTTGTCAATTAAAGTACGCTGTTTTGTTCTTAAAATAAAAAATAAAAAATAAAAAAATAGAAAAAATACCCAAGGACTGTATTGATATATAACATGTGTTTCGTGTGAATAAATTAACTTTGGTCATCTCATCTCATGAATGGAACTTAGATGATCATGAGAACGAACGTTCCTCGTAATCGTAGTCTTGTAGGTCAAATGATTATATGCACGCACATGATTGGCTGAAAAGGATTCATATCTTCTCCGTGGATAGGAAGTATCTCATCATGATCACGATCTCCATACATACTGGGACGTTTTCCATGCTTCTACATTGGAAAAGACCCTCATAACCCCTTAAATGTACTCGAATGTACATCTATACCCCTATGTATAGCTTCAAGTTCTATATGCTTGTAAAGAAAGTTCATAGATATTAATTGCTATAATCTCGGGTACCCCTAGGTCAAGAAATTAACACTTAATATATTAATATAATCTTATTAATATCTAAAAGAAAATCAGTTCTGATCGTTCTGATGTCCCTGTGTCACATGGAATCTGATCATTTTTTGGTCAACTTCGCAAAACATGAGTTCTGTATATTCTTTCTTAAAAGGTTTTTGAAGTCAATAATTAGAAAATTTCATTTTTAAATCATTCTGATTTGTGGGAAAGTAATCAAGTTCGATTTTCCGGTCCCATGTTACCGAAACACGTCTAGCTGGCCGCAGGTTTGACTGGGGAGTAATCAGGTTTTTATGGGTTGTTACGGACCACAACATATGCTAATTAAGAAAGACTTGAGTTCGGGAATATAGCAGAGTAATGGCGCCAATGCTTCACTCGCTATATATATATATATGTATATATTTATGCTCAGAAGATAGACTTATGACCATTAATGTTTATCAGTTGCTAGCTAACTTCATCCATCTTCAATCTTGGATGAAACAATATATCTAAGGCACTTCCTGTTACTTATTGCTTTAATCTAAATCCTCGTCTTGTTCCTCACGCGCTCCAATTTTAATTGCAGGTTCTTTTTCTACTCTTTATATCCGCATTGTTGAATTCAGTCTCTTTTCCTCAAATATTGCCAGGATGTCTGGCTATTACCATGCATGGAGTTCCTTATATGTGCAGGACTGTTTTTATATTGTTAAGTGCTTTTGCTTCTGGGAAGCATACATATATGACAACAATAATCATATGTTTTCCATTTTTCTAGCAGTACTGATTTCAATTCAGAATTTGGGAATACTCGGAAAAGTTCGTGGGGTCGGAAGATTTTGGATATACTTAATTCTATAGTTTGGAAGTTTATAACCTTTAGTACTTATGAGTACTAGTCGTAGGCATCAACGAGGGGACGGGAGAGTATGGTAAGCATTCTTCTTCGACATGAAATACTATATATGGTACTTGTAATGAAAGCATCCTTAGTTTATACATCTTAATTATTAGCATATACAGATATCTTAATTAATTTTATATCACCAATTAAATCATGGTACTATTTGGATAGTTTTACATGATTAATGATTTGATTATTAATGTCTTTGAAAATATTTCCATAGATTCTTTAAGGCATCATTAGTTTATACATCTTAATTATTAGCATATACTATATCTTAATTAATTTTATATCACCAATTAATTTAACCAAAATTTTTGCATTATTATTCTTTAGTTTATAACAAGCCTAGCTAGCTCAGTTGCATCTATTACTTCAGACGCTTTATGGGGAGTTAAGAGTTTATAAAATGTCATAAAAATGCCTTTTATCCTTTTAACTTTTGATCATGTGATATCAAACAATTGATAAATTTACAAAAGATAATATATAATTTTTTACTCATTTGATAACACATAAGGGATGGTATTGTAATATATATTCATGATAATAGTTAAAACGATAATGATGAATAGTACTTGTCATGTTCACTCTATATACAACGTATACATACATGCATATGTATATATAATTGTTAACAGTATTAATGTTTTTTGTTCTATATATGCACAATATATTGAACGTGCTCATCAGGAACGACGACATGGATATTGAGAGGGCGCAGGACCCCGAGATTTATAAGATTGATTCAGAGCAAAAGATCGCAATAATTGGTAAAATGGAAAATGGGCAGGCCAACCACCCTTTGATGAAGAAAATTATTCCAAAAACGACTTGGTTCCATATTTGGGATGTGGTGTTTTTAGTGGTGTGCGTAGCTGCAGTAGCAGCGGATCCTTTGTTCTTTTATCTTCCTGTCATCAACGAGGCTACCAAATGCATAATCATAGACAACACTTTGAAAATCATTGCTATGTCTGTGCGATCGTTCCTCGATTTGGTTGCTTTAGGGGATCTACTTGCGAAAACAATAGCAAGCAGTGCTGATTACTGTTATTCAAGGTCAGACTACGTAATTAACATTCTCGCCATTCTTCCACTCCCCCAGGTACTATCACAAACTTTTCTGCTTCTAATTTTATAATCCAAACAATAGTACTAACTAAAAGTATAAAATTAGAAAAAACCATAACCTAAAATGAAAAAAAAACTAAAATTAGAATAAAGAAATTAGAAAGTGTAGGAATTAAAAAACAACTCAAAACATAAACCAATATTTTTAAAAGAAATAAATTATAAGGTTTTAATATATAAAAAGTTACATATATATTAGAAAAGAAAACTAAAAATTAAAATTGGTAAAAACAAGTTTAAAGAAGTAATATTATAGGAGAGCTAGGCTCTTTCACCCCATCCCAAGTTGGGAGAATCGTATTGATCTTGTTAGCATCCTAATGCAACTATATATCTTGTATTATCATAATGAATAGGGTTTTCCTTCCAATTGAGTTGGAGGACATTTTATTAAAAAAACATGTGCTTGTTTCTCATATGCGCGCTAGTCAAGAGTCAAGAGATACACATATCAATATTACAAATGAGTTGGAAGAAAAACTTCCACCCAATAATATGTAAGATGTTAGAAGATGTTCATGTTAATTAAACTTGAGAAGATGAATATCATCTGTTTGTATAAGAGTAATACAATATACAAATTTAAATTGTGCAAATCTTTTGTAAACAAGTGGATCATAATAAAAAATTTATTATTATTTATATATACATTTGTGATGATATCTAATATTGTTCTATATATTTGGGATAGCGGGCGCAGACTTACATATTTAGATATAATTATTTAGTTAATTACTTTTGTGTAAACAAGTATGTCCTATTCAATGAATAGCTAGTAGATCTTACGCGCGCGTACCGTTTTATATTTATGAACATAAACAGGTGATGGTGCCAATTTTATTTTCTGAAATGAGAGGGTCGAAATTCGAGAACATAAGGAAATTCCCAATTGCAATTGTTCTCTTGCAATATGTGCCAAGAATTTTCCGTATCTACAAATTGTGGAAAAAGGTCAACGAGAATATCATCTTACCCAAATGTATCACAAATCCTACTAATGTTAAAGATCAAAGCCACAAGAACCATCATGTCATCTCAACCGAAGGTTTTATAGTGATATTGAAAGGTGGATTCAATCTCTTTCTATATCTCGTTGCCAGTCATGTACGTATCTTGCATATCTCATCATCTGATATATATTCTACGTACTTTATAATTAATTGCATTACTAATTAATATCTATAAATAGATGGATGAAATTAATATTTATCTTTCATCATATTTAGGTACTGGGTGCTTTTTGGTACTTCTTCTCAATCGAACGGGAGACCATGTGCTGGCACGTGGCCTGTGAACACGATACCAGATGTAGGAAGACTTCTTTCAACTGTGGAGTACATGGCTCTGGAAATCACACAATTTTAAATGATTATTGTTCTTTAGAAAAACCAAATCTATCTCTTTTTGATTTTGGAATATTCCAAGAAGCTCGTCAATCTGGCGCACTGGCGTCCACGGATTTTTTGCGAAAGACCATGTTTTGTTTTTGGTGGGGCTTGCGAAGTTTGAGGTACTAAGTCGTATAAGTTACGCTTTTTTTTTTTTTCAATTTTTTATTTTATTTTATTTTATTTTATTGAGATTCAAAATAATTGTTAATTATGTGACATGTCATCTGATCAAGAACCGTGCATGTATCATGCCATCTTGTTTCATAACACGTGCGTACGTATATATTATATATATATATATAGTCACACATGCAATTTGAATTAGTTTCTAAGCACCCATTTTACATTGTACTCAAACATAATATATATATATATATATCTTCATTTCAACAAAGATATATAATATTTTAAAGGTAAAAAGACGTACTTCTAAATTGTTTCCTTTAAAATTTCCAATGCCATACTTTATTGTACTGCATAACTAGTACAAGGCCAAATGTCTAGTTCTTGGCTTGGACAATGCCATATTCACATTGATCAGCTAGGACAAGGCCAAATGTCTAGTTCTTGGCTATCAGTGATCTACAACCTAGTACTACAACATATCAAATTTGTTTGGGTTATTTTACTGGCTAGCTATCAGATCAAGAAAAGATTGAAAAATGTAAACGAATAAGCTGGAGAATATATATTATTCTATTATAATTATTAACTAACATAAAATTAATATGTTGTTCCTTGTGATTATTGTAGGCCCTGAATAAGAAGTGTTACATTTTTCCAAGCTCAAGCTTTCTATCGAAAGAATGGACTATGGAGTCAAAAAAAGTTATTATTAATTTAAATAACAATAGATCTATTAATACAAAACCAAAAAATTAAATGCATTAATTAACATCGATTTGTTTTCTAGAAAATGCGAAATCATGAAAGAAAATGGTTTCACCAATGCATCGACTCTGACCTCATATCATGTCCATGGAGTGACATAAATAATTAACGGCTTTTGTTGTTTAGGTGATGGTTGTTGTTTATCATTATGTGTTATGTATGCAGATATCGTGGGCGTATCATATGTTTTAGGCCGGTCACAATAAATTATTTTGCTTGCTTATCTTGAGCACATATATATATATATGTAAATATATTAACGTTTTTTGATATTATTAACTCATACATAGCCGTTTCAAATCTTGCAGTTCACTTGGTCAAAACCTTGAAACAAGTCCTGATTATTGGGAAAACTGCTTCACAGTTTTAATCTCGATCTATGGCTTGCTTCTTTTATTATACTTCATCGGAAATTTGCAGGTTGATATTGCTAATCATCATCTTCTTCTTCCTCTTTTATTTTTAGAAAAAACAGGGCTCTTATTATTTCCATATAGAATTATGTCACGTATATAATATATATGAAAATGTTTGGATTTTTATAAACATATGTTTAGAAGTCCTTAAATTCGAATTCTCACTCATTTAATTTAGCATTCTGTATGAGGTCAACAAATAAAAGAGACTGATCACATGTGAACGTATAAATTGAGTGATTAAATTCCCATGTATCTTTGGGACAAGTGGTTTATCTATGATAGATACTATTCTTGTTATATAACTTGTATGTATATATGTTTGTGTATAATTAGATTGGGGGATTCTTTACTATATTCCAATTTGGAGGAATAGCTTGTACGAAAACACACACACACGCAAAGCAGCCCCCGCCGCCCCCGGAGGCGGTGGGTGACACCGCCCACGCCATCGGGACCGGCGGACTCAGGCGTCCTCACTCCTACGACGGCGAGTTCCGGCGAGCTCCGGTGTGCCCTCGGCAGCCTTAAACCAGTTTCGGACCCGTACACCTTAGTCCGCCGGTCCCGATGGCATGGGAGGTGTCGCCCACCGCCACCGGCGGCGGCTCTGTTCGCTTCATGGCCGAATTCCCTTAAATTCATCTTCATTTTATTTTTTTATTGTGTTTTTTATTATGTTTTTATTTTTTTATTGTGTTTTTTATTATATTTTTTATTATGTTTTGTTCATTTTATTTTTTTATTATATTTTTAATCTTCATTTTTTTATTTAATCATATTTTTTATTTTATGTTAATGTGTTTTTCATCATAAAGCAGCCCAACTAACGTTGGGCTGCTTTAGACGCTGGGGACAGCCGGACCGGTCCCCAGCGTCTCCCTATATATATATATATAAATATATATTATATAGCTAACAAGAACGACGACATTTTCCTCCAAATTACTAAATTGGATAAGATTTCCTCCAACTCATTTAAAAGTATTATGCCATGATAGTACTCTTGTAAGTTTGAATTTTAAACATCTAGCAAGCAATAAATTAATCTCTATCTTTGGCTATTATTAACTAAAATATGGCTAGTCTAAGAATAGAATGACGTGAAAATTTAGGAGCAGTAGAAATCTTTTATGAATATATTATGACAGTTGTTAACTTTTAATGTAACTTATCAGTAGAAATATTAGAAACTGATCAACATAACTATGATGTGGCAGGTGTACATGCAGTGGGAGACATCTAACGAGTTGAAGGAGATTTCTAAGCGGTCGAAGAAAGCTAAGCAACATCATAAGATAGCTAAGCGGTTGGAGATCAACAACACTAAATATTCTAAGCTCAAGTTGGAGACATATGACCGGTACTACTTGACAGATATGGATGAGGATGATAAGGCAAAGATCATTAGAACTAAATTACTTAGCATCGAGTCTTGGACAAGCACAATCGGACTCTCTCACGAATTAAAACACACAATCATGAGCTATGTGACTCCATTAATACTGGAAGATCAAAAGGAAGATATTGACATTGAGAATCCATTCCCTCATCTTCCAACACCATTTGGAAGATTGATTAAGATGCATCTCTGCCAGCCCCTACTCAGGACAGTGAGTTTCGATCCCCCTTCCTTTTATGCTTGACCGAAAAATATTCAACTGAAAATTTCAATTATTTTCCCGTAAAAGATCTTCAGAATTAATCGAATGTATTGTAATTGGTTAAGACTTACGTACATTAGAGAAATGACACTTTTATAACGACATTTGTCTGACATTATTCATGACCTGCAATCACACTAGTTACTCATGTTATGTCACATTTTAAATGGTTTTTCATTTAAATAATTGACTTACAAAATCACTTAAAAATATGCCGCATCAATGAAAGATCATGAGTATGGTTGTTAGATTCTGCATGGACTATTTTGCATTAACCTGGTTTCAAAAAGAGTCCGTTAATTAATCTTGTCGATTGTGAACATGCAGGTGCCCATATTCAAAAACGAAAGTGAAGATTTGTTGAATGCAATCACCGTTAAGTGTCTCAAGCAAGTGCAGTACACTGAAAACAGCTACATTGTTCGAGAGGGAGAACCATCGGATGCAATTATCTTCGTCGTGAAAGGAATTGTGTGGACATATACAAGTAATAGCGATAAAACTGAGTTTCTTAAGAAAGGTGACATATTTGGAAGACATCTTGATCTTGTAAAATGGGTGTTGGAAACCCACCAGCCATACAATGGCCTTCCTTTATCGCCAAGGACTCTCAAATGCCATACAAAAGTAGAAGCCTTTTGTCTTAAGGCAAGTGACCTCAAGGATATGATGTCTCAAGACTATTGGAGATCATTTAGAAAGTCTAGCCACATCACCCAAGACACTAACTTGCAACAGCTGAAACATTTTGCAGCTTCATTCATCCAAATAGCATGGCGCAGCCACGCCATCCATCCTCATTAAGTACTTGAATAATTAAGCTAATTACCAAGTCTGTCGGCCATGCAGTTGGCTAAGGCCGCCACCAATGACAGCTCCCCAAAGTTTAGATAACAATACCACTTAATAATTAATCTAGTGTTATCAGATGCTCTTGCTCTTTATCGAAAGAATATATATAGTTTGTTTAAGAGGGCTTGTATCATGTTGTGGATTAAATATTGTACTCATTTTTTTAAGTGGTTAAAATAAAATATATTGCTAGTTTCTCAATATTGAGATGTTAAAAGAGCGTAGGCCAAAAACCATAAATTTGTTTGCTTTCATAAATTTTGTTCAATTCATCTCGTCTCGTCTGATCTAATCATTATAAATTTCTCAATTCTCATATAAAAATACTAGGATCAATGCCATTAGAGATGTCAAGGATATTCTTGATTTTAGTCTTGCTTCTTTGAGGATTAAGTCCCTAGGTTTACCTATCAATTTGGGCCCTCCCCACAAACATCGTTGCAATGAGATTTTGGATAGGATTCAGATTAAGCATTTTGGGTGAATATTTTTGCTGCTTTCCCAAGCCGGAAGAACAATCCTCAGCAAGTGTTCATCTCACGTCATGTTATATTTGATGAAAGGTTTTTTCTAGCAAGAGCCATTGACCAGAATCACTCACCACCTGCAAGTGCATCCCCTTAGCTATCCAATACATACGATACAAACCACCTTGAATATCTCTCAATTATTCTTGCCATCCTCTTCTCAAAATGCTGATCCAAGTGCACATATCTCATGATCTACTAACTCTGACCATCTCTCATCTCCTCAACCTGTCATCATGTCTGATATACCTTCCCATTCCATCGCCCAACCCACTATTACTTCTCCAACACCCGATACTTCTCAACTTCTATCTCCCAAACAACCATCCAACTCCACTCTTCATCCTTCACATCACATGGTCACAAGATCACAAATAGGGCACTTGAAACCCAAACAATTCCCTCACTATACCTTGTTCTATAGCACCAAACACTCATTCAAAACTCTCCATTCTCATCTATCTGACATTGAGCACACCTGCTTTACCCAGGCTAAATCTTCTCCTAGGTAAAGGAAAGCTATGCAAGTGGAGATTGATGCACTCATCAAAACTGGAACATGGAGCTTATGTCCTAAACCACTACATCACAATACAATTTGAAACAAGTGGGTTTATAAAATTAAAAGCAAATCCGATGGCTTTATTGACAAATTCAAAGCTCGTCTTGTTGCCAAGGGCTTTGATCAACGAAGTGGAATTGATTATACTGAGACCTTTATTCTAGTTTTCAAACAAGCAATCATTCGGATGGTTTTAACTCTTGCTATTCAGTTTAATTGGCCCATTAAGCAACTTGATATTTCTAATGCCTTTTTACACGGTGTTTTAGATGGTGAGGTTTATATGGAGCAACCTCGTGGTTTTATTGATCCTCTATAGCCTGATTTTGTATGCAAATTAAATAAGGTTCTCTATGGCCTTAAACAAGCCCCACGAGCTTGGTTTAATTGTCTCTCTTAAGCACTACAAGATCTTGGTTTCCTTAGCTCCCTTTTGATTCATTATTGTTTACTTACAAGCATAAACATGTTACCATGTACGTTTTGGTATATGTTAATGATATTGTTGTTACTGTTAACAATAAAACTGCCATTTCCTCTCTTATTCGTCAACTTCAAAGTAAGTTTTCACAAAAAGATCTTGGTGAGCTAAGTTATTTTCTTGGCATTGAGGCTTCTCAGACTGCCTCTGGATTGCATCTTTGTCAGACCAAATATATTACAGATTTACTTCTTAAAACAAGTATGCTTGGTGCTAAACCATATGCAGCTTCATGTGCCTCTGGCTCTAAACTATCTTTACTTGATGTAGAACCACTTTGAGACCCCACTCCTTATCGACAGGTGGTTGGTGCTTTATAGTATTGTACCTTAACTATACCCGAAATTGCCTACTCTGTTAATTAGCTTTGTCAAGCTTTACACTCTCCAACCACAGTGCATTGAACAACAGCAAAGCGCATCTTGTGTGACGCCCCTAAATTTTTCTTAAATAAACACGAGAATCGAGGCGTCGGGATGCTGACAACATGGGTCACACATCCCAACGACAAGTGCCAAACGTGTGTGCACACGTGATATGCATAAATAAAAGCAGCGGATATAAGAGGTCAATAACTAAGTACCAGAATTTTTAGAAATATTTTACAAAACAGTTTAACATAAATTCTCCAATAGGAGATTTAATACAGTCATCCGAAAGATAAATTAAACAAATACATGTTTTTAAAATGGGAAAATAATTTCGCGAGATAACAATTTATAATAATAATACATCAACGGCGGAGCCGTCTCCTCAGGCTCAGCATCTTCAAAATCTGCACCCAAAAACTACGATACCAAAAATGACATTGCAGGTAAGTACAACCCAAACAAACTCAAGATAATAAATACATTCATGCAACAATACTATGCATGAACAGGACACCGTATGCATGTGACTCAAAATCATCCTTCTCAAAATTAATAAAATAATTACTCACGCCAAAATCTCATTTTGGCCCAAAATAAAACTCCAGTAAACTCATCAATCATCTTTCCAGAAGATGATATCCATAAATCAATTAAAACCACAACCATTTTCCCAGAAAATAGCCCACGTAAAGCCAATAAATACAACCCACCACTTTTCCAGAAAATGGCCTAAACATCCATTTTATTAACCGTATGCACCATGATCTCCCCTAGGGACCATCCGCACACCCTGGCTTTCATCATCACACTGAAGGTAACGACCACGCATGTGACTTCGGAACGGGCGATGCCCAGCTAACCGCGCCCAGCACGTACCATGACCAGGTATCCCCTAACTCCCGCCAGCAGAGGAGCCATGGAGTCGGCACGAGAGCGTTACCATTCCGTTCGATCCTGTCGTCGCCCGGCAACGACCCAAAGGACGTCACTCAATATATTCCGCTCCCGAGTGACCAAAGGAGCTCCACCGGGATAATGCCCCATCCCGTTTTGGGATCGTGATACACACGCCGAAACTATAAATACAATGAAAACCCAGTTTTTATTTTCAACACATAATTATGCGCATAAATATACAATGCAGATGACCATGCACCAAAAAACAACAACTCATAATTTTCAACAATGACCAAACACAATATTTGTTGATGCCAAAAATATACTTAAATCTTAAAGTTTATTTGGAAAATACTTACAGCGGTTAAAAACGCAAATCCTTGAGTAGATGCCATTCCGCAGCGCTCGTAGCGGTCACTTGTACGTTCGGCTAAAGTGCTCGGTTTGACACCAAAATTTAGGGAGATACTCATTGAAGGGTGGAGAATTTCATGGAGGTGGTGGTGTGGCGACACAACCACTGGAAGGTGGCGGATCGGGCTCCAAAAGGGTGGAAACCCATTTTTAGGTTTGGGGTTGTACCGGGAAGGTGGGGCCGTGTATGGGGAAATCGAGTTAGGGGGATGACCGATTGGGGTAGGGGAGTGGTTTGGTGGCCGAGGTGAGATGCACAGCGACCAGACGGCGGCGCGGCGAAGATGGATCCGTTTAAGGACCCATTTTGGGTGGAGGGGTAAACAGCGGAGATGGGTGACTTTAGGCGATGGGCTATGCTTGCCAGAGGGTGGGGAGACTGCTGGTAGGTCGCCGGTGTCAAGGGGTGGCCGGCGGTGGCCAGAAAATGTAAGAGAAGCCAAGAATTCATTTTTGGGTAGGGGGCTGTGCAGGGGCGATGAGGTGGCCGGAGATGTCACCACCGGTGCCAGTGGACTCGTCGGCGTGTGGGGAAGGCTGTGGGCTGGGCGGTGTCGCCGGAGGGAGGCCGATGGTGGCGCTGCGTGTAGGGAGAAGGGACGGGCGAGAGAAGGGAGAGAACAGGGGAGGGGGGGCTCGCGGCTTGGGAAGCAGAGTAAGAGAAGAAGAAAATGAAAAGAAAAGAAAAAGAAGAAAGGAAAAGAAAAAAAGAAAAAGAAGAAGATAAGGGAAAAAGAAATAGAATCCACTAGAAGAAAAACATAATAAATTATATAAAAACCAGTCGAAAATACTACAATTCAATATCAATAAAATAAGATATTTAATGTTACGCCCCCAAATTCCACTTAAAATAGACATGAGAATCGAGGCGTCGGGATGCTGACAACACGGGTCACACATCCCAACGACAAGTGCCAACCGTGTGTGCACACGTGACATATATAAATAAAGGCAGCGGATATTTAAGGTCAATAACTAAGTACTAGAATTTTAGAAATATTTTACAAATCATTTAACATAAATTCTCCAACAGGAGATTTAATACAGTCAACCGAAAGATAAATTAAACAAATACATATGTATAAAAAAGGGAAAATAAATTTCCCGAGATAACAATTTATAATAATAACACATCACCGATGAAGCCGTCTCCTCAGGTTCAGCAGCTTCTTCAAAATCTGCATCCAAAAACTACGACGCCAAGATGGCATCGCAGGTAAGTACAACCCAACCAAACCAAAAGACAGAAATATACTCATGCAACAACAAAACTCATGAACACAACACCAAATGCATGAATCTCAAAAGAACCTCTTTCTCAAGATAAATAAGATAAACACACGCCAAAATCCCATTTGGTCCACGATAAAACTCCAATAAAATCATACTTCCTTTCCCATAAAATAATATCCACAAATCCAATCATAGCGGGCGTTACGTATCGCCGTCCCCGATATGATAAACACACATCACCAATCATAATGGGCGTTACGTATCGCCGTCCCCATTATGATTCCAACACACTCATTTCATATCGGGCGTTACGTATCACCGTCCCCGATATGAAATACACACCCAATGACCCTAACAGGCGTTACGTATCGCCGTCCCCGTTATGTCATCCACACACTGCCAATTATAATGGGCGTCACGTATCGCTGTCCCTATTATGACTGACACATACAATGACCATAATGGGCGTTATGTATTGCCGTTCCTATTATGTCATCCATACACACACGCTAATCACAACGGGCGTTACGTATCGCCATTCCCATTATGACTCAGCTAAAAACTAATAAAATCCATTAATCCAATTTAAAACCTAGTTTCCATTTCCAACACATGAATATCTGAAATCATGCAAAAAATTCAATTTCTAAATATTTCCATGAACATACGCGTAAATACACAATGCAAACAACTACGCACCAGATAGCCAACAATTAATAAATTCCAACAATAATCAAATACAATAACTGTTGATGCCAAAAATATATTTAAATCTTAAATCTCGTTTGGAAAGTACTTACAGCAGGTAAAAACGCAAATCCTTGAACAACGCCAATCTGCAGCGTTTATAGCAGTCATCGATACGTTAGGCTAAAATGCTCAGTTTGACATCAAATTTTAGGGAGGTACTCTTTGAAGGGTGGAGAATCTCATGGCGGTGGTGGTGTGGCAGCACAACCACCGGAAGGTGGTGAATCGAGCTCAAAATGGGTGAAAATCCATTTTCGGGTTTGGGGTTGTATCGGGAAGGTGGGGTAGCGGTTGGTGAAACTAAGCTTGGGAGATGACCGGCTAGGCAAGGGGAGTCTTTTGGTCGCGGAGGTGAGATGCACGGTGGCCGGACGGCGGCACGGCGAAGAACAACCCGTTTAAGACCCATTTCGAGTAGAGGGGTAACCGGCGGAGATGGGTGGCTTTGGGCCGTGGGTTATGCTCGTCGGAGGGTGGGGAGGCTGCTGGTAGGTCGCTGGTCCCAAGGAGTGGCCGGCGGTGGCCGGAAAATGCAAGGGAAGCTAAAACACTCATTTCGGGTAGGGGGCCGTGTAGGGGCGGTGGGGTGGCCGGAGGTGACACCACTGGTGCCGGTGGACTCGCCGGCGTGTGGGGAAGCCTGAGGGCTGGGCGGTGTCGCCAGTGGGTGGCCGACGGTGGCCCTGGATGGAGATGAGAGAACCGGCGAGAGGGAGAGGAGAACAGGGCTCGCGGTCTGGGGCCGAATCCGTGAGGAAGAAAAGGAAAGAAAAGGAAGAAAAGGAAGAAAAAGAAAAGAAAAGATAAGGAAAAAGAGAAAAAATAAAAAGACTAACTAGAAAAAGAAACACAATAAATTAAATAAAATCCGACTTGAATAACTACAATTTAATATTTATAAAATAAAATATTTAAAACACAGCAATAAACCAATTTAATTTAAAGAACATTTTAAATATAAAAAACTAATTAATATTAAGAAAGAACATCCAATAAAATCACATAATAAAATAAAGGAAATTAAATTCCACTCATTTTAAAATAATTACCTCACATTTAAATTAATAAAGAAATAACGTAACTCAACATTTAATTATAAAGACAACATAAAACTAACACTTACTAACGAATAGCTCAAATAAATATTTTAAACAAATAAAACACAACCAATAATATTATTAAAATAAATTAAAATAATTAATACCGATAATAAAATAACGTATAAAAATACACGTAAATCTGGGATCTCACATCTTGCGCTATCTCAAAGGGACTCCAGATTATGGTCTTTGGCTCACCCCAAGATCAACATTACTCACTGCCTTTTGTGACTCTGACTGAGCAAGCAAGCCCAATCATAGAAAATCTACAATAGGGTACACTATCTATTTTGGCATCTCTTGGTCTGCCAAGAAGCAGCCAGTGGTGTCTCGGTCCGAATATCGTGCCTTAGTATTTTTCACAACTGAGATGTATTGGCTTCACATGTTATTAGGTGAGCTACAAGTTATACTTCCATCTATACCAACAATTTATTGTTACAATTTAGGTGCCCTTGCACTAGCCACTAATTCGGTATTTCATGCCCGAACTAAGCATATTGAAGTGAACTTCCATTTTATTCGAGGGAAGGTGCAAAACAAAGACATTCAATTGGGTTACATCTCCACAACTGATCAATTGGCTGATATATTTACTAAAGGCCTTTCATCCTCTCAATTCCAATTTTTACATGAAAAATTGATGATTGTTCCACCAAATATCAACTTGTGGGGGGCTGTTAAGATTATAGATGAAGATCACATTACAAATATTAATACAGTTAAAACTGAAGAAGATATCAGATTCACTAATGCAATTGCTTTCCAAGATATCGAATCCACTGATATAGTTGTTGTTAACTTCGATGAGATTGTAGCTAATAGCAGCAGCTCAACTAACAGATTACCAACTTGTATTATTTGAACTTTGAATTTATAATTAGAGATAAACTCTATAACTAAACTCTGTTGTGACGCCCCTAAATTCTCCTTAAAATAAAATGGGAATCGAGGCGTCAGGATGATGACAACACGGGTCACACATCCCAATGACAAGTGCCAAACGTGTGTGCACATGTGACATACATAAAATATAAGTTGCAGTGGATAAAAAAATCATTATCTAAGTACCAGAATTTTTAGAAATATTTTACAAACCATTTTAATATAAACTCTCCAACAGAAGATTTAATACAGTCATCCGATACACAAATTAAACAAATACATATTTTTAAAAGGGGAAAATAATTTCCCGAGATAACAATTAATAATAATAACACATCAACGGCGGAGCCGTCTCCTCAGGCTCAGCCTCTTCAAAATCTGCATCCAAAAAAACTACAACGTCAAAATGGCATTGCAGATAAGTACAATCCAAACAAACTCAAGATAATAAATACATTCATGCAACAATACTATGCATGAATAAGACACCGAATGCATGAAGTTTAAAATCATCTTTCTCAAAACAAATACAATAATCATACACGCCAAAATCCCAATTTGGCCCAAATTAAAACTCCAATAAAATCATCCATCATTTTCCCAGAAAATGATGTTCGTAAATCCATTAAAATCGCAACCATTTTCCCAGAAAATGGTCCATATAAAACCAATAATTAAAACTCGCCAGTTTTCCAAAAAATGACATAAATATCCGTTTTATTAACCGTATACACCATGATCTCCCCTAGGGACCATCCGCACATCCAGGCTTTCATCATCACACCGAAGGTAACGACCCCGCATGTGATTTCGGAACGGGCGATGCCTAGCTAACCGCGCCCAGCACGTACCATGACCAGGCATCCCCTAACTCCCGTCAGTAGAAGAGCCATGGAGTCGGCACAAGAGCGGTACCATCCCGTCTGATCCCGCCAGGCGACCCAGGGGACGTTACTCAGTATATTCTGCTCCTGAGTAACCAGAGGAGCTCCACCAGGATAATGCCCCATCCCGGCTTGGGGTTGTGATACACACGCACCCGAAAATCATAAACACATGAAAACCCATTTTTCATTTCCAACACATGAATATGCGTGTAAATACACAATGCAGATGACCATGCACCAAATAACCAACTACAATATTTGTTGATGCCAAAAATATATTTAAATCTCAAAGTTTATTTGGAAAATACTTACAGCGGGTACAAGCGTAAATCCTCGAACAAACGTCACTCCGCAGCGCTCCTAGCGGTCACTTGTACATTAGGCTAAAGTGCTCGGTTTGACACCAAAATTTAGGGAGATACTCTTTGGAAGGTGGGGAATCTCATGGAGGTGGTGGTGTGGCGGCACAACCACCAGAAGGTGGCGGATCGGGTTCCAAAAGGGTGGAAATCCATTTTCGAATTTGGGGTTATACTGGGAAGGTGGGGCCACGGTTGGGGAAATTGAGTTAGGGGGATGATCGGCTGGGCAAGGAGAGTGGTTTGGTGGCAGAGGTGAGATGCACGGCGGCCGGACTGTGGCACGGCGAAGATGGATCCGTTTAAGGACCCATTTTGGATGGAGGGGTAACCGGCGGAGATGGGTGGCTTTGGGCGGTGGGTTATGCTCGCCGGAGGGTGGGGAGGTTGCTGGTAGGTCGCCGGTGCCAAGGGGTGGCTGGCAGTGGCCAGAAAATGCAAGGGAAGGCAAAATACCCATTTCGGGTTTGTGGCCGTGGAGGGGCAGTGGGATGGACGGAGATGACACCACTGGTGCCGGTGGACTCGCCAGCGTGCGGGGGTGGTGGTGGGCTAGGCGGTGTCGCAGGAGGGAGGCCGACGGCGGCGCTGGGGGAGGAGGGAGAAACGACGAGAGATGAGAGGGAGAGAGGGGCTCCGCACGGGGAAACCAGGGAGGAAAGAAGAAAAAGAAAAAGAAAGAAGAAAAAGAAAAGAAAGGAAAAGAGAAAAAAATAAAAAGAAGAAAAAGAAGACTATTAGAAAAAGTACAATAAATTAAATAAAAGATAACTGAAAATACTACAATTTAATATTAATAAAATAAAATATTTAAAGTCCAACAATAAACCAATTTAATTTAAAGAACATTTTAAATATAAAACACTAATTAATATTAAGAAAGCACATCCAATAAAATCACATAATAAAATAAAGGAAATTAAATTCCACTCATTTAAAATAATTACCTCACATTTAAATTAATAAAGAAATAACGTAACTCAACATTTAATTATAAAAACAACATAAAACTAACACTTACTAACGAATAGCTCAAATAAATATTTTAAACAAATAAAACACAATCAATAATATTATTAAAATAAATTAAAATAATTAATACCGAGAATAAAATAACGTGTAAAATACACGTAAATATGAGATCTCACATCTGTATCAGATACTCTATAAATATGAATAGACTTTACTATTTTGATTAAGTTAAACAAAACAATTCAAGCATAAATATTCTTGGGGTTATGATAGAGATAAACCACACTCAGCACACTCTATCTCACGTGTTACAAATTCTTTTAGTTTCTTTCGTATTGTACGTGCTCATCAGGAACGCGGTCGTGGATATTGAGAAGCAGGGCCCCAAGATTTATACTATTGGTTCAGAACAAACTAGGGCGCGGGATGTTGCTATAATCTCGGGTACTCCTAGTTCAAGAATTAATTAACACTTAATATATTAGTATAATCTTATTAAATACTAAAAGAAAATCAGTACTGATCGTGCTCATCATGTCACTGTGTCACATGGAATCTGATCACTTTTTGGTCGACTTCGCAAAACAGTTGATCTGTATGTTCTTTCTTAAAAGGCTTTTAAAGTAAATAATTAGTAAATTTCGTTTTTCAATCATTTTGATTTGGTGGGAAAGTAATCTGGAATGATTTTCCGGTCCCATGTTACAGTAACACGTTTAGCTGGCCGCAGGGTTGACTTTGGAGTAATTAAGTTTTTATGGGTTGTTACGAAACCCAATATCTGCTAAAGAAATAGTACTTAAGTCCGGGGATATGGCAGACTAATGGCGCCAATGTTCATCACTTGCTAGCTTCTGCATCCATCTTCAATCTTTGCATATTGCAGCTCATTCCTAAGATGCAAGCAGCTTCTCGTCCTGTTTCCTTGCTCCAACTTTAACTGCAGATTCATTTTCTACTCTATAAATCCGCATTGTTGGATGTAGTTGTTTTTTTTCCCCCTCAAATATTGCATGCATGTCCGGCTATTACCATGCATGGAGTTCTTTATATGTGATTGTGCAAGCAGTATTGTTTTTATATGGTTAAGTGCTTCCGCTACTGGGCAGCATATATATATATATATATGACAACGTTCATATGTTTTCCATTTTTCTAGAAGTACTTCAAATCCAGAATTTCGGGATACTCAGAGAAGTTCGTGGGGACGAAATATTTTGGATACTTCATTCTATAATTTGGAAGTTTATAACCTTCAGTTATGAGGTAATTAAGAATCTTCTTCTTCTTCTTCTTGACATGAAATACCTGAGGTATTTGTATAGTTCTACATGATTAATGATTTGATTATATTTAATTAATGTCATTGTAAAAGGATTTCAATAGATTCTTTATATCTAAAGGCGTCATTAATTAATACGACATGATCTTAATTATTAGCATATTTCATGGATTAAATACAGAGATGAGATTTAATTAGTTTTATATCACCAATTAATTTAACCAAATTTACATTATAATTAAGATCTCCTTTGATTTATAAAATGGCTCAGTTCCATGATGTATTACTATATTTTAAGACACTCTATGGGGAGTATAGAATTTATAAAATGTCTTAACAGTGTATTTATCCTATTAACTTTTGATCGTCATGTGATATCAAGTATTTGATAAATTACAAAAGATAATAAATAATTTTTCTAATCATTAAATAACACATAAGGGATGATATTGTAATGATCATGATAATAGTTAAAATGATAATGAATATATAGTACTAGATGTCATGTGGACTATATATATGTATACTGCATGCATGTATGTGTGTATATAATTGTTACCTGATCTATTAATTATGCTTTTTGGTGATCTATATATATGTACATATATTATACGTGCTCCTTAGGAACGACATGGATATTGATGAGAGGCAGGATGCGAAGACTGATAATAATAATTCAGAACAAAGGAAGTGGATCCATTGGGATGTGGCATTTTTAGTGGTGTGCGTAATTGCAGTAGCAGTAGACCCTTTGTTCTTTTTTCTTCCTGTCATTGTTGAGTATGGCTTGTGAATACACGCCTCAGCCCTGTTTCGCTTGACCCTCGCTCGAGCGCGGCTCGAGCGAGACTTCCAGACTTCAAGAAGATCTCAACTCGAGAGTTCGCTCTATCCTCGCTCGACCTCCAACTCGAGCGAGGATCAGGCAGTGACTTCGCTCGACAGTCGCTCGACCTCCCACTCGAGCGAAGTGCCACGTGAGGCCAGGTGTCCGTTTGCTAGCTTCTCGCTCAACATCCTGCTTGAGCGAGTTTGACCTAGAAGTCCTCGCTCGAGCAAGGTTAAGTTTCGCTCAAGCGAGATCGCATATTATAAATACCGCGAAGTCATTTCGCACGAACGGACGACGACGAACAAAGAGCCCCCTGTTTTACGCCCGAAGAACAGAGCTTCCCTTAGATCATTTCTTTTCTATTTCTCCACTATATTGAGTGAAATTTGTGAGGATTGAGTGTATACATATGAGGTGAGTGTTCTCTTTTGTAAGAATCTTCTGATTCTCTCTCTGTAACCTCCATTTGATCTAGTGAAGTTTTGAAACCAACCTCACAGTAGATGTAAACTCATTTTGAGCTGAACCACTTAAATCGTTGTGTTATTTAGTTGTTTACTGTTTTATTTCTTATTGTTACATCCGCTGCAGTTCATTTCATATTCTTGTTGTTTGTTTCATTGATTCTTTCCCAATAGTCATCAACGAGGCTACCAAATGCATTATGATAGATAACACATTGAAAATCATTGCTATTTGTGTCCGATCGTTCCTCGATTTGATTGCTTTTGGGGATCTGCTTGCAAGAAAAATATATACATGCACTCACATTAAGTGTTCGGACTACGTAATTAACATTCTCAGCATTCTTCCACTCCCCCATGTACTCCTATTACAAACTTTTATGCTTCTAATTTTATAATCGAAACAATATTACTAATTAAAAGTACAAGATTAGAAAAAAACATAAGTTGAAATTTAAAAAAAAAAAAAAAGGCCAAAATTAGAATTAAGAAACTAGAAAGTACTATAGAAATTTCAAAAAAAAAAACTCAAAAACATAAACCCATATTTTTAAAAGAACATAGGAATATAATATATAAAAAATTATATATTAGAAAAGAAAACTAAAAAACTAATAAAAATAATAATTAAAAAGCCCGTTAAAAAGTAAAAATAAGAAAAAATTAAAAACCCGAAATAAAATAAAAAATTATATATAATTATTAAAGAAGTATTTAATATGGACGGATCAGCTGGGGCAACTAGGCCCTTTCATCCCATCCCAAGTTGGGAGAATCCAAATAATTCTTGTTGGCATCCTAATAATACACCTATATATATATATATGAAAACCTATTTATTATGATAATACAAGATATATATAAATATATATATATATATATATATTATCATAATGAATAGGGTTTCCTTCCAATTGAGTTGGAGAAAATTTTATTAAAAAACGTGATGTACTTGTTTCTCATGTGTACTCAAGAGATAGATATGATCAATATTATAAATGGGTCGGAAGAAAAACTTCTTTCCAAAAACTCTGTGTCCTATCTTGGTACTATATTAAATTCACTACAACCAAAAAAAAGAAAAAAAAATATATATGACATTTTAATTGCAATTATAATGACTATTTGCAATCAAGATAATCTGTTTTGATCACAAATAATCTTTCTAATTATAATTAAAATATCATAAATACTTATTTTTCTTGTAGTGATTGTCAATTAATAGAATAACACCAAAACACTAGACAATATTTTACATCTATACTACATTATAAGATCATGTTAG
The DNA here is from genome assembly GCA_036559045.1 of Platycarya longipes. Taxonomy (NCBI): domain Eukaryota; kingdom Viridiplantae; phylum Streptophyta; class Magnoliopsida; order Fagales; family Juglandaceae; genus Platycarya; species Platycarya longipes. Next base: position 1,425,424 of record CM071794.1, read on the forward strand.
AAGTTCATGTTATTTGAATGTGAGAAGATCATCATGAATATGATCATCTGTTTGAATAAGAATAATATATACTAGATACAAATTTAAATTGATCAATTTTTTTTCTATTTTTATTTTTTTAAATGGATCATATTAAAAAATAATAATAATTTTATATGGAGTTGAATTTCTTGTAGTCAGATGGGAGTCGACTGATGTGACAACACACCACGTCAGTTGATAAATGAAAAAAATTATTTTTTTTTAATGCAAAAAATGTAGTTGAAGGCGGCACTGAGGAGAGAGAAATGCCATGTAAAGAGAAATGTTACATCAGTCGACTCACATTCAATTATAAGAAATCCAACTCTATGTAGAATTACTCTTGAAAAAGTTATTATTGTTTATATATATAATATATTTTTATATAGAGATAGCGCATTGACTTACATATTTAGATATTATAGAGTTAATTTCTTTTGTATAAACAAGTACGTCCTACTCAATTAATAGCTAGTCGATCTTACATACGTACCTAGTTTTTATTTTTGAAGAACAAGTTATACTGCCAATTATGTTTTCTTAAACGAGAAGTTCGGAATTTCGACTCGGAAGGAAATTCCTCGATGCACTTCTTCTTTTGCAATACGTGCCAAGAATTTTCCGTATCAACAGATTGTGGAGAAAAGTCAACAAAAGCACTATCATGTTGAAAATGTGGCTTGAATAAAACACATTAGATTGTACTTGGAGTATCAACCCGTAACTTCACTCGATCCTCGCTCGAATGCCGCTCGAGCGAGACATCAGACAAAGAGTTTTCGATCCAGGCAGAGATTTCGCTCGACTCTCGCTCGACCTCCCGCTCGAGCGAGAATCCACCCTAGGGTTGCATCGCTTCCAGGAATTAGGGTTAGCGCCGTCTGGAATAGTATTCCGCTCGAGCGAGATACCGCCTATATAAGGATCTCGTGCATTTGAACAGAGAGCGGGGCAGAGGGTTGTGAGAGAGCAGAAGATTCCGCTCGAGCGAGAAGACCTCGCTCGAGCGAGAAGACGAACACAACAACATTCGTCTCCCTTTTTCTTCTTGTTTGATTTTGTAGATCAAAGAGCCATTTGTAAAGGGTTTGAGAGCATTGTGAGAGAGAGAGCTTTGTAACCTCTGAAGTGTACTCCATCTTCTGTTATTATAGTGATTCAAACCGACTTAACAGTGGATGTAAGCTCAGTTTGAGCTGAACCACTTCAAATCTTGGTGTCCATTACTGTTCTACGTCTTTTAGTTTTATTTCTCCTTGTTGCATCTGCTGCGTGGCTCCATATTTATTGTTTGTCGAGCGGCCCGAATCCCAACAAACTGGTATCAGAGCGTTCTTGAGCTCTGTGAAGATCTGAAAGGATGGCCTCAATAAATTTTGGAGTAGAGAAATTTGACGGTCAGAACAGTTTCAGTTTATGGCGCTTGAAGATGAAGGCTTTATTGCGTCAACAGGGTCTGTTCAAGGTTGTAGAAGGAGTAACTAGTGAGTTTCCTGCATCGTCAAGGAATGAGGAAGAACTGGCTCACAGTACTATTCTACTGTCACTATCAGATGAAGTTTTACGGGAAGTTGCAGAGGAGGAGACCGCGGTTGGTTTGTGGAACAAGCTAGAGAGCTTGTACTTGAAGAAATCTCTCACTAACCGGTTGTTTTTGAAACAACGGTTATACACCCTCAAAATGGAGGAAGGTACTTCTATTTCTGCACATCTAGATGAATTTAATAAGATTATCATGGATCTGAGGAACATAGACATTAAGATTGATGAGGAAGATCAAGTCTTAATTGTTTTGTGTTCATTGTCTATTTTGTTTGATAATTTTGAAAACTCAATATTGTATGGTAGAGATACAATCTCCTTAATAGATGTCAAGTCTGCTTTGAATTCTAAGGAATTGAAAACAAAATTTGGGGGTTTAGGCATGAACAATCAAGCCGAGGGTTTGTTTGTGAAATATTCCTCTGGTGATAGATCCGGGTAAAGATGTTCAGGGAAGAATAGAGGTAGTTCCAGTTCCAGTAGCTCTAGATCTAACAAGAGAAAAGTGAAGTATTACCACTGCCATAAGTTGGGTCATTACAGAAGTAAGTGTCCTCAATTGAAAAATGTGGAGGAAGAGGAAAGTTCCTCTAGTAGTGATGATAGTGAAGAAGATGACAGTTAGTCTCTACTTCCTTGAGGGCAGTTTGGTAACAAGGTGGAGTATCCTCACATGCTCCAGTTTCAAATATCATTCGCATGTGTCACATGCAAGTGCGCCAAACATGATGGTCACTTATGAGTCGGTAGCTTTTGCTTGGTGTGATCAGAATATAGTAATCTTGATTTTTTGTTTGCATTGTATTCTTGGGAAGCAGTGTAGAATCAAGGTTCCTGCAGTATTTCTGATCAGGATTCATCTTGTGTAAAGTCTTGTTTTGTATTAAACTCATATTTGTTTTATGATCATTGGAAGTTTGGCTTTGTTTATCTGTTTCTTTGTGATGTGTTTGGTGTTCAAACACTTTTGAGAAGACAAATGATCTACAGACAAGAAGGTAGAGCGTTACTCAGACCATACAGTTTTGTTTCACTCCACGGAGTAAATGAGTGGAATGAGGTGGGCTTTGAGCGACATAAGTCTACAGTTTGCTTTTAATTTGCCAGTCTTGTCTACAGATCGTCAGTGAAGCGGACAACGCATCTTGCTATTTAATGAACATTCTCTTCTTTTATTCCACAGGAAAGGAGAGAGAGTTATAGCAAGAAGGTGGAGTTGCAGAGAGCTTCATAGTTTATTGACATTGGTGCACAGTGAGAGCAGATCTACAGTTGGTAGATAGAGGAGGCAGTTTAGCCAACTTTTGTGTATGCTCATGCAGGCTTTTGTTGGTTTTTACTTTGGCAGAAGAATATTTGGTTGTCTTCATTTGTATTCAGAAGCCGTTTGTTCAAGTAAGTAGTCTGTATTGTGGTGCATTGCCATTTGTGTGAAGATAGTAAATCTTCAGATGTCGTCTATGGTGTTGAAGACTTTTGTGTGGAAAGTGAGTTCTTCAAAGATAGACTTCGTATTTCGTGTTGGGTATTCCTTCTGTGATCAAAGGATTTGTGGGTCTTAAGAATTTTGTAAGGCTTGTGTCAATTCAAGCGAAGGTGGAGATTTGTTGAAATGTGGCTTGAATAAAGCACATCAGATTGCACTTGGAGTTTCAACCCGTAAATTTGCTCGACCCTCGCTCGACAACCACTCTTGCGAAACATCAGACAGAAAGTTTTCGATCCAGGCAGAGACTTCGCTCGACTCTCACTCGACCTCCCGCTCGAGCGAGAATCCACCCTAGGGTTGCATCGCTTCCAGGAATTATGGTTAGCACCGTCTGGAATAGTATTCCGCTCGAGCGAGATACCGCCTATATAAGGATCTCTTGCATTGAACAGAGAGCGGGGCAGAGGGCTGTGAGAGAGAAGAAGATTCCACTCGAGCGAGAAGACGAACACAGCAGCATCCGTCTCCCTTTTTCTTCTTGTTTGCTTTTGTAGATCAGAGAGCCATTTGTAAAGGGTTTGAGAGCCTTGTGAGAGAGAAAGCTTTGTAACCTCTGAAGTATACTTCATCTTCTGTTATTATAGTGATTCAGACCGACCCAACAGTGGATGTAGGCTCAGTTTGAGCTGAACCATTTCAAATCTTGGTGTCCATTACTGTTCTACGTCTTTTAGTTTTATTTCTCCTTATTGCATCCGCTGTGTGGCTCCATATTTATTGTTTGTCGAACGGCCCAAATCCCAACATATCATCCTACCTAAACAAGGAAGTGTTAATGCAGAAAGCCATATGAACAAGATCCCACCCAAAGGCTTTATAGTGATGAAAGGAGGATTCAATCTCTTTCTGTATCTCGTTGCCAGTCATGTACGTATCTTACATATTTCATCATTTATCCTCATCTGATCTACATACTTTAATTAGTTACGCTTCTAATTAAGTATTTATCTTTCATCATGACTAGGTTCTGGGTGCTCTTTGGTACTTCACTACCATCGAACGAGAGACCACGTGTTGGCACGTGGCCTGTAAGCATGATATTGGATGTAGCAAGCCTTCTTTTAACTGTGGTCTTGGCTTTAGCAATAAAGAATTTTTAAATATTTATTGCTCCTTAGAAAACCCAAATACCACTCTCTTTGATTTTGGAATATACCAAGAAGCTCGTCAATCTGGTATTTTGGAGTCTAAGGATTTTGAGCAAAAGATCATGTTCTATTTTTGGTGGGGCCTGCGAAATTTGAGGTTCTTATATATTAAATTTTTATTGAGATACATAATCATGCATGCATTTTGTTCCTTTCAACATAATATATTGAAAGTACCACTTTGACACATAACTAAATCGTACTATACCAAAAATACTAAGATATGCATGATGTTTCACCTCTTAATATCCATTAACCATCCATTAGAATTCAGGCAATGCTATTCATCCCAATATGAGATCCGGATTTGCAGTTTTTTTTTAACTTTATAAAGTGTTTATAAAGAAAGTTGTATTTTTTTTTTTTGATTTTTTTTTAAAATGTTAAAAATTCATATAAAAAAAATAAAAAATAAAAATAAAAATTGGGATCCTAAATTACGAGGACTGACATTTTCCTTAAAACTATGCCACATGATACACATGATACCCTTTATTTCCTTTACTTATTTCAATGATTAAAATCGGCTAAAAGAGATATTTGATTAAAAATTGTAGTTTGACTGTCCGACGTACATGTCAAAGTAGTAATTCAGCACCTACCACAATATTAATTTCAACAAATTAAAGATAATTATAACTCGAAGGTAAAAATCCGTTATAAATTGTTATTTAGCTTGAGCATATTATGTATATATAAAAGGAAATTAATGTTCTCGGATCATTTTCTGGCAGTTCATTTGGTCAAAACCTTGAAACAAGTCGTAATTTTTGGGAAAATTTCTTCTCAGCTTTGATCTCGATCTTTGGCTTGCTTCTGTTTTTATACTTCATCGGAAATTTGCAGGTTGGTACATCATCATCATCATCATCTTTTTCTTCTTCTTCTTCTTCTTCGGATCATTTTCTGGCAGTTCATTTGGTCAAAACCTTGAAACAAGTCGTAATTTTTGGGAAAATTTCTTCTCAGCTTTGATCTCGATCTTTGGCTTGCTTCTGTTTTTATACTTCATCGGAAATTTGCAGGTTGGTACATCATCATCATCTTCTTCTAATGTTTTTAAGCTTGCATCTTATTATTTCCAAAATCATGTGTATATACGCATATGTTCGAACTCATTATATTATTTTCATCTATTCATTAATTCGTATTTGAAACATATATGTTATATCAGGTCCTTAATTGAATATTCTATATTAATAGGCCCTCTACTTATAGAAGAGTGATCTGCTCACATATGAAGGTATAAATTGAATAATTAAATTCCCATGAATCTTTGGGACAAATGGTTGGACAAAGTACGTGCTAGGGAAGGACGCGGTTTTATCTATGATATATATTTTTGTTGTATAACTTATAAAAAAAAATATATATTTTTGTTCTATAATTTGTATATTTGTATCTAATTTGGTTTGGGGATTCTTAATTTCCAACTCAATTTGGAGGAATTAAATCTTGTACTAATATTAAGAACAATGTTTTCTCCCAACTAAATTGGATGAAATTTTCTCATCATAGCTAGAGTCAGTTTGAATTTTAAACAAAATTTAGCAAGCAATAAACTCTATATCTTTGGCTATTATTAACTAAACAATGGCTAGTCACTTATGGGGGTCTAAGAATATAATGTGCATGACAATTTATGACTCCGAATCTTTTATGAATATAATGTGACAATTGATAAATTTTAGATGTAATTTATGAGTAGAAATCTTAGATCAAACTGATCATCAACATAATTGTGATTTGACAGGTGTACATGCAGTGGGAGGCATCTAAAGATTTGGAGGAGATTAATCCTAAGCGGCCGGAGGTTGCTTCCGAGGATATTGAAAACCATCTCTTGCCAAACTCGACAACGACTGGTTCAACGTCTGGCTCTAAAGAAATCCCTACAACATACGAGTAGGATATGGAGATCCTGTGTTTGTAATCTTGCGTTTGAATTCCCGTGTTTGAATTTTAAATATTTAGAGTTAGCTCTTTTGATAAGTGTTTGAATTTTAAATATAACTATTTTTATTTTACCAACCATGCGTAAAATCACAACAATATTGTATCTATTCAATGCTGGCGAAATACAAATTTTAGATTCATATGCCTATCTTTTGTCAACATGGTATCAGCTTGAGCCATTTGACCTACGTCCTTCCATGTTATTTCCTTTATCAACTATGTCAGACAACTCTTCCGCTGTTATTCCCTTTCTTATAAATATTCCAGCCATCAACGTGATCAAGCTCTCTCATTATAATTATCATGTTTGGAAAGCTCAAATTATTCCATTCTTACGTAGGCAAGGCCTCTCTGGCTATATTGATGGCACCACCAAAATCCCTTCTACGGAATTATATCGATTTCTGAATGTAGGTTCTATGTCTATTGAAAAAACAGTGATTAAATACCCTACAATACCTAGAGGGGGGTGAATAGGTGTTAATCAAATACGATGACAGTTTAAAAATAAATCATCATAAACAAACAATCAATGAAGTATAACATTAGAAATCAATACACTGATTTTGGTCATGGAGTGGAAACTCATTTGAAGAACTTCTTCAAAATTTAAAACTATTCTGGGTGTAAAATATCACCTCAAATCCACTACAAAAACTTTAGTTTGTTACACCCAATTAGAAACACTCACAAAACTTTTGCTGTAACTAAACTTGGCTTGTAACACTACGAGTGACCCACTCAATCTCTACACGCATGTAGTACCGGAACTCCGACCCTTCTATAGCTTCTTACAAGAATATCTTGATTTCTTCATCAAAGAAATTTAAAGAACTCTTCCAGTTTGATGAACACGTCCACTCCAGTCCACTCACCAATAGTTTAGTCTTGAGTATGTTATGATGAAGATATGTAATCCAAGAGAGAAATGTTTTTAAATGTAGGGAGAAGTTTCTCTCAAGGGTTTTTGAAGGGGCTCTTGGTTTTTTCTCTATTTTTCTTCACACTTGAGCAGAAAGCATAAGTTTGCTTTTATAGTCCTCTCATGAAATGAAGCTCAAACCCTAGAAAATTTGATCTGTCATGACACTCGCTCAAGTGGGATGTCGAGCAAGAGTCAAGCGATGGTTCTAGGTCAAACTCGCTCGAGCGAAATCTTGGCCTGAGCTTTGATCGAGCGTAGTGTCGAGCGACTGTCGAGCGAAGTCACTGCCTCATTCTCGATCGAGCGCCTAATCAAGCGATGGTCGAGTGAAGTCTTTGCCTGAACTTCGCTCAAGCGACCTGTCGAGCGACTGTTGAGCAAGATCACTGTGTGGATCTTGCTTGAGCCATTTTGATCCTATTCATGTTGACTCACTCCCACATAAGTTGTAACTCAATTAAAGAGGTTTTTCACAAGAAAATGCCAACCATACAATTTTACATCAACAATCTCCCTTTTTGACGTTTTTTATGACAAAACCTCTAACTTATACATTGGAACTAATCCTATCACACACAAAGAATAGGACTTCCACATGTAAGCTTAGTCTTGGGCAACTGAAGTATTTGCACACTTAGCAAACGAGTGAATGTCCCAAAAGAAAAACACTTACACTAAGAGCAGGTCAGGGAAAAATACTCAAGAGTAGATATAACGATTTTATAATATACATTAAATTGAAACTATACAATTATGCCTAGTTAGCAGTATAACATTAATTTAAACATATTAATCTTAATAATTCTGTAGATACAATATTTTTTGTGTAGTTCTTTTCACATCGTTCAGTCGACACCGACTGTATTAGAATCCTTACTGTTGATGTAGTTTTCGCCCCCGATAAAGCTACATATAATTGACCATGTGAAAAAATACGATGAGATAAATATATGCCAACAAAATCCAATATTTGCCCTTGTGACTTATTTATAGTCATTGTGAAACTTAATCTAATAGGAAATTAAATTCGTTTGAATGAGAAGTCACTACTTTCATCAACACTAGATAAGAATGGGATCCTTGGAATAAAAACTCTTTTTTCGCCCCTGATAAAGCTACACACTCATTTCATAGCGGGCGTTAAATATCACCGTCCCCAATATGAAATGTATACCCAATGAACATAATGGAAATTACATATCGCCGTCCCCATTATGTCATCCACACACTATCAATCACAATGGGCGTTACTTATCGCCGTCCCCATTATGACTGACACACACAATAATCATAATGGGCGTTACGTATCGCCGTCCTCATTATGTCATCCACACACACGTTGATCACAAAGGGTGTTACGTATCGCCGTCCCTGTTATGACTCAGCCAAAAACCATTAAAATCCATAAACTCAATTTAAAACCCAGTTTCCATTCCAACACAAGAATATCCAAAATTATGCAAAAATCTAATTTCCAAATATTTTCATGAACATGCTCGTAAATACACAATGCAGACAACCATGCACCAGATAGCCAACAATTAATATATTCCAACAATAATCAAACACAATAACTGTTGATGCCAAAAATATATTTAATCTTAAAGCTCGTTTGGAAAGTACTTACAGCAGTTAAAATGTAAATTCTTTGAGCGAATGTCAATCCACTACGTTTGTAACGGTCACTTGTACGTTAGGCTAAAGTGCTCGGTTTGACACCAAAATTTAGGAAGATACTCTTTGGAAGGTAGGGAATCTCATGGAGGTGGTGGTGTGGCGGCACAACCTCCAGAAGGTGGCGGATCAAGCTCCAAAAGGGTGGAAACCCATTTTTGGGTTTGGGGTTGTACTGGGAAGGTGGGGTAGCGGTTGGGGAAACTGAGTTAGGGGGTTGACCAGCTGGGTAAGGGGAGTCTTTTGGTGGTGGTGGTGAGGTCTACGGTGGCCAGACGGTGGCGCGGCAAGGATATACCCGTTTTAGGACCCATTTCGGGTGGAGGAGAAAGAGAGAAATTGGGGTGGCTACCGACGGTGGGTTATGCTCGCTGGAGGGTGGGGAGTCTAGTGGTGGTGGTCGGAGGCCAAAGGGACCGGCGATGGCATCGAAAAATGGGTGAAAACCCATTAAACCCATTTTCGGGTATGTGTCGTGTGAGGGTAGTGGGGTCGCCGGAGGTGACACCACCAGTGCCAGTAGACTCGCCGGCATGTGGGGAAGGCTGTGGGCTAGGCAGTGAAGGGCGGCGGGCGGTGGTGGATGGCTGGGTTGCCTAAGGCCGAACGGCCAAACAGGGGAGGGGAAGAAGAAGTCGCGCGCAGGGGGGGCTGGGGGAAAAATAAAAAATAAAAAAAAAGAGAAAAGAAAAAGATAAGGAAATAAATAAGATTCAGTCCCCACAACTCGGTTCACAGTGTTGATCTAATAAAAGAATTCCAAAATATAGAGCTGAATAAATTAATTTAAACGCCGAGACTACTTAAGATAAAATAATAAATAAAAACACATCAAATAAATTCACATAATAAAATAAAGGAATTTAAATTCGACTCATTAAAATAAAATCACCTCACATTTAAATTAATAAAGAAACAACGTAACTCAACATTTAATTATAAAAACAACATAAAACTAACACTTACTTACGAATAACTCAAATAAATATTTTAAACAAATAAAACACAACCAATAATATTATTAAAATAAATTATAATAATTAATATCGAAAATAAAATAACATGTAAAAATACACGTAAATCTGGGATCTCACAATTGAAATAATGTTCTTGACATTAAATTTAATTACACCACTTCAATTTTCTATAACGATAAACTTTTCTTTTTTTTATGTAAAATAAATATAGAATAATAATAATAGTATAGAATATTTAACAATATATATAAATAAACCATTCATAACAATATAACAATGCAATCCTCACTTAGAGATGTTAATTTATACGTTAGATAATTTAATTTTATTCATGAAACTTTATTCCTATTATATGATTAATAGTTTCATTTTTTAAAAATTATTTTATAATTTTAAAATGAATTTATTATTTATTTATTTTTTGAGATTATAAATATACGGTATATACAATTAACTATAATTTTATTAAATTGGTAATAATAGATAATAAATATAATAAATATATTATATATGTTTGATATTTAATTGAAATATATATGATCTAATAAATTTACATATTTAAGATTAAAATTTCATGTTATAAATTATAATATAATATTCTTTTATATAAATTATAAACTACATAATTTATTTTTTTTAAAAATAATTATTTTATTTCTTAAAAATAATCACATAACTAAAAAAACTATGGATGATTCAAGTTTATGTAGATCTAGAAAAACTAAAAGACTAAAAACATAGGTATTTTAATGTCATCTCTTTTGAAGCTGTGCAAAACGAGGCAAATATTAGATCATCGTCTTAGAATTATAAAAAAATAATATTTTGAATGAATATTTTATTAAAGTTTCAATCAAAATTATCTCAAACAAATTTGATAAAACTATAGGTTATATTTATTTATGAGACTATCTTATTATTTTTATTAATACTTTTTTTATAATATATGAAAACGTGTAATTATTTATTATCCATTTAATTATGAATAATCTTCTAATTTTTGTTAGAAATTAAACTAGATAAACGTGCTTTGCACGATACTTTTATCTAGTGTATATATATAATTATATATATATATATATATATATATATCTTGTATTATCTTAATGAATAGGGTTTTCCTTCCAATTGAGCTGGAGGAAGTTTTATTGAAAAACATGTGCTTGTTTTCTCATGTGCTCAAGAGAAAGATATCAATATTATAAATGAGTTGGAAGAAATTATATTGTATTATATTGAATTGTCAATTAATAGAACAATACACCAAAACACTTGACAATGTAATATAATATATAATTATATGATAGAATTAGCTCATGTTATTTGAATGTGAGAAGAAGATTATGAACTGTTTGTACAAGAGTAATGCTAGATATAAATTTAAATTGTGCAATTTTTTGTTATTATTGTTTTTATATATATATATATATATTTTTATGATGATATCTATTATTTTATAAAGAGATAGCAAGCGCAGAATTACATATTTAGATATTATACAGTTAATTAACTTTTGTATGAACAAGTACGCCCTCCTCAATTAATAGCCAGTAGATCTTATGTACGTACCTTTTAATTAATATTTATGAATGCCAGGTTATAGTGCCAATTATATTTTCTGAAGTGAGAGGTTCGAAATTCCGGAGCGGAAGGATATTCCTAAATGCAATTGTGCTTTTGCAATATGTGCCAAGACTTTTCCGTATCTACAGATTGTGGAGAAAACTCAACGAGACTATCATCTTACCCAAAAGTATCCCAACTCCTGCTATTCATGTTAAAGTGAATAATGCAGAAAGCTACAAGAATGATGTCATGATCCCACCCAAAGGTTTTGTAGTGATAAAAGCTGGATTCAATCTCTTTCAATATCTCGTTGCAGTGATGTCACTACAACAAATAAGACTTTTTACTGCATTTTGTTTAGCTAAGAGTTAAATTCTGTCACAAATAGTAGCATTTGCTGCATTTTCTCATTGTAAATAGTAGCATTGCGGCGAGAAATTAGACATTTGTCGCGAATAATTAGGCTTATTGTCACGCCCAAATAACCGCGGTTAACCCGCGATCTTCAAAACACGGCAAATGATTTTTTGCCGTGATTTTGAGATTTTTGTGACGATTTTAAAACTTTTTGAGACGATTTTGAAGTTTTTTACGGCGATTTATCAAACGCCGCAAAAAATCTTATGCGTTATAGTGTGTGTGTATATATCTTACATGAGATGCCCCCAAATTCCTCTTAAAATAAATACGGGAATTGAGGCGTTGGGATGATGACAACACGGGTCACACATCCCAACGACAAGTGCCAAACGTGTGTGCACACGTGACATACATAAAATATAAGTCGCAGCGGATAATAAAATCATTATCTAAGTACCAGAATTTTTTAGAAATATTTTACAAACTATTTTAATATAAATTCTCCAACAGGAGATTTAATACAGTCATTCGAAATATAAATTAAACAAATACATATTTATAAAAAAAGGGAAAAAATAATTTCCCGAATAACAATTTATAACAATAATACATCAACGGCGGAGCCATCTCCTCATGCTCAGCCTCTTCAAAATCTGCATCCAAAAACTACGAAACTAAGATGGCATCGCAGGTAAGTATAACCCAACCAAACCAAAAGACAGAAATATACTCATACAACAACAAAACTCATGAACACAACACCAAATACATGAATCTCAAAAGAACATTTTTCTCAAAATAAATAAGATAAACACACGCCGAAATTCCATTTGGTCCACAATAAAACTCCAATAAAATCATCCATCATTTCCCAGAAAGTAATATCCGCAAAACCAATCATACCGGGCGTTACGTATCGTCGTCCCCGATATGATAAACACACACACCAATCATAATGGGCGTTACGTATCGCCGTCCCCGATATGATAAACACACACACCAATCATAATGGGCGTTACGTATCGCAGTCCCCATTATGATTCACACACACTCATTTCATACCGGACGTTACGTATCGCCGTCCCTGATATGAAATGCACACCCAATGACCATAACGGGCGTTACGTATCGCCGTCCCCGTCATGTCATCCACACACTATCAATCACAATGGGCGTCACGTATCGCCATCCCCATTATGATTGACACACACACAATGACCATAATGGAAGTTACGTATCGCCGTCCCCATTATGTCATCCACACACACACGCTGATCACAACGGGCTTTACGTATCGCCGTCTCCGTTATGACTCAGCCAAAAACCATTAAAATCCATAAACCCAATAAAAACCCAATTTCCATTTCCAACACAGGAATATCCGAAATCATGCAAAAATCCAATTTCCAAGTATTTCCATGAGCATACGTGTAAATACATAATGCAGACAACCATGCACCAAATATCCAACAATTAATAAATTCCAACAATAATCAAACACAATAACTGTTGATGCTAAAAAGATATTTAAATCCTAAAGTTCATTTGGAAAGTACTTACAGCGGGTAAAACGCAAATCCTTGAGCAAACGCCAATCCGCAACGTTCGTAGTAGTTATTTGTACGTTAGGCTAAAGTGCTCGGTTTGACACCAAAATTTAGGGAGATACTCTTTGGAATGTGGGGAATCTCATGGAGGTGGTGGTGTGGTGGCACAACCACCGAAAGGTGGCGGATCGGGGTCAAAATTGGTGAAAACCCATTTTCGGGTTTGAGGTTGTACCGAGAAGGTGAGGCCACGGATGGGGAAGCCGAGCTAGGGGGATGACCGGCTGGAGTAGGGGAGTGGATTGGTGACGGAGGTGAGAGACACAGTGGCCGGACGGCGACGCTAGGTTGCTCAACCCGTGGGTTTTAAAACCCACTTCATGGGTAACGTATTCCGGCCAAGGGAGGAGGAGGGAGGGGCCAAGGTGGTCGAGATAGGTCCTTGGTTGTGTGGGGAAGCTGACCTGAGGTGGTGGTGACCGTGGGTGGCCGGCGGTGGCCGAAAAACGCAAGAGGAACCAAAATAACCCATTTCGGGTTTAAGCCTCACGCACGGGTTAGGGGATTGCCGGAGGTGCACCATCGGAGTAGGGGAGGTTGCCGGAGGGTGGGGAGGCCGGTGACGTGGGCGGTGAGGGCTGGTGGCCGGCGGTGGCACCGCTGGGGCTGAGGACTGAATGGACTAGGGGAAGGGGATGGCATCGCACGGGCTGGGGGAGGCAGGGGAGGGGCTCGCACGGGGAAACCGGGAAGAAAGAAGAAAAAGAAAAATAAAAAGAAAGAAGAAAAAGAAAAGAAAAGAAAAGAAAAGAAAAATAATAAGAAGAAAAAGAAGACTACTAGAAAAAACACAATAAATTAAATAAAAGCTGACTTTAAATACTATAATTTCAATATCAATAAAATAAGATATTTAAAGCCCACCAATAGAAATAAATTAAACCCAAGCGCAATATTAAAAATAAAACAATAATTAATATAACGAAAACAGATCAAATAAACTCACATAATAAAATAAAGGAATTAAATTCCAATCATTAAAATAATTAACTCATTAAAATAAATAAGAAAAGTAACGTAACTCAATATTAACTAATTAATAGCTCAAATAAATATCTTAAATAAATAAAACATGACTAATAATATTATTAAATTAAAATAAAATAATTAACGCCAAGAATAAAATAACATGTAAAAATACACGTAAATCTGGAATCTCACATTCTCCCCCCCTTAAAAAGAATTTCGTCCCCGAAATTCGCTCGGCTGCAACTAATAAAAATTTCAATAACTCACCTATCACAACACTTAATACTCACTCCAACCATTAGTACAATTATCTATTTTCCTCAAACACAAATGAATGTTATTCCATCATAACCGTATAGTCTTCAAATAATATTTCATCTCTAAGACTCCTGAGGTAACCAATTAATCTAAACTCCACATGTACCAGAACCTTAGCACAACCTCTCAAAATTTTAATATTAACTAATTCCATACAACAATTTGTGTCACCCTAAAGTAACTCCCAAGTTTATCTTCTCAACTTAACTATCAATACATATAATTTACCTAACTAAAGAATAATTCTCCCCTAATCAGTATCATCCCAAATTTCAAGTAATAACTAATTTCTCAAAATTAACACAAGACTTAAACTTCCAATTACATTACAAGATATGACGCTTCCGTGCGCACTCTAAAAACTCACCAAATGCATAAAATTAAGTCCTCATAAATTATCACCATTGAGCAAAACTGGCTCAACACCTATCACAAGAAATCATATACTACACTCCCAAATCCTCAAATCTTAATATCTTATAATTCTGATTATACCACCATGGTTGATACCTAAACTCTAATGTAGATCACCTAATAATCCTGTCGACTCTACTCAAATTAGTTAGCATGGTAACCATGATACACGTAATTCTCTCACTCATCTGAACCTACAATACCCAAGGGAACGATTAGTCTCAAATATTTAAATTCTTATGTGACCTCAAGTCATAACTAATTCCTTAAGATACCTCGACAAGGCAACCATTAAATACTCCAAATATCATACTTAAGTTATCCACCCCAACAACTCGCCCCAATTAATTTGCCCACAAGTCTAAAGTTTAGATCTCTTAAATTTATCTCCATCACATCAATTCAACCCTATCACTTAAGAAACAAATTCTCTCAAGTCAAACACAAAACAAAATAAGTACTCTCCAAAAATTTACACACATAATTATTATACATCAATCTCTAATCATCCACAAACAAAATCAAAACTTCACCAAGAAAACAAATAATTGCCTATTATCATAAGCATTTCTAAAACAGATTCTATAACAATATATCAATGACCAACAATTTCACACTCACACTAAAAGTCCATCTAAAATTACAATTCCAATAATCTCCCAGAAATAAAATTAGAACTTAGACACTCAAATACTCAGCGAGACCCAGATATTACAGATAAATAACATAGGCAATATCAACAAAGAAACCCAATTACATAAATGCCAATAATTATCAAAACGAATCCATCTCACAGAGATATAGCAATATATCCAACCACTAAATAAAACTCAAGTAATTCACATAAATATTATATAAAAAACACAAAAGGGGGAAAAGATTTAATAAATAAATAAGTAAAAGCCACTCATTCAAGAAAACAAACCCATCTCCTTTAATAAACACAAAGTCACCAAAAACTTTTATTAAATAAAAGAAGGAGATTGAATTAAAATAAGAACAGCAAATAAAATCACAAATAAAACTTTGAAATTCTCTACAAAACCCAACTCTTAAAAGATTTATTGTAGAAATCTCCAGAACTCAAAACCTTTAAAAGAAACGAACCATAATAAAATAGACAAATTAATTAATTAATAAATAAATACCAACAAGTCGCCAAACAAATCCACTTGCCAAAATAAATAAATAAACTCTCAAAATAAAATAACGGAAATGTGAAAAGATAATAAATTTAAATTTATCTCAAAGCATATACCTAAAAAGAAAGCATGACAGCGATTCATTTTAAATTTTTGTCTAAATAAAATTTTCAAACATTCAGAAATATTTAAAATACAAGAGCCATAATTAAAATAAACAAATAATAAACCAAATCCAAAACTATCTTGTAGGAAACCTATGAACAGAAATTAAAATCAAATCTGATGATAATTGAATAAAATTTTAAGAAAATAAAATAACCCACAACAAAAGAAATAAACTTTAAAATAAGGAATTCCATAACATAATTATTTAAAATATCATATTCGATAAAAAGATTGATTTAAAATAATAATCTAATCCAAAATATCCAAATTCCAATTTAAACAAAAACAAAAGCATACATGTAAAATAAATAATTAAATAAATGCTCAACAACTTAACTAAATAAGATCAACTAAATAAAATCTTAACTACTACCCAATTACAATATTGAACAAATATTAAAATAAAATAAAACAAAACAAATCAATCAATCAGAACTAAGTTAATTATGAAAATAAATAAACATAAACATTAAAATAAAGAGTACAACACAACAAAATAAATAACGATAATCTTACCATATAAATTAGTAGGAAAACTTAGAGAACAATTAGAATAATAAAATAAAATAAAATAACCAAACAAATAAACAAACATTTTTTTTTTTAAACTACAAACTTTTCTGGTACTGTCCCTAGGTAATGTGCGGATTTACTCTAGAATCAAACTGCTCTGATATCACCTGTGACGCCCCCAAATTTCCCTTAAAATAAATATGGGAATCGAGGCGTCAGGATGATGACAACACGGGTCACACATCCCAACGACAAGTGCCAAACGTGTGTGCACACGTGACATACATAAAATATAAGTCGCAGCGGATAATAAAATTATTATCTAAGTACCAGAAGTTTTTAGAAATATTTTACAAACCATTTTAATATAAACTCTCCAACAGGAGATTTAATACAGTCATCCGAAATACAAATTAAACAAATACATATTTATAAAAAATGGGAAAAATAATTTCCCGAATAACAATTTATAACAATAATACATCAACGGCGGAGCTGTCTCTTCAGGCTCAACCTCTTCAAAATCTGCATCCAAAAACTACGACGCCAAGATGGCATCGCAGGTAAATACAACCCAACCAAACCAAAAGACAGAAATATACTCATGCAACAACAAAACTCATTAACACAACACCAAATGCATGAATCTCAAAAGAACATCTTTATCAAAATAAATAAGATAAACACACGCCGAAATTTCATTTGGTCCACGATAAAACTCCAATAAAATCATCCATCATTTCCCAGAAAGTAATATCCACAAAACCAATCATACCGGGAGTTACGTATCGCCGTCCCCGATATGATAAACACACACACCAATCATAATGGGCGTTACGTATCGTCATCCCCATTATGATTCACACACACTCATTTCATACCGGGCGCTACGTATCGCCGTCTCCGATATGAAATGCACACCCAATGACCATAACGGGCGTTACGTATCGCCGTCCCCGTTATGTCATTCACACACTATCAATCACAATGGGCGTTACGTATCGCCGTTCCCATTATGACTGACACACACAATGACCATAATGGGCGTTACGTATCGTCGTCCTCATTATGTCATCCACACACACACGCTAATCACAACGGGGATTACGTATCACCATCCCCGTTATGACTCAGCTAAAAACCATTAAAATTCATAAACCCAATAAAAACCCAATTTCCATTTCCAACACATGAATATTCGAAATCATGCAAAAATCCAATTTCTAAATATTTCCAGGAGCATGTGCGTAAATACATAATGCAGACAACCATGCACAAAATAGCCAACAATTAATAAATTCCAACAATAATCAAACACAATAACTGTTGATGCCAAAAATATATTTAAATCCTAAAATTCGTTTGGAAGGTACTTACAGCAGGTAAAAATGCAAATCCTTGAGCAAACGCCAATCCGCAACGTTTGTAGTGGTCATTTGTACGTTAGGCTAAAATGTTCGGTTTGACACCAAATTTAGGGAGATACTCTTTGGAAGGTGGGGAATCTCATGGAGGTGGTGGTGTGGCGGCACAACCACCGGAAGGTGGTGGATCGAGGTCAAAATGGGTGAAAACCCATTTTCAAGTTTGAGGTTGTACCGGGAAGGTGAGGCCACGGATGGGAAAGCCGAGCTAGGGGGATGACCGGCTGGGGTAGGGGAGTGGTTTGGTGACAAAGGTGAGAGACATGGTGGCCGGACGGCGGCGCTGGGTTGCTCAACCCGTGGGTTTTAAAACCCACTTCATGGGTCACGTATTCCAGCCAAGGGAGGAGAGGGGAGGGGCCAAGGTGGTCGAGGTAGGTCCTTGGTTGTGTGGGGATGCTGACCTGAGGTGGTGGTGACCATGGGTGGCCGGCAGTGGTCAGAAAATGCAAGAGGAACCAAAATAGCCCATTTCGGGTTTAAGCCTCACGCATGAGTTAGGGGACTGCCGGAGGTGCACCAGCGGTGCAGGGGAGGTCGCCGGAGGGTGGAGAGGCCGGCGACATGGGTGGTGAGGGCTGGTGGCTGACGGTGGCCCCGCTGGGGCTGAGGACCGAATGGGCTAGGGGAAGGGGATGGCATCGCACGGGCTGGGGGAAGCAGGGGAGGGGCTCGCACGAGGAAACTGGGAAGAAAGAAGAAAAATAAAAAGAAAGAAGAAAAATAAAATAAAAGAAAAGAAAAAGAGAAAGAAGAAAAAGAAGACTACACGAAAAAACACAATAAATTAAATAAAAGCTGACTTTAAATACTATAATTTCAATATCAATAAAATAAGATATTTAAAGCCCACTAATAGAAATAAATTAAACCCAAGCACAATATTAAAAATAAAACAATAATTAATATAACGAAAGCAGATCAAATAAACTCACATAATAAAATAAAGAAATTAAATTCCAATCATTAAAATAATTAACTCATTAAAATAAATAAGAAAAGCAACGTAACTCAATATTAACTAATTAATAGCTCAAATAAATATCTTAAACAAATAAAACATGACTAATAATATTATTAAATTAAATTAAAATAATTAATACCGAGAATAAAATAATGTGTAAAAATACACGTAAATCTGAGATCTCACATTACACGCATTTCATCATTTATCATCATATGATCTACGAAATTTATAATTAACTACATTACTTAATCAATAGTACTTATAATATTTATAAAGAGATGGATGAAATTAATATTTATCTTTGTCATGAAATATCATGAATCCATGACTACGTACTGGGTGCTTTTTGGTATTTCCTTTCCATCGAATGAGAGACCACCTGCTGGCACGTGGCTTGTAAGGAAGATGACAGATGTAGGAAGAATTCTTTTAACTGTGGTGGTTTAAGCAATAACGCATTTTTAGATAAATATTGCTCTATAGAAAATCCAAATACTACTCTCTTTCATTTTGGAATATTCCAAGAAGCCCGTCAATCTGGTATTCTGGAGTCCATAGATTTTCCGCGAAAGATCATGTTCTGTTTTTGGTGGGGCCTGCGAAATTTGAGGTTTATTTCTTGTTTTTTTATTTCTTTTTTATTGAGATACATGCATTTTGTTCCTTTAAGCTTCCTCACCTATTTTACAATCATGTAATCAAATATAATATATTGAAAGTACCACTTTGAGACATATATAACACTACAAGAAAATGTATTTTTTCCTGCGATTTTATAGGTGCCGATAATGAGTTCGCTGGGTAAGATTAATATTTGCGGCGAATGTGACACCGTTGCAAATTTATAACGTATCGGTGACTAACTGATTTATTGCAGCGATTTTAGTTAATATTGCGGCGATTTATTGCGCTGCAATATGTCTTCTTGTTTTTATGGCGAATTAAGTCACCGTTATATCTGTAGTTTCAAAAATTTATACTTTTGCAGCGAATGTTTTTGCCGTAAAAGACCTTTTAATGAACCCGAGCACGAAACCTCAGCGCTCTTCTACTTTTCTTTTCCCCCCACCCACCATTTCCCTATTATTTTCCCCGCACTCAGCATTTTCCCTCCCTCCCACGAAAACCTTGGTCTGCAAAGAACGTTATGGGAATCAGTGCCGGATTCATCACCGATTTCGAGTTTCATCATTACAGAAACCCATCGGCGACGTACGGGTGCCACCAGCTCACTGGCGATACCCTAAAATCCATCTGCGCGTGGAACTCTGCTTCTCATTCTCGAGTTTTTTAGGTAACCGAAACTTTCTCTCAATTATTTCATTAGAAACGACGATTTATAGTAGAAAATACTTGTTTTTTTGTTTCCTAATCACAGAGAGTACTACTGTTTCACAGTTTGGAAAGATTGGATTTTGAGGAATCCAGGACTGAGATTTGGGTATCGCTTCCCCATCTGCGCCTTCTATAGATCAACGCTCTGCTGCTCTTGTGGTGAGACCTCTACTTGATTTTTAACACTCAGTCCTGTGGGGATAAGTTAGGGTTTTTGATTTACTGCATATAAACATGCTTTAAGGTTGGGGTTTTGCTTAAACATGGTTTCAAGTTTATTCTCTGCTTGATTTACTAGATATCTCTACTTGTTTAAACATGCTTGAAGTTTATTCTATACAATGTGGTATTTTGGATTTTGATTGGGAGCAAAATTATGATCTTGTATGGGTTTAATTAGATGTGTTGTTTATTGATGGGTCAACTATTAGCATTGATAATTACTTCGATTCACTTAGCATTATCCTATATATATATACACACATATATACTACTGATATAAATGGAAACTATTTATATATATACATACATATATATATATGTATGTATGTATATATATAAACAATCGTTATAGCCAGATCAGCTGGACCCAAATGAGAGGACAAATATTATTGTATTGTTAATCTCTTAACTCACATTGACCAAGAAGTATGTTCATATGTTGGGAAATTACTATGTTAAGAACTTGGAAATGTATAAACCTGATAACACTTTATAGCCCAAACACAAGTTAGGAGAGGACTGGTCTTGAAGGGGTGAAGGCTCAAGAGGGGATGAAACAAGGAAATAAGGTTGCATCAATTAGAGGTAGTCATTTTTTTAATCAACATTGAGCCAAAATGATATTTTCTTTATCATGTGGTTAGTTATGTAGGTTACAACTCCAGAGCACATATGTACGGGCTTGATATCATTTTAAATAATCAATTATCTCAATAACTTTATATTCTACAAAAAAAAAAGTGAACTAGATTGAGAGAGAGAGAGACCTGGCCCCTGAATATTTGTGGCTGTAATAATCCCACATACTTAATTTTTTGCCATCCTCAAAACCTGCACCTTCATACTACATGGAACTGAAATACAAATTGGGGCATGCATACATATATGCATGAATTATTCTTGAGATATCAGGGAGTTAACTTGAATGTACAAAAACTCAAAATATAAATGATATGAACATATATTTTACGTAGAAAACCTATTGTTGCATACTGCCTTTACCTCCTAAAACTCCTGTACAAACTTGGGCTGATTCATGGGGCTTTTATCTTCTTTCTTTCTTTTGGTAGCTAAGATTTGCAATTTACCTCTATTTAAATCTCTTTGGCACTTTTTTTTTCCCTTTTTTGGCATAAATTGGTAAGTGGGGCAAAGCAGAGAATTGGCAAAAAAGCTTTCATACTATTTTCATTGATTTGAGTCTAATTATATAGCTATAAATGCCTATGCTTTAAAAGGAAATAAATCAAATTAATCTGTACGGAATATAAACATTTATATGGTAACTGATTGATAGAATCATGGAGGCTAAAAATCCTGGGATTGTAATGTGTGAATGCATGCTGTAATATGCAAGAACATTTATGGCTTTTTTTCAATTTTGGGGATCCAGATATTATTGCTTGGCACGAAGAATTGGTGGGTTTTGTACAGATATATATTTTCTTGCTGAAAGATGAGAACTTTGGCCTTTTTTTTTCTGTATAAGTTTATTTGTGTTTGAGTGCATGGGTTTCGTGAGAAGTTAGTTCTTCCAAAAAAAAGGAGTAGATTGATTGGCTTTGTAATGGCCAACTAAGGAAGAGAGATTTGTGGGTGAAATAATAGATATTTGAATAAAAGAAGAGCAGCAATATTTAAAAATATTTTTTAGATTAATACCTCTAATTAAGCAATCATATATATATATATATATATATAGATATCAAAACTAACATATCTATTAGAATAGGCAACACTATAATCAGGAATTTAACAAAAATTATAATTACGCCATTCATAAAGGTTAATTATTATACGTGTGTTATGCATAATTATTTAGGGAATAAAGGCAACAGAGCACCATGAACTCTAGCATGTAAAACCTAGCTAGGAAGAGTAAAATTGAGACTACAACATGGAGGAGACAAGCAGCATAGAGCTGGTTATGTTTCCAGTGGATTGTTTTGTTGTGATGATTAATGGGCACACATGTGAATAGGTGGGTACACTTGTGGTTTGTTTTTATACAATGGAGATGATGTTTGAGAGATGCAATTGACATATTAAATGCTAGCTAGCCGATCTTTATCATGAATCCATCGAAAATAAATTATTTCAGGAATGCTGGACATAAATTCCCCTGCATGCATATATATTTAATTTCTTCTCCTAATCATTTATGTAATGCCAAAATATGTGGACTGCATAGTTGGAACTCATGGAAGCAAGGGTTGTTGCAATCAAACTAAAAGAAAAAAAGGTTTAGACAACTTTAAATTAAAGGTCA
This sequence comes from Platycarya longipes, assembly GCA_036559045.1. Classification (NCBI taxonomy): domain Eukaryota; kingdom Viridiplantae; phylum Streptophyta; class Magnoliopsida; order Fagales; family Juglandaceae; genus Platycarya; species Platycarya longipes. Next base: position 1,448,430 of record CM071794.1, read on the forward strand.
AGATTAATCACATATCTTCCAAGGCATCATTACTCATCTAATCCCTTTTGTGGGACCTTGCTGCTTTAGTATAAAAATATGTGGTCACTTGCAGTTTTTAGTATAAAATCATGTTTTCTTGAATCGTTAGTAGCCCTATCCTCATTGGCATTGTTATATTCAATTTCTCGTTTTGTTTGCTAATGCTTTGCTGTCATTGTTGGTATATATATGTGTGTTTTTTATACATTTATGTATGTATGTGTAAAGGAAATGCCTAAAGGTGTTTATGACAAGTTTTGAAAATATTGTTTCTTTTTATTTAGTTTGTTTTTCCCTTTTATATGGGGTTAGTATCCTGGGGTTGTTGTAGTTGGTGCTTTGCTTGAACATGCTAGAATTTGTTTTTTAGATCTGGACTTTTTTTTGGGCGCCTAACTTACTAAGTGTTTTTTTAGGAAGATTTTGTCTGTTCATAGCTAGTCCTAGCATCAATAGCTGATAGTTTTTGTCTGAACTAACTATAACCATTTTTCATGTGCGCCTGAAAAGTTAAGTACGTAAATATGTAACTAGCTATCCAATTACTAAGGAATGAGATATTAATCCTGAAACTAGAAAAGTATCTCGCTTTGTGGCACAATGGTGTTATAAGCTTGTTAGCAACTATATATATAGTTTGCTTGTAACAATCTGAGACAAATTTGAGACATAAAGTGAAGGTGTCTTAAGTGATCTATATGAGAACCCCTCATTCCAACTCTGCTAAAAAAAATAGGAAAATGTTTGAGTCCCCCTCCTTCTACTTTGGTTCCACATCTAGTACATTAGCTTTCCATTTATGAGAGAAGTGTCCACCTAATTTGCAAAATATTTTCATCCCTATACGTGACTTATACTCCATCTACCTAAAAGGAATTTTTCTACAATTGACTTATTTTTTGGATTCTTCTTCTTAGATAGATAAAAGCTGGATGAATCTGAGAGATAGACTCGGGTCACCTGCCTATGTTGAAGGTGTTAGAAATTTCCTCACAATGGCACGAAACCATTCCATCGGAAGTGATCGCATTCGGTGTCCTTGCCTTAGATGTTTGAATAATCTCCACTTATCTATATTTGAGGTGGAGTCCCACTTGTTCATAAAAGGAATAAATCCAAACTACACTCAATGGATATTTCATGGAGAGGAGGAAACACTCCAGTCATTGATGACGATATATTAGATGATCCTGGGATTGGAGTGGAGGACAAATTCATTGATGACATGGATCATATGTTAGTTGACATACGGACAGGTACATACGAGGCATGCCCCGAAGACAACACTACATCCTCCACCCAGCAATCAAGACCACAACCCAATCCAAACTCAACATTTGAGCAACTGCTCAAGGATGCTCGACGTCCTCTGTTCGAAGGTTGCACAAAGTTCTCAAAGCTCTCCTTCATTGTGAAGTTGTTACACATCAAAACAATCGATGGATGGTCAATCAAGTCTTTCGATATGCTCCTAAGCCTTCTACGATCTGTCTTTCCTGATGTTTCATTGCCACAATCATATCAGGAGGCACGGTCTTTGGAGAAAGGTTTGGGTTTCAAGTACCAGAAAATCCATGCATGCCCCAACGACTGTATCTTATTCTGGAAGGACAATGTTAATCTTAATGAGTGCACCATCTACAATGCTTCACGTTGGGTACCAAATACCCACGGTTCACGAGTCATCCCTCAAAAAGTTCTGCGACATTTTCCTTTGAAGCTAAGATTGCAGCGTCTATTTATGTCAGACAAGATAGCAGATGATATGAGATGGCATAAGGAGCAGCGGGTGACTGGGGAGAATAATATTATGAGACATCCTGCCGACTCTAAGTCTTGGAAGACATTTGACCAAAATCATACTTGGTTTGCAAGGGACGCCCGAACGTTAGGCTCGGCTTGGCCAGCGACGGCTTCAATCCCTTCAACAATATGGCTAAACCGTATAGTATTTGGCCGGTGATTCTTGTCCCATATAATTTGCCTCCGTGGTTATATATGAAAGACCAGTTCTTCATGACATCTCTCATTATCCCTTGTCCAAAATCGCCAGGGAATGATATTGATGTTTACTTGCAACCGTTGATCGATGAGTTACTTGAATTGTGGGAAGAAGGTCTGCCTACATATGATGCTTCCACTAAGGAAATATTCGTGCTTCATCCTGCCTTATTGTGGACAATCAATGATTTTCCTGCTTATGGTAATCTTTCAGGTTGGTTAACAAAAGGGAAAATGGCTTGTCCCTCATGCAATGCTAGCAATGATTCGTTATGGTTGAAGTTTGGTAGAAAACAGTGTTATATGGGACATCGACGTTTTTTACCAACCGATCACATTTGGCGATCCAGAAAAGCATTGTTCAACGGTAGAGAGGATCATCGCATGCCACCAAATTTAGTTGATGGAGCACTAGTTTTGACTCAATTACAAATGCTTGGAGATGTTCAATTTGGTAAGTCTGGTAGGAGGAGAAAACGGACTGCAGAGGAGTTGAACTGGACTAAGAAGAGTATCTTCTTCAACCTACCTTGTTGGTCAACATTACAGCTGAGACATAATCTTGATGTCATGCATGTTGAGAAGAATATTGCCGATAACATTTTGGGCACATTAACGAACATTCTAGGCAAAACTAAGGATAATATAAATTCTCGCCGTAATGTAGAAATCATGGGCTTCAGAAAAGAATTACATCTAAAGCGGATCAATGAACGTGTTACAATGCCACCTTCATTATACATGTTACATGGGGATGAAAGGAATAAATTTTGCGAGTGGCTTGCTGAGGTGAGATTTCCAGATGGGTTTGCCTCCAACATCACGCATTGTGTGTCTATAAGGGATTGTAAAATTTCTGGTCTCAAAAGCCATGACTGTCACGTTTTCTTGCAAAGATTACTGTCTATTGCTGTGGGTGGGCTCTTAAGGAGTGATATTGGTTTGGCTCTGACTGAATTTAGCAGTTTCTTCAAAGAGTTGTGCGCACGAACCCTGGATGTCAACCGCCTTTCACAATTTCAACATGATATAGTCACCGTTCTATGCAAACTAGAGATGATATTCCCTCCATCTTTTTTTGATGTTATGGTCCACTTAGCTGTCCATTTACCCCATGAGGCCATGCTCGGAGGTCCAGTTCAATATAGGTGGATGTACCCGTTTGAGAGATATTTGGGTAAGTTCAAGCGGTATGTTAAAAATAAAGCCAGGCCAGAAGGTTCAATAGTAGAAGCCTATATCCACAGAGAGTGTTTGACATTTTGTTCGATGTATCTCCAAGATGTTGAGACAAAGTTTAATCGTCCGGAACGCAACATCGATGCGGGCAGAGAAGAAAATGTTGATGAATTCATAATTTTGGGCATGGCTACTAATGTGCAATTAGAAGATAAACTTCATACCTTAGCCATATGGTATGTGCTTAACAACTGCGATGAGATTGGAAGCTATATAGAGTAAGTAATTCCAACTTCCTTATGGATATGATTGGTGACTTGAGACAATCCATGAAACTTCTATGCTACGGTGTTATTATTTAATTGTTTGCCTGCTTGTATTCTCCAAATACAGGGAGCACTACGACAAATGCAAGATGGCAAACCCAAATGCTATTGAGAGCACGCACCAAACTGAGTTCCCAACTTGGTTCATGCAACGTGTAAGTTTTCCCTAGTGCGTTCTGTCTACGTAGAATGAATTTGACCCTGGGGTCAATCAAATTTGCTTCCACTATTGCTTGATGATTTCAACACAATATAATGTTGTAGGTCCAGGAGGAGCGTAGTAGAAACCCACTCAGTGTGTCTGATGATTTGTATGCGTTGTCTTGCGGTTCTGATCGTTGGGTTACCTCATATGCTGCATGTATTATCAATGGTAAACGGTTCCATACCAAGCAGCGTTAGCTTCGCCGGTGATCACAAAATTCAGGAGTAGTGGTAACTGTTGACCAAGTTACTAATAACGTTGACTTTTATGGTGTTATCAATGATGTTGTGAAGTTACGTTATATGGGTGGTCGAATAGTATATTTGTTCAGTTGTTCTTGGTTTGATGTTGGAGATAAGAAACGGGGAGTCCGAGTAAACGATCACATGACTAGTGTCAACATGGGCAGGACTTGGTATAAGGATGAACTATTTGTGTTGGCATGCCAAGCTTCTCAGTGTTTTTACATTAGAGATTTGAGGGCAAAGGGGAACTGGTTTGTTGTGCAAAGGTATGATAATAGGAATGTCTACGATGTTCCAACAGTGCCGAGGGCTTCAGACGATATTGATGATTCATCAAGCGACGATGATGCCTATCAAGAAAATGAGCAATCATATGATTATCCACTTTTGCATTGCGACGCATGCCCAGTGACGGGATCTCTTAGTAGGACTGATATAGAACCCATCCATATTGATACACGTGAGATCCAGGCGCCTCTTGGCGATGGAGGAGGGTTGGATGACTTCATTGATGACGGTTTAGTTCCATTTGCTTCTAGAGATGCTTATAATAATGAGGAGAACTCATATGATGACGACCTATCCACCAGTGAAGAGTTTGAGCCAGAATAGGCAGTCTAAAAGGGATCTAACATACAAAATCATACTTATTTATGTATGCACTTAAACATATGAGCGTAGGTATGATTTAATTTACCGACCTATGGTTATATCGACTTATGCATGATTGACCATGACTTCTATACAATACTTAAGAGTACTGCATTCAAAATGCATATAAAATTATCATGTCATGTATTATCTTAATTACACTCCATGTGTTGGATTTAATTCCTTTAAATAGTGTCATCTAATTAAGATTTTTCTTTTTGTTTCATCTCAGGTGATCGGATAAAAGACGGTTAGAACTTCTTCATCCCCATTAGGAGGTCATGCGGAGCATCAACAGCCCATGTATTCATTTTTCCACATCCATAACATTTTTGCTATGTTATACATGATCATCGGAATCTCCAACATTGTATGTCTTTTACATATAGGTAACCAGATAAGGGACGATGTCCGTGGTCGGCCCCACAGACGAGGCCGAGGTTTTCCAAGTTGGGTTCGTCCCAGATCTTATGCCAAGCAGCCACGTGGCTGCCGAATAGGTGATTGTGAACAAAGGCCAGGATTGGCTCTGACTGATGAGGTCGGGTTAGATGACTCCACCCAGCCTCCGAGTCAAATATTTGAGCTCCCGTGTACAAACCCAGTTCAAGAGGTTGAGCCAAATAGTGAACCAGTTCAAGAGGCTGAGCTCCCGATCGGTATAGTCCACATATTCAATATTTTCATCCTTAAACAAAGTTTAATATGATTGGTGTATTCTTTTGACAATTTGTTTATTGCCATTCTCTCATTCAGGTGAGGAGGTCCCAACGAACACGCAAGAACCAGTGGCTGATAGCGGGCCGATCGGTATAGTCCACATATCCAATATTTTCATCCTTAAACAAAGTTTAATATGATTGGTGTCTTTTTCTTGCTTACATGCATTTAGGTCTTTGACAATTAATTTATTGTCATTCTCTCATTCAGGTGAGGAGGTCCCAGCAAACATGCGAGAACAAGTGGCTGATAGCAGGCCAATCGGTATAGTCCACATATCCAGACTTTTTTAATTAAACAAAGTTTAATATGATTACTGTCTTCTTCTCACTTACATGCATTTCGGCATTTGAATATTAATTTATTGCCACCACACCATTCAGGTGAGGAGGTCCCAGCAAACACACCTTTGACCCAGCCTAAGACGTTGCGGCGTGGACATGGGCCTGTGATGTTAACTGAGTTTGAGAAACTATGCAAGCATGGTAGGGTGCCCCTAAAGATAAATCCTGGGGAAACAGCTACATGCTGTGAGAATGCATCCATGTTTACTGCTCGTATAACATGGATAGTTAAACAGCATTGTGATATGAGCTACCCACGATGGAATGATGTACCCCAACCAATAAAGGATTAGTTAATAGACCGGATTCGGGTAAGAATTTTATGACATTGGCAGTACTATTAGTTTTACACAATGGAAATGATGGATTTGGTGATTGCCTATAACGGTATTATTTCGACGTGCAGGGTGATTTTGAATTAGAATGGGAGCTAGAGAACCATCGCCTCGCAGTGACTAAACAGCTAAGGAAGCGCTTTAATGCATTCCATCACGAGCTGCATAAGATTTATACCTCATTTCCAAACAACGATGAAGCTTTGGCGGCTGGGTGTAGTTTGGTCACCCCCATGGTCTGGGTCAAGCTCTGCATGAGATGGAACAGCGAGCACTTCAAGGTATATGCTTTGTTAGTTTCTTCAATCCAAACCGGCAATGTATTTGAACAAAATTCTAAGTATCTAAGTCTTTGGTGTTTTATAACTTTGATTGTTTTTCATAATGTATGTTTGCCATGCCAGAAAATATCAGAGCAGAATTGAGAGAACAGAAAAAAGCAAAAAATAAACCACACATCCGGTCGTAAATCATTTGTTAGGAAATTGGCAGAGAAGGTATAAGCTCTAAACACTTTGTTTCCCTATTTGACATACACACATCGTCCTATGTCACTTAATTTACATAACAAGTAGAGGAAATAATGATATTTTTCTTTCCTTATTTCACTCAAAGCTTTTAGAGTCCAAATGAAGTGGCTAGTAGGTTTGACCTTTTTTATTTGCTTGAACATGTATTTTTATAATACACATTGTAAACACATGTAGCGTGATGACAGGGAAACTATGGTGGACTTCTATAAGGCTACCCACTGGTCTGTGAAGAAAGATTCTTTTGTCACAGAAGCTACTGAAGAAAATTATGTGAGTAACATTCTCGAACTCCATTGAACACTTTTATTTGCCATTTTTTCAAGCTGGTTCTATAAGTATGATTAATGTAATTTTTTTAATACCTTAGATTGTAAGTAATCTGGTCATTACCTCCTATTACAAAATAAAATGGTTGAACAACTCGAGACTCTAGAACCAGAGCAATGAACAAATGAAGTAGCCGTGGAGGTATTTAGAGAAGTACTTGGTCATAGACCTAGTTATGCAAGAGGACTGGGAGAGATGGTGATGCCAGAGTCTACAAGGCAGGGCGACCAGGCTAGGGAGAAAGAGTACTTGGCTTCAATTGAGAAGCATAAGCAGGTAGCTAAAGCTTCCACCTGTGAGTTGGAGAATGTTAAGGCGAAGTTGGCTGCAATAAAGCAGAGACAAGAGGAAACCGACCGACTGATGCGAGAATTGTTGGGGCAGCGTTCGTCCATCGCTGCGTCTCGTCAAGAGACGCAGTGAGCTGGTGTTCAAGAAATAATCATATTTTGAGGGAAATTTCTTGTGAGGTCTTTGGGTGTATTTTTTGTGTAGTTCTAACATAGTATTGACAATAGACAACTATATATATATAGATCTCTGTATATACAACAATGAGAGGCTAGGACTGATATATTTTTTGTGGGAGTGACGATGGTTGTAAGAAGCAATTTTTTGGCCATTCCCAGGAGTATTGTCTTAGTAGAAGGTAATATCAGAAATATAAGTATCTAAGTTTTGCACATATTTTCTATGGTATTCCAGATTTCGGGTGTTTGAATCTAATTTTTCTATTTTGTAGTTTGATGAGATTTTTTAAGGAAATAATTCTACTACTTATCATGTTGGAGATTCAGGTACGTGCTGGATGTTAGTTTGAGACTTTTCTATGGAAGTAAGTTTCCAAACCAGACTATTTTAGTTTTCAAGCACTTTTTATATTTTTTTGTGTATGTGCATGCTTCTTTGTTGGTTTCTAGAAGTAGTTTCAGACTTCAATATAATAGTAAATGTGATATTGACTTGGGAAGAGCAACAAATGACTTTGAAGTTGATATTGACTTGGGAAGAGAAGGACTTGCGAACAAAGTATCTAGACGGCAGGTGGGATTTATTTGAGTGATCTCGATGCAATGTTTTGCATATTTTGTGAGTATTGATCCTTTGTAAGAGCTTCCTTGAGTCTATATCATTTGTCAATCCTGCATAAAGCAGTGACTTGTTCTTTTCTACCAAAGTGAGTTTAGTGAGTCATATTTTAAATGTCAGTTCCCTAGCAAGGCAACTCCTGAATTTATTTTAAAAAAAGAATATCTTTTGCTAAACTGCAGGCAGGAAAGAAAATAATTACATGACGGAAATGAGGGCCAAACTATTTATAATTACTAACTAGAAAAGGTTAAGGATGCCAATGTTGGTTGGGCTTCCCTAAGTACTTTTGGCAAATTTGCAATGGGTTAATGTTCTCAAAATATATTTATTGCCTTTGAATTCAGGGATTCTAGAAAGAACCTCTCTTCTGGTATTCAATTATAACTGTGTTCATTATTGAGCTAGGCTCTTATAAAGATGGAAGAAGATGGTTCTTTCTCTCTGAAGAATCTTGGTAAGAGTTCAATCTTTTTGAATGGCAAAGAAGTTTCTTAGGGACAGCTTCTGAGACTTAATACTGGTAGTTTGATTGAGGTAAATTGCTTCCCATCTTTTGGTGCTATAATGCCCAATGTATTTTGCAAATTTTGAATTAGGAAAAATAGCCCAAAGGACATAAAGAGTCACTAGTGCTGGAAAATGTTTCTTTGCCCTCTTTATATTGTTATCAAATAGAGTATTTCGATCTATTCTTGTGTTTGAAAGATGGTCTCAAAATGTAGATGGTCTAGACTATTTTGATGGTAGTATGGACTGTTGTGATGGTCTGAACTGTTTTGATGGTGGTATGGACTTTTCAAGTCATATTTTCACTCTCAAAATGTAGATGGTCTGGACTGTTTTGGTGGTGGTATGGACTGCTTTGATGGTGGTATCTATTGATGTAATAGTTTTTATAAGTGGGGCTAATTATTAGTATTTTTTATAGTTGGGTGAGTTCAAGCGAATGTACCCATTTATTTTTATTTTAGGTAAGTTCATGGCAGAAGGAAACGAGTAGCACATCTGGAATGCATGAGACTGTTGAAACAAGTTTGCTCTTAAAACATAGAGCAAAGGTATTTCCATTCATCTTATCTTCTAATTACTGGCCACTGCCTATGGTGAAATAAAATTGGTGGGTTTTGTATGGTTCTGGAAAATAAGATAGGGTTAGTTGTTGTGTCATCTATGAGATCAATTTTAGGATCAATTCATATTTTCCTTTATAAACTAACAAGAAGTGCTAGATCTACATGAATCTTTGAAAAGTAGGTTTATAAACTAGTGTGGCTTCATAGGATACATCATATCTACTTCATAATAAAAAGTGCTTTACAATCTAATGTATCATATCAAACCATATCAGTTTGCAAATTTCCTTTTATAAGATTCACGTGTAGACCAAGCATTTCTCTAATAAATATAACTTAAATATATATATATATATATATATATATGGAACCCTTGGTCCTTTTTATAAAACTTTATTTTAATTTTAATTTTCATGTCTTTCCCTGCTCTGCCTCTTTTTCTACAATTTTAAACAAATGACAGTAAAGAGAAAACATAAAGGTCATTATGACTTGAAAAGTTTGTGGAGTGAATGAAATGCAGAGCAAACATAAAGAGCAAACACAAAATGTATTGGTTGCTGTTATTTTTGCTGCCAGCCAGTATTTGAGGGAAATATTGGGGTTGCTTGGCTTAGAGTTTTTTTTGTATAAGGGGTTGGAAAAATAGGTTGAGTTATGGTAACACTTTTGAGTAATATGATCAATATGTTCAGAGCTTGAAAATAGTCTAGAAAATGAAGAAAATGTTATCCAATTCATCTTTCATGGCTGGGAATGGTATTTTGGAATTGTAGCTGATCTGGCTTGGTGGATTTGCAAGCTTATAATTCTAGTAAACGCATGGGCTATTGTATTGCTATCAATAAAAGTTCTTACTATCAATGCCTATTTTCATATTTTTACACACTTTATATATTTATAGTTATCCATAGCATATTAATATGGGCAAAAAATTGACTTATGTAATACAATATGTTTTGGCTCTGGTATGTGTGGCATTGGTGTTTTCTATAATTTATTACGTCAATCAGTTGTGCATTTAAATTATAGAATATTTCTATATTTCTTCTTTTGAATAGTTTGGTGCACAGATGGTAAAATTGTTTAAGAGATCTTAAAGGAGTCTCTTTATAAATAGTTGACCCCCATTTCTTTAGGTTGAGTTTACTAGTTGGTATTATGCATGACGACAATCAATGATTTAGCAGTTCCAGATTTTTTAGTTGATAATACATAAATTCAAATGATTTATATATTTCTATGAAATTTTCAATTACTTGTTGAGATGCTTTGAATATTTGGTATTGGAGCAATGCATAATAGAGCTAGAAGAGATGGTCAATTCTTTTAGCTTGAATTCCACATTCATTGTAACGTGTGGCAATATTTTTCAATTTATTGTTTTTCTACTTGTTCTCATGTGCTAAATATGCATGACAATTAAATGATTTTGCTGTTGTTTCAAACATTAAATATGTTTACAATGAATCTCCATTGACGGCAGAAAACTTTATTCTTCTTATTCTTATATAAGAATAAAGTTTGGTATAGTTTCAAACTTAAGTCAGATATGATTTTCTTATATGTTATGTTTTGAAACCGATTCACTTAACAATCATGATGCAAAGTACTATTGAAAAAATCTGTGGACAAAAGCAAGATGCACTGCAAACACTACGTACTTGACCTTCTCACCTCAAGCAAGATGCGTTGGTGAAATAGCGGGCCGAGAAGGTTTTAATAGTAATATTTTATTGCCACAAATACTAATGGGCATGATTAAATGAAACATTAGTTGTTCTCTTATGTAGTATTTAATTGCCTCAATTAATGCACTCAGGCCAGTCATGTATTATTGGATGACCAGGACTTATGGTTTCATATAGATGAAATTAAACTTAATCAAAAATTGAAAATTATTGGATAATCAGTGTATTATTGGATGATTGGTATTTTTGGATGATTGGTGTTTTTCGTATATGCTTTCATATATATTGGATGATTAGTATTTTTTGTTTAATCAAAAAATTAAATTTATTGCTTGTGTACATTTGGAAATGTTGTTAACAAGCTCCAGGAAAACCTCCCAAAAAACCAACGAAACCAAAACACCCAGAAAATGTTGCAAATTAATAATGTTCAATTAACATACGCTGCAAAACCAAAACTGCAATTAACGTTCAATTAAAATATGCCTAGAAAATTGCTGCAAAATAGATATCACGACGAAATAATCGCCGCAACAACGATATGGGGAGCCAAATCGAATTTATTTGCGGCGAATAACTCGTTTTTCCAACGACACATTTTCGCTGGTAAATAGTATTCGCAGCGTTGGATTCATTATTATCGAACCATTTTCCAGCGCCTATTGTTATTATTAGAAGCGATTTATTTCGCCGCTAATAGTCTACTATTAGCAGCGATTTTATGTTTTCGCTGTAAATAGTTATAAGTAGCTTTTCGATACCATCAAACAGCCGGTATTGAATACAACAAACAGCCGGTATTAAATACCGTCAATACCGTCAAAAAGCAACGAACAGTAGCTTTTCGTTGCGGCGATTTTAGCTACTATTAGCGGAGATTTAATGCGCCGCAAAAGGTGCCTTTTCCTGTAGTGTAACTAAATTGTACTACCATATAGCTTGTAGCTAGGTACTAAATACATATACAGATGGTTGCCAACTTACCGTTATAGCAAGCTGTGAGTGAACATGAGTTAATTAAAATTACAGATGTGCATCACCTCTTAATATCCAATCATCCATTAAAATTATGCCACATATACATGGATACCTTTTTTTTTTTTTTTCCTTTACTTATTTCAATGATTAAAATTGAATGAAAGTGATATTTGATTAAAAATTATATATAGTTTAAATGTCCAACGTGCATGTCAAAGTATTAATTTAGCTAGCACAATATTAATTTCAACAAATTAAAGATAATAACCTGAAGGTAAAAAGACTTTATAAATTGTTATTTATTTTGAGCATATATATATATAAATATTCTTCTGATCATTCAGGCAGTTCACTTGGTCAAAACCTTGAAACAAGTTCTTATTATTGGGAAAACTGCTTCACAGTTGTAATCTCGATCTTTGGCTTGATTCTGTTTTTATACTTCCATCGGAAATTTGCAGGTTGGTACTACTGATCATCGTCTTCTTCTTCATTCTTTTAGAAAAAGAAGGGCTCTTATATATTATTTCCATTTATTTATGTCATGTATATAATATGAATATGTTTGAATTTTTATAAACATATATATATGTTTGGAGGTCCTTAAATTTGAACTCTCACTCATTTAATCGAATATTCTATATTAGGTCAACAATTAAAAGAGTCTAATGATCACATGTGAAGGAATAAATTAAGTAATTAAATTCTCATGTATAGTGGTTTGACAAAGTACGTGTTGGACGCGCCATGATACACCAATGATATTACATATTATTTTTGTTACATAATTTGTATGTTACGCCCCCAAATTCTTCTTAAAATAAACACAGGAATCAAGGCGTCGGGATAATAACAACACGGGTCACACATCCCAACGACAAGTGTCAAACGTGTGTGCACACGTGACATAAATAAAATATAAGTCGTAACGGATAAATAAAGGTCAATAACTAAGTACCATAATTTTTTTAGAAATATTTTACAAACCATTTTAATATAAACTCTCCAACAGGAGATTTAATACAGTCATTCGAAATACAAATTAAACAAATACATATTTATAAAAAAGGGGAAAAATAATTTCCCGAATAACAATTTATAACAATAATACATCAACGGCGGAGCCGTCTCCTCAGGCTCAGCCTCTTCAAAATCTGTATCCAAAAACTACGACGCCAAAATGGCATCGCAGGTAAGTACAACCCAACCAAACCCAAGATAATAAATACATTAATGCCACAACAACAACCATGAACAAATTACCATATGCATGAGGTTTAAAATCGTCTTCCTCAAAGTCAATGAAATAACCACACACGCCAAAATCCCATTTTAGTCCACGATAAAATTCCAATAAAAATCATCAATCATTTCCCAGAAAATAATATCCGCAAATCCAATCATACCGGACTTTACGTATCGTCGTCTTTGATATGATAAATGCACACACCAATCATAATGGGCGTTACGTATCGCCGTCCCCATTATGATTCACACACAATCATTTCATACCGGGCGCTACGTATCACCGTCCCCGATATAAAATGCACACCCAATAACCATAACGGGCGTTACGTATCGCCGTCCCCGTTATGTCATCCACACACTATCAATCACAATGGGCGTTACGTATCGCCGTCCCCATTATGACTGACATACACACAATGACCATAATGGGCGTTACGTATCGCCGTCCCCATTATGTCATCCACACACACACGCTAATCACAACGGGCGTTACGTATCGCCATCCCCGTTATGACTCAGCCCAAAACCATTAAAATCCATAAACTCAATAAAAAACCCAATTTCCATTTCCAACGCATGAATATCCGAAATCATGCAAAAATCCAATTTCCAAATATTTTCATGAGCATGCGCGTAAATACACAATGCAGACAACCATGCACCCAATATCCAACATTTAAATAATCCAATCAACCAACAAATACCAACATCAACCAACACATAGATGTTAATGCAAAAATATATTTAAATCTTAAAAATTTGTTTGTAAAGTACTTACAGCGGTAAAAACGCAATTCTTTGAACAAACGGCAATCCGCAGCGTTCGTAGCAGTCACTGATACGTTAAGCTAAAATGCTCGGTTTGACACTAAAATTTATGGAGATACTCATTGAAGGGTGGAGAATCTCATGGAGATAGTGGTGTGGCGGCACAACCACCGGAAGGTGGCGGATCGGGCTCAAAATGGGTGAAAACTCATTCTCAGGTTTGAGGTTGTACCGGGAAGATGAGACAACGGTTGAGAAAACTGAGCTAGAAGAATGACCGGCTGGGCAATGGGAGTCTTTTGGTGGCGGTGGTAAGGCCTACGGTGGCCAGACGGCAGCGCGGCAAAGAACAACCCATTTTAGGACCCATTTCGGGTTGGGTTATTTGGGCTGCCGTGGGTGGTGTCGGAAATTGGGTTATGCTCGCCGGAGGGTGGGGAGTCTAGTAGTAGGTCGCAAGAGAAGCTAAAACATTTATTTCGGGTAGGGGGCCGTGTAGGGGCGGTGGGGTGGCCGGAGGTGACACCATCGGTGCCAGTGGACTCGCCGGCGTGTGGGGGTGAGGTTGGGCTGGGCGGTGTCACCGGTGGGTGGCCAACGGCGGCCCTGGATGGAGATGAGAGAACCGGCGAGAGGGAGGAGCGAACAGGGGAGGGGGAAATTCACGCACGGGCTGGGGGGAAATGTAGGGGAAAAAGAAAAAGAAAAAGAAAAAGAAAAGAAAAAGAAAAAAAGAAAAAGTGAAGGAAATAAACGAGATCCAATCCCCACAATTCGGTTCATAAAGTTGATCTAATAAAAGAATTCCAAAACATAGAGCTGAATAAATTAATTTAATCGCAAAGACTACTTAAGATAAAATAATAAATAAAAACATGTAAAATAAATTCACAAAATAAAGGAAATTAAATTCCAATCTTTAAAATAATTATCTCACATTAAAATTAATAAGAAAAGTAATGTAACTCAACATTTAATTATAAAAACAACATAAAACTAACACTTACTAACAAATAGCTCAAATAACTTTTTTAAATAAATAAAATACAACCAATAATATTATTAAAATAAATTAAAATAATTAATACCGAGAATAAAATAACGTATAAAAATATACGTAAATCTGGGATCTCACATTGTACGTATATATGTTTGCATATAATTAGGTAAGGGGATTATTCTTTACATGACTATTCCAAATTGGAGGAAAATCTTGTACTAATGTATATCAAGAACGACGTTTTCCTCCAAAATACTACAATGGATGAAATTTTCTCCAACTCAAAATTTAAAAGTATCATGTCATGATAGTACTCTTGTAAATTTGAATTTTAAACATTTAGCAAGATATAAATTAATCTCTATCTTTGGATATTATTAACTAAAATATTGCTAGTCTAAGAATATAATAATGTGAAAATTTATAACCAGTAGAAATCTTTTATGAATATAATGTGAAAATTGATAACTTTTAGATGTAATTTATGAGTACTAGAAATCTTAGAAACTGATCAACATAATTATGATGCGACAGGTGTACATGCAGTGGGAGGCATCTAACGAGTTGCAGCAGATTTTTAACTGGTAGAAGAAATCTAAGCAGCATAATAAGAAGTTGGAGAACTCTAATTCTAAGCTTTAGACTTATCAGCAGTACTACTTGACAGATATGGATGTGGATGGGAAGGCAAAGATCATTAGAACTAAATTACGTAGCATTGACTCTTGGATAAGCATAATCTGACTCTCTTTGTGACGCTCCTAAATTCTCCTTAAAATAAATACGGGAATCGAGACATCGGAAAGATGACAACACGGGTCACACATCCCAACGACAAGTACCAAACGTGTGTACACACGTGACATACATAAATAAAAGTAGCGGATATATTAGGTCAATAACTAAGTACCAGAATTTTTAGAAATATTTTACAAACTATTTTAATATAAACTCTCTAACAGGAGATTTAATACAGTCATCCGAAATACAAACAATACAAACATACATTTATATAATTAACAAGCAGGGAAACACATCTCCCGATGTACAACTAGGTCATGCTATTCCAACGACGGAGCCGCCTTCTCAGGCGCAACCTCCTCGTCCTCTGCAACAAAATCTACGATACCAAAAAATGGTACCGCAAGTAAATAAAATCTCAAACAAACCCAAGATAATAAATACATTAATGCAACAACAACAAATATGAACAACGTACCATATGCATGAGTCTTAAATCATTTTTTTCAAATAAATAAATAAAGCACACTCCAAAATTCCAAATATAAACCTCCGATAAAAATCATCCATCATTTTCTCAGAAAATGATGACCGTAAATTCATTAAAACCACAACCATTTTCCCATAAAATAAAATCCATAAATCTAATCATACAGGCGTTACGTATCGCCGTTCCCGATATGATATACACACATCACCAATCATAATGGGCGTTACGTATCGCCTTCTCCATTATGTCATCCACACACTGTCAATCATAATGGGCGTTACGTATCGCCGTCCCCATTATGTCATCCACACGCACGCTGATCACAACGGGCATTACGTATCGTCGTCCCCGTTATGACTCAGCCAAAAATCATTAAAATCCATAAATTCAATTGAAAACCCAGTTTCCATTTCTAACACATGAATATCCAAAATCATGTAAAAATCCAATTTCCAAATATTTTCATGAACATGCGCGTAAATACACAATGCGGACAACCATACACCAGATAGCCAACAATTAATAAATTCCAACAATAATCAAACACAATAACTGTTGATGCCAAAAATATATTTAAATCTTAAAACTCGTTTGGAAAGTACTTACAGTAAGCTCGCTAATAATTTCCGAAGTTACTGAAAATGCCCAACAGCGATTTCGCGCTTCCACCCGCGTACTCGCCGCTATAATCACGCCCAAAGCGCCAACACATATAAATCATTACAAGTAAATAAATATCAATATAAAAAACAACTAAAATAATTAAAATAAATATAAATGAAACACCAATAAAATATGGTAGCATTAATAAAACAATAATTAATATTAACAGATTAATTAAACAGATCACATAAATAGAACGACATTTATTTATAAATAACCAACAAAGAAAATATTCTCAAATATGGCAACCCAACAAATTAATCATTTTACCATAAATAAATAAATAGAAACAATTATCATCCAACTAAATTAAACACTTAAATCATAAATAAAATCATACCACAAAATAAATTAAGATTAACACAAATAAATTAATCAATTAAATTAGAGAAAATGCTTACTGAGAGTATCGTAAACGGTAATTTTACTGCGAGAAATACCTAATAAAACACCCATATAACTATCGGATTTCAAAGAGGTTTTGAAGAGGAATTATTCTAGTTGAAAATGAGAAAAACAAAAGCTCTTAAGTGAAGGCTAAACACGCAATATTTTTGAAGGAGAAAAGTGGGTCTTAGACGCGGGTTGCAAGCGGGTCGAAGAGCCCTTTATATAGGCTGAACTAGTGCACAGAATCATCGATCTTGAGTGGAAAACTCACGCGTGAAACGCAAGGGACAAGCCAAGACAAACATCAGCTGCAAAGGAAATGATTCTTCAACTTTTCAGATGAAAAAAAAAACAGAGATAAAAATAAAGACTCATCACTGGAAAGAAAGAGGCGATTCAATCCTGTGACTTACGGATCTACAACAAAAACAGAGGGGAAATATTCCTCAATGTATTGAGCATCAAACGGAGTAACGCGTGGATGAAAAATCGAAGGAAAAAGCTGCGATTTAGGAGCTGGAATATCACGGTCTGAAGTCGCCGAGCAGGGGAAGGAAAAGAAAAGAAATAAGGAGAAAAGAAGAAAGAAAAGCCGAGGAAGAAGAAGTGGCGTCGGCGTGCGGAAGAAACTGCCAATTTCATTAAATTAACTGGGTTAAACGGCGACGTCTGCTACAATATAAAGGGGCCAACGTTTGATATGTAAAATGGGTTGGATTTAAGGCTTACGCTGGGCTCATCAATGTAATTATACATATTATACCCAAATCCGATGGTCACGCAAACCCATTTAATTAAAACTCAAACACTACATATAAATTCCTGCATTTATATAAAAGCCCATTATATATATATATATAATCCCACCAAAAATTACTTAAAATAAAATAAAATAAAATAAATAGAACACATCAAAATAAAATAAAGTAAATTACAACATTTTAATTTAAATACCAACATAATAACATAGTGGGATTAAATTCCAAGAATTTAATTAAATGCATCACAAGTACAATAAAATAAATAAAAGTCAAATGAAAATACTACAATTCAATATTAATTAAATAAAATATTTAAAACCCAGAAATAAAATAAATTAAATCCAAGTGCAATTTAATTACAAAGCGATAATTAATATAACGAAAGCACATCAAATAAACTCACATAATAAAATAAAATAATTAAATTCCAATCATTAAAATAATTAACTCAATATTTAATTATAAAAACAACATAAAACTAACACTTACTAACGAATAGCTCAAATAAATATTTTAAACAAATAAAATACAACCAATAATATTATTAAAATAAATTAAAATAATTAATACTAAGAATAAAATAACGTGTAAAAATATACGTAAATCTGGAATCTTACTCTTACCAATTAAAACACATAATGAAAAGCTATGTGACACCATTAATACTGGAAGATCAAAAGAAGGATATTGACACCGACAACCCTTTCCCTCATCTTCCAACACCGCTTGGAAGATTGATTAAGCTCCATCTCTACTTAACTCTGCTAAGGACAGTGAGTTTCAATTTCCCGTCTTTTTAAGCTTGACCAAGAAAATTATTCAAGCGAAAATTTCAGCTTTTTCCAAAAAAGAACTTCAATTAATCTTGTCAATTTTTTTGTGAACATTCAGGTGCCAATATTCGAAAACGAAAATGAGGAATTGTTGTATGAGATCACCTGTAAGTTTCTCAAGCATGCGCACTACAATCAAAATAGTTATATTGTTCGAGAGGGAGAACCGGTGGATGCGATGATATTCGTGGTGAAAGGAATTGTGTGGACGTATACAAGTAATCATGACAATAAAACTGAGAACTGTCTTAAGAAAGGTGACATATTCGGAAGACATCTTGTAGAATGGGTGCTGGAAACTCCCGAGCTTTCCATACTTCCCTTGTCGACAATGACTCTCAAATGTCATACAAAAGGAGAAGCCTTTTGCCTTATAGCTTGCGACCTTGAGGATATGATATCTCAAGGCTGGTGGAGGTTTAGTAAGTTCAGCCACATCACCCACTCTGAATCGGAACAGCTGAAACATTTTGCAGCTTCATCCATCCAAGCAGCATGGCGCCGCAACGTGCGCCTGCATCTAGCCTCATTAAGTACTTGAATGAGCTGGTTAGCAAGTTTGCCCTTACAGTTGGCTAAGGCCACCATCGCTGACAACTCCCCGAGTTTAGATGATAATACCACTTAATAATTAATCTCGTGTTATCATATCACGCGCTTGCTTTTTCTCGAAATACAATATATAGTTTGTTTAAGAGGGCTTGTATTATGTTGTGGATTTAATATTGTACTTATTTTTTTAAGTCGTTAAATAAAATATAATGCCAGCTAGCTAGTAGTTTGATCTCAATATCGAGTTGTTAAAAAGTAGGTTAGAAACCAAAAATTCGTTTGTATTTGACACCCAACAAGCCACATATTATACTTTTTTTTTTCTATTTTTTTTTTCTCTTTTACTAAATGTTTGATTATAGATAATGAGTGGAAGAATTCAATTAGCTTAAGAAGAATAAACTAAAAAAAAAATATTGTAGTCTCTAGTGTGTAGGCCAATGATGAGTAGAAAAGCTCTTAATAGAACATATTTAGCTGTAATTTTTTTAATAAGAAAAAATATTATGATAATAAACAATTGAGTTATATGTTATCAGGTCATCAACTGTTAGCTTAAATTTGAATGTTTTAACTGAGAGAAACGTACTTATGAATATTTTGGACAATATTAAAAAAATAATAAATAATAAATGACCTATTTGATGTGTCTATATTATTTCCACTTGAAACTTTTAAATTTGGATAAGAATTTGAAGACACCCTGCTCATCTCCAACAAATAATATAAACACTAACTCAATTATAAGTAACACATACGAGGGGCAAAAGACTAAGTGTATCAGAACAATAATCAATACAGGCGACAAAAATATGCATTTTTATTTTTTTGATAAGAAGCCATAACTTTATTGATCGGATTGGATTATAGACAAATCAAGCCACACAGCTTGAGATAAAAAGTCTGAAACACCATCATATCACAATACTATATCATTTATGTGGTGCCCACGAATCTCCCTTAAAATTTAGAGGGATTTGCGACACTGGAATGATGATCACAAGGGTCCATCACCCTAATAAACAGTGCTATAAGCGAGTGTGTGCAACATGAATATGGTGACAATTAAAAATTTATAGTGGACAAATATTAAGTCATATATTCTAGTACCAGAAATTTAAAATATATAACTCCAATCAAAACTCTTTACAAAATTATTGACATTATCTAACTAACCAATAAAGTGAAGGCCAAACCTCCAACTCACAATTACAACATTTCAAAACTTCACTTCTTGGGCGGAGCCGGTCCAATCACACTCAATTTCTGCAATAAAAACTACGATTCCATATAACGAAACTATAGGTGGATCAGATACACCACTTAAAATGTAAATCTCAGCAACTAATCAACCAAATACAACTAAGAGTTTAAAACACATCCATGTAACCAACACAATCCACAAGCATCCAAGAATACATGCAATAATGAATCTGTCCCTTTTCCCTGAAAAGGACACATTAACACAAGCAACAATAACTCTGTCCTTTTTTTCGAAAATGACGCATTAACACACCAAATTGTCCTTTTCCAGAAAGGAACTCAATATGCACACCACCGTCTTTTTTAAGGAAGGAACGCAACACAACTAATCTTCCTTTTCCAAAAAAGATTTCATGAATAAACTATCATTTCCCAAAAAAAAAATTATCAACAGACCATCATTTCCCAGAAAGAAACACATCCACAACCGCTATTTCCCAAAAAGGAGGCACCAACAAACCCGCCAAAAACCTAATTTCTGTCTCACAATAGAATTCTAATTTATTTATTAACCGTATACCATGGTCTCTCCTAGGGACCATCCATACGTCCTAACTCTCTTCATCATACCACGGGTAATAACCGTCCACGTGACTTCTGAATAAGCAATGCCTAGCTAACCGCGTCTGATGCATACCATGATAGGCATTCCCTAGCCCTCACTAGCATAGGAGCCACAGAGTAGGCACGAGAGCGTTAACATCTCGTCTGATCCCATTGTCGCTTAGCGACAACCCAAGGGATGTCACGTCAATATACTTTACTCCTAAGTGACCAGAGAAGCTCCACCGAGATAATGCCCTATATCGACTTGGGGTCATGATACACACGTACCCACAAGTTACGACCAGATCGACTAGACCAGAAACCACCCAAAAATACACTTCACCATAACACAACACAATTTAAGTAATTACAACAAATAAAAGATAATGTATGCATGATAAATAGATATTGGATGGCATGACAATATCACATGAGTAAAACATCATTCAACCAAACATTTATAAATTCAATAATTAATTCCACAAAATCAATCACAACCAATCCAATTTTGGGGTGATCCCATCTTTCGTTTAATGGCATCGGACCCAACTAACCTACTCCCAATTTTTATTAATATTGTTAAACAGTTTACCAAACACTTAAAAGTTGCAAATAAAAGATTTAGCGCATGAATATTATTTTAAACCCTACAGATGAGTTTTGAAGATTACTTACAACACATAAGCGAATGTCTTGATCATCGAACTTGTGCCGATCCACGATCTTGCTATTAAATGGGCTCGTACGTCTCAACTCAAACAAACACACACACACACACAAATACGAGAGAGAGAGAGAGAGAGAGAGAGAGAGTTATATCGTAACGGGTAAAACCTTACGTTATTCGTCTTCTTGCACGCTAGTGGCAGTTTGGACTAGGGTACTCGGTTTGACACCAGAAGTTAGAAAAATACTCATTGGAGGAAAGAAAATCTCATAGTGGCAGAGGTGAGGCGATGCAACCATTGGAAGGTGGTGGATCTACATAAAAGATGTAAAAACCCATTTTCGAGTTTATGCTTGTATATGGAAGGTGGGGCCTTGGTTTGAGGAGCAGATTTATGGGGGAGGTCGCCAGAGTTAAGGGAAGCTTTTGGAGCCCGCGGTAAGGTCTGGTGGTAACGGACGGCGGCCCTAGGGTGGCAAACATACCCGTGTATGGGGTGTGTGAAATACCCATCTTGGCTTGGTGGGTTCGGGGCTACTGTGAGGGGTTGTGCTAGTGGCTGGAGGTGGTTATAAGATGGTGGATGGTTGTGGTGAAAAACCCAGTTGAAAGTGGCGCCGTCTGGTGGAGGTGGAGGCCGCGTGGTGGTGAGAAGGCATGGGATAAACCCATTTGAGGTTTGGTTTGCAAGGGAGAGGTAGGGAGTTGCGTGAGGGCTATTGACGGTAGGGAAGGGTCGCCGGAGTAAGGGAAGTCTGCTAGTAGGGACAATGATGCCGGATGGTGGTGCAGGACAGCGCTATGGTGGCTCGAAGGGGGAAGAAACCCATTTTGGGTCTTGGGTGCACGCGCACGGTAGGGCTACCATGAGGTGATACCATCGGTAAAGAGATGCTTGCTGGCTTGAGGGCCCGGCAGTCAGAGCTGGTGTGACGCTCCCAAATTTCCCTTAAAATAACACGGGAATCGAGGTGTCGAGATAATGACAACACAGGTTACGTATCTCCAATGTCATGTGCTAAGTGTGTGAACACGTGACATACACAAATAAAAGCAGCGGATAAATTAAGTCGATAACTAAGTACCAGAATTTTTTAGAAATATTTTATATACCAGTTTAACATAAATTCTCTAACATGAGATTGAATACAGTAATCCGAAATACAAATTAAACAAATACATATTTATAAAAAGGGGAAAACAATTTTTCAAGATAACAATTTATAATAATAGTACATTGACGGCGGACCCGTCTCCTCAGGCTCATCCTCTTCAAAATCTGCATCTAAAAAACTATGAGACCAAAAATGACATCGCAGGTAAGTACAACCCAAATAAACCCAAGATAATAAATACATTTAAGCAACAACAAAAAGACATGAACAAAATACCATATGCATGAGGCTTAAAATCGTCACCCTTAAAATAAATAAAACAACCACACATACCAAAATCCCAATTTGGCCCAAATTAAAATTCTAATAAAATCATCCATCATTTTCCCAAAAAATGATATTCATAAATCTATTAAAACCACAATCATTTTTCCAGGAAATGATCCACGTAAAACCAATAAATAAAATTTATCACTTTTCTTAGAAAATGGCCTAAACATCCATTTTATTAACCGTATACACCACGATCTCCCCTAGGGACCATCCGCACACCCTGTCTTTCATCATCACACCGAAGGTAACGACCACACATGTAACTTCGGAACGGGCGATGCCCAGTTAACCATGCCCAGAACGTACCATGACCAAGCATCCCCTAGCTCTCGTCAGCAGAGGAGCCACAGAGTCGGCACGAGAGCATTACCATCCCGTCCGATCCCGTCGTCGCCCAGCGACTACCCAAGGGACGTCACTCAGTATATTCTGCTCCCGAGTGACAAGAGGAGCTCCACCGAGATAATGCCCCATCCCAGCTTAGGGTCGTGATACACACGCACCCGAAAACCATTAATATAATGAAAACCCAGTTTTCATTTCCAACACATGAATATGCGCGTAAATACACAATGCAGACGACCATGCACCAAATAGCCAACAATTAATAAATTCCAACAATGACCAGACACAACATTTTTTTATGCCAAAAAATATTTAAATCTTAAAATTTATTTGAAAAATACTTACAGTGAGTAAAAGCGTAAATTCTTGAGCAGACATCATTCCGTAGCGATCATAGCGGTCACTTGTACGTTAGGCTAAAGTGTTCGGTTTGACACCAAAATTTAGGGAAATACACAATGGAATGTGGGGAATCTCATGGAGGTAGTGGTGTGGTGGCACAACCACCGGAAGGTGGCGGATCGGGCTCTAAAAGGGTGGAAACTCATTTTCGGATATGGGGTTGGACCGCGAAGGTGGGGCCGTGTATGGGGAAGCTGAGATAGGGGGTTGGTTGGCTGAGCAAGGGGAGTCTTTTGGTAGCGGTGGTGAGGCCTATGGTGGCCGGACGGCAGCGCAGCGAAGATGGATCCATTTAATGACCCATTTCAGGTGGAGAAGGAAGTGGTTGAGTTGGGTGGCTTTGGGCGGTGTGTTATGCTCGCCGGAGGGTGGGGAGTCTAGTGGTGGTAGTCGGAGGCCAATGTGACTGACAATGGCGTCGGAAAATGGGTGAAAAGCAAACACACTCATTTCGGGTTTAAGCCTCATGCGCCGGCTAGGGGGTTGCCGGAGGTGCACCACTAGTACAGGGGAGGTCGCCGGAGGGTAAGGGTGCCGACGGCATGGGCGGTAAGGGACGGTGGGCGGCGGTGGAGGCTGGCCAGGCCTTAGGCCGAACGACCAAAACAGGGAGAGGGGGGGTGGGGGGGAAGTCGCGCGGGGCTGGGGGGAATGCAGGGGAAAGAAGAAGAAAAAGAAAGAAAAAGGAAAGAAGAAAAGAAAAAGAAAAGAAAAAGAAGGAAAAAGTAATGCAGTCCAACTAGAAAAAGAGCACACTGAAATAAATAAAAATCAACTGAAAAGACTACAGTTCAATATTAATAAAATAAAATATTTAAAACCCAATAATAAACTAATTTAATTTAAAGAACAATTTAAATATAAAACACTAATTAATATTAAGAAACCACATCATATAAGATCACATAATAAAATAAAGGAATTTAATTCCAATTATTAAAATAATTACTTCATATTAAAATTAATAAGAAAAGTAACGTAATTCAATATTTAATTATAAAAACAACATAAAACTAATATTAACTAATCAATAGATCAAATAAATATCTCAAGCAAATAAAAAATGACTAATAATATTATTAAAATAAATTAAAATAATCAACAACGAGAATAAAATAATATGTAAAAATACATATAAATTTGGGATCTCACAGCTGGTGGCCTGCAGCGGTGCCGTTAGTGTGAGAGGCCGAATGGCCAAGGGGGGGCTGGTTCGCGCGAGGGTGAGAGGAGAGAGAAGAGAAAAAGAGGAGAGAAAAAAAGTGAGGGGCTTGGGCTTCCTCTTGGGCTATTTATAGGCCTTACGGTTTGGGGTCTTCAAAGGTACAAATGATGTACTTAAAACACTAATTTGAAAACATGTAAAATCAATTAAATTTAAAAACACTCAAGGGTATTAAAATATAATATTATTTAAACATAACTTTAGTTTCTAACTTAATATTCCCCGTCATTAATTAAAATGATGAAACTTACTAATCATTTAAAAGAGTAAAGCTATATATTTAAATAAGATATTTAAAGTACATTTAAAATCTCATAATACTTTAAATAACTAAAATTAGGGTGATAAAAAGATCTTATACAATTATAATATTTTGCAACTCTTCAAAATGCTATCAAACAAAATAGAATAAAAATAATAAGACCTAATAATTTGATAAATTAAAATCATTGAACCGATTCGAAAATGTCCAATAAAATAAAATGATCATTGAAACAAAATAAACATAACAAATTAAACTATAATAAAACTAAACTATTAAACCAAAATAATAATGATAAATATTCAACTGAAAGAACCAATAATAGTAATTAAATAAAATAACTAGAAACACTAAAGTTAAAGATCTCACAAACCACCAATAACCACAATAAATAAAACAATAAAAAAATAAAACCACTAAGCCAAAAATAATAATAATACAATCTAAAATGAAAGAATAAAAAATAATATACAAATAAAACAAGATCCATAATTACTAGCAATATAAATCACCAACAATAATGATAAAATGAATAAACAATTAATATTAATAAAAATAATACGTAAAGTACATAAAATTTGGGATCTTACAATATACCTTCCAAGCATGCTTTGCCAGGGTATGAGTTACCTCATTTCCCTCCCTATAGACATAGACAAAATAACAAGTTTTTTAATCTTATCATACAGCACACCTAAGAAAGAATTATCCATGTTGTTGAAGTGTTTCAATTGCTAACATGCAATCACTCTAGTCCACCTCTAGTTTTGAAATTCCCATACTGGAGTATAGTTGGAGTCCATGAAAAATGGCCAGAAACTCAATGGTTTCAGAATTATTTACTACCCTCTCTGAGATGCTTGCAACCAATAGAACTTTGCCCGTGTGATCCCGCAGCATAGCCCCTACACCAGCCTTCCCAAGATCTAAAAATGTTGCTCCATCCATATTTAGCTTCAGTATGTCAGCCAGAGTGGGGTACCACCTGTAATGAGACTTTAATTGCACATTACTCTTCACTTGAGCAACCTTGTAGCTTTTGATCAAAGACATAGCATTCTTAGCCACCTGAAAAGGAGGAAGTAAGATCTCCTCATAAACAAACTTGTTATGTCTATACCAAAAGCCCATATTAAAGCAACAAACTTAGCCAGTTGGTCAAACATTTTTTTGCTCACAAAAACTTAGAGCAGTATCCATCACCCTCATTCTTTTATCGAGGGAGGTATTTTTGCCAGGTACTCTGAAGCTGGTCGCAGGAAACTAACGCATGGTAATTTCCTTCTATCTTTGACTTGCATAACCTGCACACCCCATCAATAGTAACATACTTGACCATTAAGTTTTATCTAGAAGGCAAACTCTCCTTACAAGATCTCCAAGCAAAGATCCTTAGCAGCTTTTGAGAAGTAAATTTTGAAGTTTCCACTTGTTGGGGTTGGTTCTGTTCGGTAATAAATCTGTAACAGCTACAGACACTAAACAAACCATTGTGTTCATACCTCCAAATCCTCTTGTCAGCAACCTTTCCACCCTCTGGACGATTTTCAGGGTATTCGTTTTGAAATCCCAAGTTTTATGTATTTTTACGTATTGTTTGCTTTTATTTTTATTGCTGACTTTTGTATTTTATCTTATTATTATTGTTGTTATTTTTATTTATTTATTATTTGGATTATGTGATTTGTTATTGTTATTGGCTATTTGTGAGATCTTTAATTTTAGTGTTTTTAGTTATTTTATTTAATTATTAATATTGATCCTTTCATTTGAATTGTTATCATTATTATTTTTGGTTTAATTGTTTTAGTTTTATTATAGTTTAATTTGTTGTGTTTTCTTTTAGTTAATGAGCATTTTATTTTATTGGATCTTTTTTGGATTTAGTATCTTTATTTTAGCTTATTAATTATGGGGTCTTATTATTTTACTCTATTTCATATTGTGGCATTTTAATTTAATTCATTAAATTTTTTTCCTCTACTCTATTTTTGAGTTTAGGTTTTTCTGTAGTGTATTTATTTGTTTCATTACTTGGTTTTTTTTATTTTACTTTATTTTATTTTTTTAATTGTTATTTAGTTTATTTTATTAAGTACTATTTTGTTTTTAATTATTTTATTTTACTGTTGCTAAGTTGTGTAATTTGTTTTAATGTAACCTCATTTTAAATTTCTTTATTTTTGGTTTGGGCCTCAGTGCTTTCAGGTGTCTTACTTTCAACTGGATTTAGTGTTTTTGGTATTTTTATTTGTGATGGGCCGAGAGTGTGTGTGATAGAGGGCCGGCCCGTGTGCAATAGCCCAGCCCCCCATTTAAGCATTAAACAACGTTGTTTTGGGTGTGTGGGTGTTAATTAAGAGCACTTTTAATATAGTAACTATTTTTTTTTTTTAAATTATACTTTTTGTATAATTTTTCAAAAAATTTGGCCATATTTGATTAAAAGCAAAAACTATTGACAAACGTTAAAAAGTACACTTTATTTTTAAAAATGAATAGTAAAATTAAAATTTTCTTCATATTTGAAGGAAAATTTAACTTTACTATTCACTTTTAAAAATAAAATATCCTTTTTAATCCTTTTCAATAATTCTTCTAATAGCTTTTGATCAAATATGATTAATTTTTTTGAGAAATTGTACAAAAAATATAATTTTAAAGAAAAATTTTAGCTACTCTATTAGAAGTGCTCTAAGGCCTATTTATTTTTAGAGATGAGATAAGATAAAAGTAAAAAAAAATATTATTGTAAGATCTTTTTTTAATATCAGTTTTGTATAAGAATTTGAAAAAATAGTATGAGAATTTGAAAAAATAGAATTTTTTATTATATTTTATATGAAAATTTAAAATAATGTAATGATGAATTTGAGATGTGTTTTGAGTTTTGATTTTATTTGTATAAGCAAACAAGCCCTAAGTTGCGTTTCTCCTCTACAGTACCTCAGTAATTACTAGATTTACGATTGATTATTCTTATTATTATTCTTATTATTATTATTATTATTATTATTATTATTACTTTTTTTTTTTTTTTTTTGGTGGAATGTATTTAAGGTACCAATGTTGGAAAAGGTGGATGAACAGCTGTTGGATGTAATGTGTGACCGTCTTAAGCCAGTTTTGTACACACAGAAAAGCTACATTGTCCGGGAGGAAGACCCAGTTGATGAGATGCTCTTCATCATACGAGGCAAGCTATTGACAATGACTACCAATGGTGGAAGAATTGGCTTCTTCAACTCTGAATATCTTATGCCGGTGACTACTGTGGAGAAGAACTTCTTACTTGGGCTCTGGATCCTCACACTTCATCCAACCTACCCATCTCAGCAAGAACTGTCCAGTCCCTTATAGAAGTTGAAGCATTTGCTCAAAGAGCTGATGATTTGAAGTTTGTAGCCTCTCAGTTCCGGCGGCTTAATAGCAAGCAACTTCGCCATACTTTCAGGTTTTATTCTCAGCAATGGGACTTGGGCCGCTTGTTTCATCCAGGCAGCCTGGTGCCGCTATAATAAGAAGAAGCTTGAAGAGTCTCTTCGGGCCGAGGAGAATAGATTGCAAGATGCATTGGCCAAGGATGGAGGGAGCTCGCCAAGTTTAGGTGCTACCATTTATGCCTCGCGGTTTGCTGCTAACGCACTTCGTTTGTTACGGCGAGATAACACACGCAAGGCTCGGGTGGCTGGTAGAATTCCACTTATTTTAATTCAGAAACCAACGGAGCCCCCATTTGCTTCTGAAGAATAGGTACACTATTCCTGGCGAATTTATATGCTTTGTTTTGTTGTATATAGTGTGAAAATTAGAGAATTGTTTGTTCTTTTTTTACACAGAGAGAGAGAGAGTATTGGAATCACATTATGGTAGAAAAAATATTCATTTCATTGGCTATGAGGCCTGCGTACAATGTATATTATGTTGTTTATTGGATTTTTACCTCCTGTTTTTTCCTGTCATTCTGAAAGTTGTTAAACCAGAGATTCTCAAGTTTGAAGTACGTAAAATATGACTAGCAAAGACATCGAGCCTTTGACAAAACATTTTTACTGAAATTTAACCAAATTCAGGAATAATTACAAAAAAAGGGTAAGAGGTCTATGCTAGTCACCAGGTATAAAATAAATGATTGGGTTCATGGGTCGTGTCAAAAATTGCAAGTCATACTGCTCCATGTTTAGGACCCTTTAGTACTGCAGAGCATGTCATTTAAAAAAAAAAAAAAAAAAAAACTAGGTGTAAAATATGTGCGACATTTGAAATGAGATTATTTCCACTATGAGGGAAGCCTTTTAATTAAGGAGAACTTTGATTTTTCAAACAATCCTGGGATGTCAGCCGAGCAGATTAATAATTCACTTACAAGTTACAACGAAATAATTGCCGTTACAATCTTCATTCCATATTGTGATTCCTCAATAAGATCACGCTCTAATGCAAGAGGGAATTTCGGTAGCTAAGGTTTGATTACTAAGGAATCTAGGGATCCCTTCCAACTCCAAAATCAGATATGGTACCACTTTAGCACGCCCTGTAAGAATCTTGGATCAAATTTCTCTTAGGGCTCGTTAGGAGAGCGGATAAAAATTTTGTAAATATTAATAAGATAATTTGTTAATAATAATAAAATAATTTGATTTGAGTATTTTTTTTTTAAATTTGAAGAAATAGAGAAATTTTTAATAAAAATATTATTTAATTAAAATCTTGTTAGAATGTAGTTTTATAATATTATTTTTGTTTAGAAATTTAAAAAAGTGAATTATTTTTAATTTTTTTTGAAAGTTTGGAGATTTTGGATTGATTAGTTTGAAGGAACTTGTGTTTGAGTGATGTTTGGAAATATGGTTGTAAATGAACCAGTAATCTCTGTTCGATACTCTTCTTAATACTTGCTCGATTAAATTCGAATAGAACTCGACTCGTAGAAAAAAAAAAAAAAACTCTCCAATGAAAGCATATACCGGTTTGATTAGTAAATGACATATACTTGACAAACTTTGATTTGACTCGGCCAAGACTTGTTAAGGCCCGCTCATTTATACCTGAATCGATTTGTTAGCTCAACTTGATTAAAGCTAATTTAGATATTGATATATATATATGTATATACACACCTATATTTATATACATAATATAATCATAACATTTTTATAATTAAATCTATAATATGTAATTTAATTATTTATGTATTTATTGAACATGCTTTTTATATTTTATAATTTGTTTAATAATTAGTCAATAAGGTTGAATGGTTTCATATATTAATATGTGAGAACTATATATGACATAGATATATGCCACCATATATGTGTACGTATTAATAACTTATGTAGGTATAAAATCTATTATTATTATGGATAAATATCAACTAGTTCTATAAAAAAAATATATTAACTAGTTAGATATTAATTATTTATAAATTTTAAAATCTTATTATTCAATAGAAGTTTTACTTGTTACTTATACAAATTAAATATTAGAATTTTTATCTTTTATCTATCTAATTTATTATTTAAATCCTATTTAAAAATAAAATATAAACAATTCAAGCCGTGCTTGAGCTTGAGCTTGGTTTTGGGATGAGCTCGCGGTTAAGTTGAGAATTTAGTTTATCGAGTTAAGCTCAAATAAAAAATAAATAAAAATTTCGAACTTGGATTCGAGCTCCAAGTTTGAGTATTTTGAGTCGAGTTGAGCTCAACTTATTTACAGTTCTATTTGAGAAGGAGATGAAATAAAATGAAATGAGATGAGATGAAAATGTTGAGATTGAAACTTTTTTCAAACAAGCCCTTAGAATCTCAAAATATTAGTGGATAATAGTGAAATTGTGTGAGTTATGATGTTTTATAGAATTTTGGAGAAGGAGAGAAAAAGTTGAATAAAAATATTAAAAAGTAAAAAAAAAATGAATATAATTTTTATTTGAAAATTTGAAAAAGTTGTATTACTTTTTGTAGTTTGTTATGAAGTTTGGGAAATCTGTAATGATTAAATAATGGGTGAAAAAATTAAAGAAATGAAATTGAAAAATATTGTGTTTAAGTGATATTTGGAAAGGAATATCTGAGAATATTTACATTCCCAAACAAGGCTTTAGTCAACACAAAGGTTCCTCTTTGCATAGAAAAGCTACTAGCTGGAAAAGAAGCGCCAAAGGAAGCACTGTTCTTAAACACATGGAAGTCTTTGACGCAACAAATCTGCTTGTTATTAATAACTCAAGGAAGGGGGAGAACAAGGTTTCTGCTAATATTAATTTAACTAAATGCCTTGTTAAAAATTCTAGATTTGAGCTTTTACTTGAAGAGAGTCTAAACCAGGATCCATTGGTGGTGGCTGCTATGCAGGCCAACCAATAGCTATGAGTTGCTTTAGTCGGAACTACTAGGCGTTTGAGAAACTCTCAGACGGTTCGTGAATTCACCATTTGGTAAAAACTATGAGCCCAAACTTTCTTTTACTTATAGAAACAAAGTGCAACAGAAACAAGGTGGAGTTAGTGAGGATTTAATTAGGATTTGAACACAGTTCTGCTGTCAACAATAAAAATTTAAGTGAAGGAATACCTTTCTTATGGAAGAGTCAAACATCTGTTTGTTTGGACTGCTTTTCATAGAACCACATTTCTCCTAAAATTTATCATTTAGAGACTCAGAAGAATTGGCTATTAACTTGTTTTTATGGAAACCCTCTCACTTTTAAAAGAAGAAAAGTTGGAGCTTACCAAGATATGTTTTGAGTGTTAAACCCATCTTAACCTATCTCAAACCAATCATTAATGGGATCTACTACTCTTTTAAATTCTAATAAAACGTTAAATATTCTCAACTTACTTAATACATTCAAACCCATCTTAACAGGATCCACAAAACACTACTATTCACATATCAATTCAGAACATCTGAGCAGCTAGAGTTTTAAAAGAAGTGAATTCAAAAAGCATAGTCCAATCTGAGTTACCAAAGACTATCTAATCATTCGTTGGTAAAGAATCTGCCATCTCTATTGTTGCTCCATATATATTGTTGCCCTTGAAAGTCAAGATTACTCAACCACATCTTTCAACAGTCTCTTGAAAACTTTCCATTTGGCTATAAGGCCTAACAACAGCTTCATGTTTCTCACCGTGGCGAAAGATCTCATTAAAATCACCCATGCAAAGCCGTGCTATATCATTTATAGATTTTAGAGCTTTAAGGTTGCTTTAAGGTGCTAATGTGATCTCGTCTTGGTTAGATGGCAACTTCTTTACTAAAGAAAGATTAGATAGAGCTTTTGGTTACTCATATTGGAATATGCTTTTTTAATTCACTTATGTTAAAACTCTAACTGCTCAAACTTTAGATCAATTCTCCTTTGTTCATTTCCATGAAAAATAGGCTAAAAGATGAAAGGAAAAAGAAGTAACATATTCAAATATAATGTTAGCTGGGCAAAAAGAGAGGATTGTCACAACCTTATTGATATAGAATGGAAAAACTAAACTAGCTCAGACAACAAGATGGTGGATGTCTACAAAGATGTCAAATCTCCTTAAGGAATTGGAGTAGAGAATTTTTGAATCACAATAAGGCCTCCATTACTGCAAAGCTCAATTAGATATCTCAGCTTCAAAAATTCAACAAAGTTGATTACACTGTGAGTATTGAAGAAATGCAGAAGGTAGTGGATGTAATGCTTGAGGAGGCAAATTTCAAATGGAAACAAAGAGCTAAACATAAATGGCTGAAAGATGGATATAGAAATATAAAGTTTTTTCATATGTGTGTAACCAAAGAGGAAAGACTAATCCCAGTCACAAAATTGAAGGTGGAGATGGTTTTATTGCTACCTCACCAGAGGAGATAAGTGTTACTTTTAATCAATTTTTTAAGATATTGCTAATTGTCTAAACTCCATGACTCGAAAATTGATTGAAGATATGATCTCCAACTTGAAGGATTCACAACACTTGAAGTAAAAGAGACTAGTTTCTAGATGAGCCATTTGAGCTCATTGGACCAAATGGACTCCTTGCAGCCTTTTGCCAAGATTGTTAGAGTATTATAGGGTAGGATGTTTGTGAGGCTGCTTTTGAATTTCTATACTCGGACGTTGGGATTCATGACATCAATGAGACTCATATTGCATTAATTCACAAGGTAAAGACTTTGAAAAAAGTTTTTGACTTTAGATCAATCAATTTATGCAATTTTCTTTACCAGATAATTGTTAAATGTTTATAATAAACTAAAAGTTATCTTGCTTGATGTTATATCTCATACACAAAGTGTTTGCTCCTAGTTGGTTGATTATGGATAATGTTGTGGTTGCTTATGAAGCTATGCAAACTATGAGCAACAGGATTTCAAGAAAGTCAGGTTTTATGACTTTGAAGCTTGATATGAGTAGGACATATGACCTAGTAGAATGGAAGTTCTTAAAAGCAATGATGACTGAGATGGGCTTTAATGAAAGATGAATTGATCTTGTTATGAAATGCATTGAGTAGGTGCTTGCTAAGGCAGGGTGATTCTCTATCACCCTACCTTTTCATTATATGCTCTAAAGTTTTGAGCATCCTCCTCACCAATTAGAAATATTAAGGTGACTAATAGGCATGCTAGTAGCTCGAGGCAGGATTTTCATTAACCACCTCTTAATTTTTTTAATAGTTTGCTTTACTGCAAGGCAAACTCACTAGAATGGAGTAGGCCAATTTGGTATTATACACATTAATGAAAAGAAATATAGTAAATGCTTAACAAAGAAAAAATCATCTATTTACTTCAAAAGTAATACTAGTAAAAAATTAAGGATTATAATCCTTTACATAACGGGAGTTAGATCAACCTCATTTTATGAAAAATATCTTGGTCTGCTAGCTAGCCATCATTGGTAGATCTCGGTCTCAAGCCTTTAAGAACATCTTGGATAAGAAGCAGACTCAACAACTAAAAAAGTAAATTCCTTTCATAGGCAGATAAGGAAATTATGCTTAAATAAGTGATTCGAGCTTTGCCCACCTATAACATAGGATTCTTCAAGCTTCCAAGATCACTTCTCAAAGAAATCAATAGAGCGATGAATATATAACTACTGGTGGGGATAATAGGAGAACAGGAGAAACATTCACAGGGTATCATGGAACCAAATGGAAAAGGCAAAGTTGACTGGAGGATTAGGCTTTTGAGATGTGGATAGTTAATTTCAACCTAGTAGTGCTTGCTAAGCAAAGATGGAGATTAATTTAGAGACCTGAGTCCCTAGCAATAAAAGTAATCAAATCGAGATATTTCCTCAGACCTCATTTTTTCAAGCAAGCTAGTTAGGTCCAAATCATCTTTATGGAAAGGTGATTAGTATGCAAAATGTACTCTAAATATTTTAATATTGAATTAAAATACTAGAGTGTGAATAAAAATAATGAAATATAATTTCTTTTATTGAATTTTATTTTTATTTATATTGAGATATATTTAACTATAATTTTATAATACTTCAAATATCAAATACACAACATATATTTTTTTTATTTAATTTTTCAGGTCCCATTAAACTTGGACCCCACATGAGCAGCACATTCACTACATGGTCCAAATTCAACTTTCTAATTTACTTGGGCCTGCATGATTATAATGCTTTGGGATTTAAATTCAAAGCAGCCGCATGACTCTTAATTTAAGAAATGGGCTGCATGCATGTCAACACGTTTTGGACTCCTCATCAAATGGAACCTCTACTTCAAAGTTACATGGGCCCACTAAATCATTTCTAATCTCGCACGGCACTTCAAAAGGGCATAAAGGAGCAACATATATATAGTCTATAGACATATTTGCAGCGCCGTAGGGAAACAGGGATGGACGCAGACGTGAAGGCACGAACGAGGACGACGTGTAAGGTGCCCGACTGTTTCATGATTTTTCTTGAAGAAATTTTGTTATCTATTATTTGTATGGATAACTAAATTTTTAAATAAGGCCAGAGATAAATTTGCACACTAAATAATATTTTTAATTTATTAAAATTCTTTTGTTTTATCATTCTCAAAATTTTATTGATATTTTCTTCTCTAAATTATCATAGAGTGTATTTCGTGTATAGATTCAATCATACTTTTTCTATTAAATAGATTAGTTTTTTAATTATGTTTAGATCAATTGATTATCTATATTGATTTAATTTAATTTTCTACTGTAATATTACTCCATAAGTATATTATCATCATTGAATTTTTTCAATGTGAATAACAATTTATGTGATTTAAAATTGATAAATGATTTTTTAAAAGGTTACATTTGATTTAATTTTGGTTTATAATTCTATATCTTCCGATTAAAAATTTTGGAATAGAATTTTCAATTGAGTTATCAATGAATTAAGGATAATTAAAATGCCGGATATATGCAAGGGATTCCCTACGCTTTACTGTTCATCAAATTTAAATATTTTTTTTGTTAATCATTTTTTTAAAATTAGTTTGCATTTAAAATCAATTTTGTTTTCTCATTAATCATTTATTATTTCTCTTTAGTTTATTTATTCTTTCTGTTATTCTTTAAATTTATCTTTCTATAGAATCGACATCTCAAAACTGTGCTACAACTATCATATTATTTTTTGAGCATAATTAGAAGGCATTTATTGGGAGCAAGCATAATATGGAAAATTGAAAATATTGGAGAACAATTAAGGGTTTGGAAGGATTTGGAACAAGTGGATCCTTCGATCAACTACCTCTAGAGTGCAAAGTGCTGCTAGAATTCTTGATGAGGAAGATACAATTGTAGTTCTCATTAACTTGGATACAAAATTTTGGAATGGTACAGTAATCGAAGAGGTGCTTTCCAGTGTTGAAGTTGTTGTCATCAAGAAATCTCTTGTTAGTCCTTTTAATAATCCAGACAAGTTGATATGAAGGTGCACTACCAATTGTTAGTTCTTTGTTAAAAGTTCCTGTCGTTTGCAAAAAGAAATCATAGATCCAGTTAGAGGGCAGCCTTCCAGACCTAGTCATTATAAGGAAAATTGGACAAGAATATGGCAGCTAAAAATCCTAAATACTGCAAGAGTGTATTTGTGGGGAGAGAACATGATTTGAAGTACTTCCCACCAACCCGAATTTTTTTAAGAAGAAAGTAGCTTAGTCTCCAATTTGTCAATCTGTTTAGAGGAAGAAAAATCAGTTATACATGCTCTATGAGAATTACTGCAACAAAAGATGTTTGGGATCTATATGTGATAGAAAAATAAAAAATAAAAAATAATATATAAAAGAGAATGGGAGGGGAGAAGGAGAGAGACACTTTTAGGGCTACATCTTTGTTATATTAAATTTACTGAATACATAACATACGTCGAATTTATAGAAAAAATGAGACAAGAAATAATGAAAATACACAATTAATGATACTACATGGCCTTGTGAAGGAGAAAGCTAGTGGAAGAATAAATATTTTGCAGAATCGAGCCTAGTATTTGTCAAGAGCTCTAATACCATGATAAATAAATAAAAAATAAGAAATAATATATGAAAGAGAAAGGGAAGGGAGAAGAAGAGAGACATTTTTTGACATCAGATAGAATAACAATTATTCTGCAAGCTCGTTTCAAAAGATGATTCACAGGAAAAAATACAAGAGAGTCGCCAAAAAATACAAAGAAACCACCTCTGATGTTCAATTGAAAATGATCAAATCAAGTAATGTCGAAAATTAGTTTACAAGCCGGACTATGTAGCCAAAAATGATTTGTATCGAAATTTTAACAAAATTAGGAGAATCCTAATTATCACTCTAAAACTACATACAAAATAAAAGAAGTTATCTGCCAAAAGTCTGGCCCAAATCGGGTTTAGAATCATTTCCTAAACGCTAAACGAAATATTACCAAATAAGGAAAAGAAATATTAAAATAGGGTTCAAAAGGGAAAACAGTGGATTTTGACCACGAAACGACGAACACTGAGCGTATCTAGGTGTTGGACAAAAAGAAAAAAATGCATAACTACTTAAAAAAACTAGTTAAAAAAAAACTGTCTGCCAAAATTCGAAATTCGATATCGGCCAAAATAGGTTGAAACGGCCAAAAAATTGAGTGAAATGAAATGCAACATTTTTTTTGTATCAGCCAGGTAGTCGGTACAACAAATTTCGAGTATACCGACTGGTTCGATATTTACAACTTTGGTTAGGACCATTGCTTGTCAATGTTAATTTTATTTGGGGTTATAAACTTATAAGTAGTAGTTTGGTATAAATGGTACTTGATAACGTTGGTTTGGTTATTAAGTTTCATTAATTATTAACATTTCCCGTTATGTCCATTTATGCCAAGTATGTCTAACATAATATATATATATATATATATATATATATATATATATATGTGTGTGTGTGTGTGTGTGTGTGTGTGTGTGTGTGTGTGTGTGTGTTTTTTTTTTTTTTTTAGTTGGTTAGTGAACAATGTGTAAGAGAATAAAATTTATTTTTGGTGACTATATATATTTTTAGAGCATTTTTAGATTAAAGAAAAATGTTCTTTTGATGGAGCTTTGAACTCAACCACTAGTGTAGAGTTGGTTTGGGTTAGGTTTGTTCATCCGGTACCCGGCCCGGTTTGAAATTTTATTTATTTCTTAATACTTTTGAATTTTTTTTAAAAGAAAGTTTAAGGAAATTTCAAATCCGGGTTTGGATTTTCAAATTCGGAACCTGGATGAACACTCATAGTTTGGGTTATACAATGATCAGTTGAGTTCACTACAAGATTTTGGGCCTTTTGCCACGAGTTTTTTTTTCATGGCGTTCTGTCGTGGAAAAAAGTGACTTTTTACCACTAAATTGGACGGTGGAAATAAACACTGAGATTTTCTCACGAAATGCTTGTGTCGATAATGTTTAATGGCAAAAAATGTTTTTCTATGACGTTTGTAGTTCTTGCAACCAGTCTATTTTATGGAAAATAAATATGGGCAGCCAATGAGCCTTTAGTGAAAAAATACTTATTGTGACGAGTTAAATTGCCTTTTTACTGCAAAATAAAGTCACCGCAAAAAGTATTTAATCTCTTTGAGAGATCTGCGTGGCTTATTTGTTGTTACCGCGAATAAATAACTAATTCCCATGAATTGTACTCGCCGCAAAGAAAACACCATATTAAGCCCCCCACGCATTATTTCCCTCTACTCCTTCACCCAAATTAAAGCCCCATTAATTCTTCGAGAAACCAACCCCCTACCCGCGACCTCTTACCACCTCCTCCCCCTCGCCCTTGGCCAGCGGCTCAAACCCCCAACCCCCTGCCCTTAACCACTGCTCGCCCCCCTCACGGCGGCTGCTACTTCTATGACTCTATCTAAACCTGTTGGGAACCCTAGGTTGAATTACAAGGGGGGTCTAGGGCAGCTCTCGTCATGCGACTGCTAGCCCAGAACATCCCCCTCACGGTGTCGATTCCGACGTCCCCCTACCTCCTGAGCACGAGTTGTTCCACAAATACCCTAATCTGGCCATTACCGTTCACATCTGTTTGTCGTTCTCTCTCCTTGATTGTAACACGGTATGTCTTCTCCCTTGGTTTGATCTCTCCATTGGTGGTTATTCTTCTCTCTTTCTAGTTTATTCCTCTATTATTTTCTTGTGGAAATTTCGAATGTAGCTTAGTTATTCTGTACAATTTTTGTGACCATATGAAAATGTAAAATCGTTTTGAATTTTTTCTAGGTTTTGTGACCATATATTTCTCCATATTTTTATGATTTAGAAGGGTCTTGTTGAAATTAACAATGAGGAAATTTGATAAAGGTGAAATTTGTTGTTTTAGGGTTTTGCGATTATAGTTGGCAAGGTGCCTCTTTCTCGCTCTATTTTGTGATTATAGTTTATTTTATTTCATGTTGATTTAATTTTTTTCTTGATTTGTTTTACCATTGTGTTCTGTATTGTTGCGGATGAAATGTATATAGATGAAAATATTATGTTTGGATTCTGATGAAATGTTGGAGGCTAAAATTATAGGTTTGTTTTAGAGATAGAAACGATAATGAATTGTGTCTCAGCTTATTGAAACCTTTTTGTTGAGTAATGGTTTGTTATGATTTATGTTTTTTAATTGATAACCAGAATTATAACATATTCTGATCACTCATTGGAAGATTTTCAATTTATAGCTACTTTAGCAAGTTTATGAGCAATTGAATTGCCCTCCCTATTAATGTGACTCACTATACATGCTTCCAATCTTGACATTGTAGATTGAATCTGTGATGAGCATTCCATAGTGGCTTCCATTCTGTTTGTTGGAATTCAGATCATTAACCATTATTTTTTAGTCTCCTTCAAGTATTACTTTCCTCATACCTAGATCTAGAGCAAAATTTGCAGCTGTGCAAGATGCTATAGCCTTTGCTATAATAGTGAATTTTTTTTTTTGATCGATAAAAACGAATTATATTAAAAAAAATGGGCAAAAAGCCAATTACACAAGAGAAGCCCTAGCTAGATAGAGACATTGATATAACATAGTGATTATGCTTTGATTTGATTACATAATCAGTTTTAACTAGATGACAATGACATATATTTTTTTTAATAGATATTAAGAGATATTTTACTCCAAGATGACATATTGTAATAGGATGAAAATACTATTTTATCTGTATTTCAAAAATATCTGAGATTTTATTATACTCCTTGGAGTTGACTAATGGAGTTTGGAGATGTATCATACCTGGTTCAAAGACAGGGCCTTTGGCCCAACCCTTTGGTCTAAAGTAGCCACATGTAGATGCAGGTTTGGGAACAAGGACTTTACTTTTGTTTTATCTTTTGAAAGAAACAAAACTTCTCTTGCTTGAAAGACTAAAAATAGAACTTCATTGCTAGTCAGTAGTTTATTTAATATTGGGGTTTTTCATTTTCCTTTTTGGGTTCATCTTTTTTCTTAATTTTTGTTTATGTTTCTTTGATTACAAAGTATGGAAGAAACTGAGTACCACTGCAAACGTTCCAGATTTCAATTCACAAACTATTGTTCCTCTCCTATTATGAGCGTTCCTATATCTAAAATCATCATTTATCTCAAAATGTGAAATATATAATTAAATCAATATAATATAGAGTTAAAGTTCAAATTCGGGACCTTTGAAACATATTTTGTGAAATCATCACTTGTTCTAAATTTTTGCTTTGATTATAATGATGCTCTATTTAAATTTTTGTAACCTTGTTATGATATAATGGATGCTAAAATGCCAAAATTGTTCACATGTATGGTTCGGCCTTTTGTTGTAACCTTGTTCACATGTATGCTAAAATGTCAATATTATTTGATCCATTCTGCCTTACGGTATTTAT
Organism: Platycarya longipes; assembly: GCA_036559045.1. Lineage (NCBI taxonomy): Eukaryota > Viridiplantae > Streptophyta > Magnoliopsida > Fagales > Juglandaceae > Platycarya > Platycarya longipes. The sequence continues at coordinate 1,489,102 of CM071794.1, forward strand.
TGCCTCTTGTCATTTATTTTCATTTGTACCTTGCTTTTCTAAGTATATGGTGTGCTTCTTGATGCTTCCAATTATAGTCCTAACAGGCTTGGTTTTGATAGTTAAGTTTCAGATGCTCTGCCAACTCTTATTTTTGTTTTTTCCTACTATCTTAAGAATATTCTTTTACAATTATATATGGACATTGGTTGTATCTTTTGCTTCTTAATACCTAATTGAATACCTGTGCCTTATCTTAAAATGGACTCATTCTAGAAGGCTTCTTTTGGATACCCTCTCTGGCTGGTCCAACCACCACTGCTGCTTGACAAAATGGCAGTGGCATCTCTTAGCTTTTCCCTTTTGTAGTGTCTAGTTTCAAATATGAAACCTCTTGCTCTCTTATTCAAGAACTATATATTTCAAATAATTTGAAAGGAATTGAGTTTTATACAATCCTTGTGAACTTTCTGCTGAAACCATGTTATATATGTTGTTCATTTTCCTCCATTTCCAATCTTCTATGGCCAGTTTAGTTTGGAACTTTTTCTCATTTTGTGGACTAGCTGGTAGTTGTGACGCCCCCAAATTTCCTTTAAAATAACATGAGAATCGAGGCGTCAGGATGCTGACAACATGGGTCACACATCCCAAAGACAAGTGCCAACCGTGTGTGCACACGTGACATACATAAATAAAAGCAACGGATATTTAAGGTCAATAACTAAGTACCAGAATTTTAAAAATATTTTACAAACTATTTTAATATAAACTCTCCAACAGGAGATTTAATACAGTCATCCGAAATACAAATTAAACAAATACATATTTATAAAAAGGGGAAAATAATTTCTCGAAATAACAATTTATAATTATAACCCATCACCGGTGGAGCCGTCTCCTCAGGCTCAGTCTCTTCGAAATCTGCATCCAAAAACTACGACGCCAAGATGGCATCGCAGGTAAGTACAACCCAACCAAACCAAAAGACAGAAATATACTCATGCAACAACACAACTCATGAACACGACTCCAAATACATGAATCTCAAAAGAACATATTTCTCAAAATAAATAAGATAAACACACGCCAAAATCTCATTTGGTCCACGATAAAATTTCAGTAAAATCATTCATCATTTCTCAGAAAATAATATCCGCAAAACCAATCATACTGGGCGTTACGTATTGCCATCTCCGATATGATATACACACACACTCGAAATCATAATGGGCGTTACGTATCGCCGTCTCCATTATGATTCACACACACTCATTTCATAGCGGGCGTTACGTATCGCCGTCCCCAATATGAAATACACATCCAATGACCATAACGGGCGTTACGTATCGCCGTCCCCGTTATGTCATCCACACACACTGCCAATCATAATGGACATTACGTATCGCCGTCTCCATTGTGACTGACACACACACAATGACCATAATGGGCGTTATGTATCGCCGTCCCCATTATGTCATCCACACACACGCTGATCACAATGGGCATTACGTATCGCCATCCCCGTTATGACTCAACCCAAAACCATTAAAATCCATAAATTTAATTTAAATCCAATATTCATTTCCAACACATGAATATCCAAAATCATACAAAAATCCAATTTTCAAATATTTCCCTGAGCATGTGCGTAAATACATAATGCAGACAACCATGCACCAAATATCCAACAATTAATAAATTTCAAAAATAATCAAACACCATAACCGTTGATGCCAAAAATATATTTAAGTCTTAAAACTCGTTTGGAAGGTACTTACAGTGGTTAAAAGTGTAAATCTTTGAGCAGATGTCATTCCGCAGCGCTCGTAACGGTTACGTGTACATTAGGCTAAAGTGCTTGGTTTGACACCAAAATTTAGGGAGATACTCTTTGGAAGGTAGAGAATCTCATGGGCGTGGTGGTGTAGCGGTACAACCACCGGAAGGTGGCTGATCGGGCTCAAAATGGGTGAAAACTCATTTTCGGGTTTAAAGTTGCACCGGGAAGGTGGGGCCACGGATGGGGAAACTGAGCTAGGGGAGTGGTCGGCTGAGGTGGGGGAATATTTTGGTGGTGGAGGTGAGGCTCACGGTGGCGGCAGGCGGCAGCTGGATTGCCCAACCCGTGGGTGTTAAAACTCATTTCGTGGCTTGATCGTGTGGGAGGAGTAGGGGGAGCTACCGGTGGTGGGTTAGGTAGCTAGGAGGCCGGTGATGAGGTGGTGAAGAGATGGTGGCCGACGATGACTGGTGGTGGTCAGAAAAACACACGAATGGGTATTACAATACCCATTCGGGTTTCAGCCCATGGAGGGGAGGTGGGAAGAGGTCTGGGACTGGGATCGCTGGGGTAGGCCGGCCGGCAGGTGGCGGTCCTGGTGGTGGGGGCGGTGAGGACAGGCGGCCGGCGTAGGGTGGTGGTTGGGTTGGTTAAGGGCCGAACGGAAACAGAGAGGGGGGGGGGGAAGACGTTGGTCGCGCTGGTCAGGGGAAATGGCAGGGGAAGAAGAAAAGAAAAGAAAAAGAACAAGGAAAAAAAAGAGAAAAAGGAAAAAGAAAGAAAAAAGGAGTCAAATTAGAAAAACACAATAAATTAAATAAAAGCTGACTTTAAATACTATAATTTCAATATCAATAAAATAAGATATTTAAAGCCCATCAATAGAAATAAATTAAACCCAAGCGCAATATTAAAAATAAAACAATAATTAATATAACGAAAGCAGATCAAATAAACTCACATAATAAAATAAAGGAATTAAATTCCAATCATTAAAATAATTAACTCATATTAAAATAAATAAGAAAAACAATGTAACTCAATATTAACTAATTAATAGCTCAAATAAATATCTTAAACAAATAAAACACGACTAATAATATTATTAAAATAAATTAAAATAAATTAAAATAATTAATATCGAGAATAAAATAACGTGTAAAAATACACGTAAATCCGGGATCTCACAGTAGTTCTAAGGTTTCTTGCATTAGGTATTAGTTGCATCTTAGTTTTTAAATGATCAATGATTAATGACTAATTTCCATTGGTCACTTCATATTTTCTTAGAATGGTCATCCACCCCTTGGATGGTTGGATACCTTGGCATATCTTGTTTTGTATGTGCTGTTGGTTCTCTCACAGTAAATCTTTGTCCAAATTATGCAGTCATCACAGGTCAGTTATTACCCATGTGTTTTAGCCAATACCTCTTATCCTCTACTAGTGCCATCTCTATCAAGCATTTTATAGTTATCTGACAATATAAAGAAAATAATTACTTAGGAGGAAATCCCAATAATGGAGGGGAATGCTTGCAAAATTAAAGCCATATTTGGTTTATTTCCGTTATTTAAAAAAATTTAAAAAGAAAAAAAACCAAATATTTATTTTCTTTAGACTACCAGATAATTTAGTCACATATTCATAATCTATAATTGTAAATCTTTTCAAGTCTCTGTGTTGGCTTTCCCCCAAAATGGATTAGTCAAGCTTGGAAACAAAAGCAAATGGTAGGCTTTATTTTGTTCTTTTATTTGTGGCTGCTTGAAAAAAAGGAAATGATATTATAGTAGTGTTCATTGAGTAATGATATTACAGTAGTAAATGCAAATGGTGTTCAATTACATGTTATTACTTCAAAATTATGAAGGGTAAGTTCATAATTGTTAAGATTATTAGTTTAATGCATGGTGAACATTATCATGGTTTAAAATTACCAACTAATACTTCCATCACCAGTGTTTGACATATACAACTTGGAGGAATGGCAGAACAACCTCAATATGGATGAATTCCAGTCAAGGAAGAGTTGGTGGAGAGCAAGGGCAAACTTCAGATGCTATTTGGAAAGTACGGCACCAACCATGTGTTTCATATGATTGTGGGTAAGAATCATGCTTGCTCTTTCAGCCCATTTTCCGCTTATGTCTGCAAATGTCCAATAAACCCAATGGTTCCATGTTTTTGAATTCATTCAATACGTTGTTTCCCATTTGCATAATCTTAGTTTTTAAAAAGACCAAAGACACTGCCTTTTGGTATAAGATAGAGAAACACTTTGAGAATATGGCAATGAATTATTAGCTGTTACCAGGAATATTAAGACTAAAATAGAAATTAATTAAAAGAATGAAGAGCTAATTGTCTCTGAAGACAAATTAATTATATATTCTCTAGGACAAAAGGTTACTAAAAATCATGAATTACATCTCAGATTTATCAAGGAAAAACAGCCTTTAATTTCCATGTTTCAACCTGAAAGTGCATATCATATTGTGGACCTAAAGTTTCTTAGATTTTCAAATGGGTCTATGCAGGGATGAAAATGTCATTAAAATGATTCTAAACTCTATTAGTTAGTTGGAAACAAATGAGTGAATCTTTCTAAGTTATGATTAATCATGGGCAACTACATGTTCAATATACGTAAACTTTTTAAAAGATTAGTAACTAAACAAACTTAATAACCCATAATCATTAAAACTCAAATTGCATATAATGATAAACTTAGATTGCATATAATTGTTTAGGCTATTGCTTTTAACAATGGCAATCAAGCTGCCTTTTTTTCCTCATCTTGCATGTTACAATTGTAGGGAATGTGAAAGTTAATGTGGTTAGGGTGCTTGAGTAACTGCTTGTTTCCTCACATTCTGAAATGGAAATGTAATTTCTTGGAAATAGTTTTAAAGTATGGGGCCCACACGGGTTGTGCGGATATCAAATCTTACACAAATTGAAATGATAAATGGCTCTAGTTCTATTGAACACGTGTAACCTTGCATTTTATCATGATTTAGATAAGTGATAGCTCACACGGTTTATAAGAACCATATATAGTTACCATTGTAGAAATCAAGCTTATTCTAAGGCGTGATTAAATTTTCAAAACTTGAATGCCACAAAATAGTATAGCTATGGCACTTTATAATATAACAGTAATTTTTATTTTTTATTTTTTAAATTTGAGAAGAGTGTGGCTGATGCATTCTTCACATTATCACAAACACTAGTCTTATAATATGCAAACTGGCAGTACTTGCATTCCATCATGCAAATTAATTTAGGGCATGTAGGACTGCGTCTATTATCTCTCCAAGCTCAACAATTACAGTATGTTCAGTCCTACAGCATTTCGGCTAGTGGAATTTTTTATTTTTGCTCCATTTGTATCTGTATATGCTATATGCAGTAATGATGTGTTAAATAAATAAACTTTAAACACAAGTGTGCTACAACAATTGCCATTACAAGCTTCCCAACCTATTATATTCCATTCACCCTAAATAAATTGAGCTTAACAAATTATTTTTTCAGTTGTGTCAGGTAACATTCAAGCATTTCTCATTAGTGGAGCAGAAGGCATGTTTCTCTCTAGCAATTTAGAGAAAAATAAAGTATCATCACATTCAACTACAATAATTTGTCCATATTTGCTACTTGTATTTTATATTTGTTGTTGGAACAATTCCATTTCTCTCTATCTGATTGGATATGTAAATAAGGTAGAAGATTTCATGAGTTGGTAATAGGATCTGTTACCTGGTAACATATATGTAAACATGGTAGGTAGTTTGGTTTCACTTTCACATAAACAAATTTGGGAATACGATCATAGTTATGTATGTTGCTGATTCCAGGTTATTAAGCCTTTTGTGGTTGGACACTCTTTAGATTTATTATTTGAATCTAGTCAATTGTGCTTGGTTGATGAGATTGCTTTGGTTTAAGAATTCAGTATTAAGAAAAAACTTTTTTCCAGCAACATTGTCATTGCTATAGTGAATTTGCCACCATTGTCTTACAACTAATAGAATTGGTATGAAGAAGTATTTTCCACGATAAATATGGTCACTATAATATTTTTTCCGACGAACACAATCATGGGAAGTACTTATATTAGAAGTTTTTGATTAATTTTCACAACTCCAAATCATCAAAAAAAATCTTTTCTTACAACATAAGTCGTGGGTATAACATTATTTACTCGAAAGTGTTCATGGATAAAAAATATTTCCAACTAATCATCTTCATGGAAAAATGTTCTCTAGCACTAGAATGACATTTATGGAAATATTATTTGCCATGAAATTTGAATATTATTGCCATAAAATCAGGTGGTGGGAAAAAGTGGGCTTTTGCCATGAAACTAAATTTTGGTGGGTAAAATCTTGTGTCCATGAATTATATGCCACCAACATCCCACCACCCAATTTGGTGAAAAAAAACCTTTTTCCACTTAATATATATTTTTTCCCACCATAGGCCTTGGCGGCAAAAGGCCCAAAATCTTGTAGTGGTTGTTGTATCCTTGTGGAGTCAGATCGAGAGATATTCTAGTACATCGATTAATCTAAGATTTTTTACATTGCAGGCAAAATGCTTGATTCTCTTTAAAAAGAGCGATTTTCTCATGCCTCAATCCAAACTGGTTTCATTTGATTGTTAATTAATTAATATGGGAGTGCTAGAATTACAAGTTGAAATTAATGTGGGGCAACTAGGTTATGGGAGGGAAAAGTAGCCAGTATATATATACATACATTCATATGTATATATACATGGGGGTTTAAGTTAGGGCAGTCCATAGCAAAAGGCTTAGTGTTCACTGATCATCTAAATCAATGTAGTATAACTAACATTGTTTGCATTTGGTAACAACGAACATTAGCCCATTGGTGCACTAATATTTCTGGCCTGTAATATGCATGATTAAGAGTCAGTTTGCCATTTGGTAATTAGTTATACATTATGTGCATCTAGAACACAATTATGTTGGTCTAATAATTTAAGATGGCACACTAGTGGGATTGATGGAACAAAGAGCACATGTATGGTGGAAGATGTGGCTGTAGGGAAGGAGAAGCTTCAATTTAGAATGGTTTGAAAGAAGCATGATCAAGTCCCCATTTCCAGTTTATGTTTTCTTGAAAGGGTCTACCTTAGTATGCTGGAATTTCAGACACATGAGTGGTGTTGATCAGTTGCTTGGTTGCAGTTGGGCTTCTCAAATCTCAACAAGTATCACCTTCTTCCCAGCATGTTGTTGCACATTATGAAGTTGAACGATTTACCCATAATGAGCTGGTGATTTATGTAAATGGCAATTCATGTGCATTTATGGTTATTAATTGGAATACAATCTTGATATATAGACTGAATAGTTGGTGTATTGACAACAGCCTTGTTGAATGCACTTAGGGTTTATGTATCATTGACAATGGTCTGGTACACTCTGTCCTTAAACTGTGCTGCACCAAAATTTCTGTTTAATGTATCTTTGTTAATTTTCTGGTAGCATATGACATCCCAAATTAATTTGATAACTTTGGAGATTATTGCATTCACTATGTGAAGTGTGACTTTTCTAAATGAATGAGAAAAGTAGGGCATGTATTTACACTTAGTACATTTCTTGATGCATTTTGGATTAAGTCTCAGCTGAATTGAGGGTACATTGTAAAGTTCTTTCATGTTTACATGAAGAAAGTTGTATATATTTGGATGGAAAGTATATAGATGGAATGTGATGATATCTAATCAGCTATATATCGTTGTTATCATCATGAACTTGTACTTAGATGCAAAATAATATAGGAATATGCTATAGATATAAGCAATGGTAGGTACTTCTTGCTATTAAAACCCATGGGTTGAACTTTAGATCTCTAAGGGGTTGAACTTTAAAACTGGTGCATGGCATTAATCCAAAATGATTATTGTTATAATACATAAATTATTATCTAGGCTTGATTATATCATGTAAAGCATCAATACATAAAGTACTATATATGTGTGTATATTTAAGTTGTAATAGGCTAGACGTAAATTGTATATATATATATATATACATATATATATATGTAAATTGTATATATATATATATATATATATGTATATATATATATATATAGCTAAAGTGTGTAGCTAATAATTGTATAGCTAATTATATATATTGTAATTCACACGAATCGGATATTTGGGAATAGATTTTTAGTATATATTCGATCTAGGCCGCTAGGGGTTTATGACAAACTATTCACGGCGTAACAAGACAATGACGAAACGTTAGTTGGAAACAGACAATTGCGACACTTAGTGGAGCTGCAACAAATCTTTTGTGGCTAGAAATAGAACTATTGCGGCGTCCCAAAATGCTGCAAAAAACCTCAAAATCCAAGAATTGCTAGGTGTGTCGCTGGAGATCAAATATATAATAACGGCTCATGCCTATATTTGCTGCAAAAGAGTTGTTGCGACATCAGATTTTACTATTGCGTTGACAACTATAAGCTGAAAATAAGCTAAGATACCGTCGTTTCTGTAAACATGTTGCTAACATTTGACTTTTTTGTGGCGAAATAAATAAGCATTTGCTACGTTTTTTCTGGTGATTGATGTACTACGTTTGTTACTAGTTTAATTGGTCAGTACATGGAGGTTAGTTCTTTTTGTATTCAATCCCTCATTTAATGGAAGTCACCAATTAAACTGTTTGTTGTTAAAATTAAAAAATAAAATAAAATAAAAAAAAATAAAAAAAGCCCGAGGGCTGTATCATTAATATTCAACACGTACGTGTTTCATGTGAATAATTTAACTTTGGTCATCTAATCTCATGAATGGAACTCAGAATAGAATTACGAACGTTCCTCGTAATCGGAGTCTTGTAGGTCAAACGATTACACGCACATGATTGGGTGAAAAGGATTCATACCTTCTCCGTGGATAGGAAGTATCTCGTCATGATCATGATCTCCGAATATATTGTATACTGGGACGTTTCCCATGCGTCTACATTGGAAAAGACCGTCATAACCCCCGAAATATACTCGAATGTACATCTTCACCGGCCCTATGTGTATAGCTTCAAATTTTTATTTGCTTGTAAAGAAAGTTCATGGATATTAATTGCGATAATATCGGACTCCTAGATCAAGAAATTTTTAACACTTAATATATTAATATAATCTTACTAAAAGAAAATCAGCACTGATCGTGCTCATGTCATGTCACTTTGTCACATTGAATCTGATCACTTTTTGGTCATGAACTTTGCAAAACAGTTCTGTATATTCTTTCTTAAATGGTTTTTGAAGCCAATAATTAACAAATTTAATTTTTTTCAATCCTTTTGATTTGGTGGGAAAGAAATCAAGTTAGATTTTCCGGTCCTATGTTACAGTAACACGTTTAGCTGGCTGGGTTGACTTGGGAGTAATTAAAGTTTTTATTGGTTGTTACGAACCAATATATGCTAAAGAAAGACTTTAGTACGTACGTGCAAGGATATAGAAGACTAATGGCGCCAGTGCTTCTCTCGCTATTATCTATATATTTATGATCACTTGCTAGCGCTTCTGCATCCATCTTGAATATCGCATGCAGCTCATTCCTAAGATGCATGCAGCAATATATCTAAGGCACTTCCTGTGATCACTTGTTGCTTTAATCATCCTCAACCCAACTTTAACAGAAGGTTCATTTTTTTGGATGTAGTTTCCCCTCCCCTTCCCCACCTCCCCCCCCCCCCCCCCCCTCTTCCTCCTTTAAATTTTGCATGCATGTCTGGCTATTACCAATTTACCATTCATGGAGTTCTTTATATAATGTGATTTTGCGCGCAGTGCTGTTTTCATATCGTTGTTAAGTGCTTTTTGCTTCTGGGCAGCATAAATGACAGCATTCATATGTTTTCCATGCATTTTTCTTGAAGTACTCCAAATCCAGAATTTTGGGATACTCAGAGTCGAAGTTCGTGGGGTCGAAAGATTCTGGATACTTTATTCTATAATTTGGAAGTTTATAACCTTTAGTACTTATGAGTACTAGTCGTCGGCATCCCCGAGGGGACGGGAGAGTAAGGTAAGCATCTTCTTCTTTACATGAAATGCCTATGGTATTTGTATTATTTTACATGATTAATGATTTGATAATTATAAATGTCATTGTAAAAACTTTCCGTAGATTCTTTATATCTGAAGGCATCATTAATTTATACATCTTAATTATTAACATATTTCATTGATTAAATATATATAGAGGCGATATTTAATTAATTTTATATCACCAATTTATAATTTGACCGAATGTGCATTATAATTATTAAAATCTCCTTTAATTAATAAGAAGGCTTAGTTAAGCATCTATTACTATATATCAAGCGGTGCTAGTAGCACTGCTTCATTGAACTGTTAGTATAAAACTAACGTTTTATTTTCTTCTATTTTGTTATTCATATTTTTTTATAATCTTAAAATATTTTTTTAAAAATATAAAAAAAATATTAATACACTAATAATTACTTCTTTAATCATTAAATAAAAAAAATTAAAATGTATGACATCTAGGTGTAAAAATAAGGTGTCAAAATGAGTGTGCATATTAGCAATTTTCCTATACATGGTAAGATGCTCTCTAAGGAGAGTTTAGAATTTATAAAATGTCTTAAACAAATGCCCTTTATCCAATTAACTTTTGATCATGTGATATCAAATAATTGTTCAAAAATTACAAAAGATAGTAAATAATTTTTTACTCATGATTTGATTACACATATGGGATGATATTGTAATGACAATAGTTAAAATGATAATGAATAGTGCTTGTCGTCATGTTGACTATATATATACGTATACACGCATGAATGTGTGTGCATATATAATTGTTACCTCTATTAATGTTTTTTGGTGATCTATATATATGTACATATATATATTTGCGCTCATCAGGAACGTCGTAGATATTGAGAGCCGGCAGTGCCCCAATATTGATAATATTGGTTCAGGACAAAAGAAAATAATAGAAAAGGCAATTGGGCAAGTGATCAACAAATGTTTGAAGAAAATTATTTCAAAAACGAGGTGGATCCATGAGTACTTCCATTGGGATGTGGCGTTTTTAGGGGTGTGCGTAGTTGCAGTAGCAGCAGACCCTTTGTTCTTTTATCTTCCTGTCATCAACGAGGCTACCAAATGCATTATGATAGATAAGACACTGAAAATCATTGCTATTTGTGTGCGATCGCTCCTGGATTTGGTTGCTTTAGGGTATTTGCTTGCTCGGCCAAAAGCAAGCAGTGCTGATTGTTTCTCTTACTCGACGTCAGACTACATAATTAACACCCTCAGCATTCTTCCACTCCCCCAGGTACTATGACAAACCTTTGATCTGCTTCTAATTTTATAATCCAAACAATATCACGTCTAATTAAAAGTACAAAAAAAAAAAAAAAAAACCATAACTTGAAATAAAAAAAAGGCCAAAATTAGAATAAAGATAAGACTAGAAATTAGTAAAGAAATTAAAAAAACAACTCAAAACATAATTAACCGATATATGTTTTAAAGAACATACGAAAATAATATATAAAAACTATATATTAGAAAACAAAACTAAAAAAATTGCTAAAACATAATTAGAAAGCCAATTAAGAACTAAAAAAGAAAAAATAGAAAATCCATTGAAATTAATATATAATATATATATATTTATATATATATATATTTATAATGCACTTTCTAAAAGATTATTAAGTTTTAAAGAAGTAATAATATCATGGGAGATCTGGCCGGGGCAACTAGGCCCTTTCACCCCATCCCAAGTTGGGAGAATCGTATTCTTGTTGGCATCCTAATGCAACTATATATCTTGTATTGTCATAATGAATAGGGTTTTCCTCCAAAATGAGTTTGAGGACATTTTATTAAAAAAGCATGTGCTTGTTTCTGATCATATGCTCAAGTGTGATCAAAAGAAAAACTTCCTCCCAAAAACTGTCCTATCATAGTACATTAAATTGTCAACTATTAATAGAACAACACCAAAACACCAAAACACTAGACGATGTCATATATATAATATAATGTAATATGATGTTAGAAGAAGTTCATGTTATTTGAATGTGAGAAGATGAAACTGATCTCATGTTTGGAAACAAGCGGATCGATCATATTACAAAAAAAATGTTATTATTATTATTTTTTTATGATGATATATCTATTGTTTTATAAATTAAAGATAGCGCTCGCAGATCACTTACATATTTAGATATTATTCAGTTAATTACTTTTGTATAAATAAGTAGCGCATCCTACTCAATGAATAGCTAGTAATCTTACGCACGTATACCCTTTTATATTTATGATCATGAACAGGTGCTAGTGCCAATTATATTTTCTGAAATGAGAGCAGGGTCGAAATTACGGAACATAAGGAAATTCCTAAATGCAGTTGTTTTATTGCAATATGTGCCAAGAATTTTTCGTATCTACAGATTGTGGAGAAAAGTCAACAAGAATGTCATCTTACCCAAATGTATCCCAAATGGTGTTAAAGTGACAAATGCCGAGAATGATCATGTCATCCCAACAAAAGGTTTTATAGTGATGAAAGCTGGATTCAATCTCTTCTTGTATCTTGTTGCCAGTCATGTACGTATCTTACATATTTCATTATTTATCATCAGTATTTTCAACATAGAGGTGATCTATCTTATAGAATTAATTAGTATATAACAAAAATTAAAAGATTATTTAAAAGCGTGTATATATAGGTATATATATTATGTATATATGTACGTTTAAATTTGAATATAAAATAAATAATAAAGACATTTAACATGCTAATTGATCTCAATATATATTATTTCAATAAATCAAATGTTATTGATTATCACATTCATTAATCTTAATATACTAGATTAGCAAGTAATTAATAAGAAAGTCTTCATTTATTTATTTTGTTTTCAAAAATTTTCTCAATAATATTAAAAACTGAAAAATTAGTTATTTCAATTGATTTTTGTTTTGAAACTTAGTAGTTTTAACAAATTCTTGAAAAAAAAAAAAAAAAAAAAAGGTATATCATGAAATTCTTGGCTTGTCCATATTGTTCAGAGTAAAAGTTAGAAAAAAAAAAGACACATCATGAAAGTCATATATATTATATAATATTCAAAATTAACTAATTTAAACGTATTTAATACATGCATAATCAAAATCAAATTAAAAGATTTTGATATTCATGATGAATCAATGAGCATATATATGATTTATGGATCAGAATAAAGCATAAGGGATTAATTATAAGAATTCATATCTAATACTCTTTTATGATAAAAAAAATATATCCTTATGGGATTGTAAATTTGTAATATCGGCTTATGGATTTATGGGCCGGAGTGTTATAAAGTCTGAAGCCACTATTTATTATTAATCTCGTGTCTCATAGTAATTTTTCACATACTTTTTGAATGAGTTAATGAAAAATGCCATAATTTTGGGGATCCCCCCTCGACCCCCTTAATTAAATTCGTCCCTGTATTTAATAATCTATAATTTTCTACTGCTTTATAATTAATTAATAATTACACTAGTTATGAGTACTTAATATTTCAAGTGATGGATGAAATATTATTGGTATGAAAGTGTTGGGAATTTGGACCTCCCAAATTCACCCCCAGGATCCACCTCTATGCAGGAATATAAAGAGATATACAGAAATAATAATAACACAAGAATTTACCTGGAAACTCCCAAAGCAGGAAGAAAAACCAGCAGACCCAGAGAAGAAAATACACTATGTGAAAAATTGTTACAATCACACAATTTTTCTCCTCACCACAAATGACACTCACAAAATTTTCTCACTAAGAAAACTTTAACTTTCACCTCTTTCCCTTTTACAAGAAAAGGCTAATAGAGGATTTTACTCACAAGTTATTACTTGATAACTTGTTAGTTGGTGTGTCTAACCAAGAAGTCTTAGCCTCCTTATATAGCCCAAGAGGCTTATTGTGGCTTCACTTCCTACCCATGTGGGATTGAAGCCAAGGAACAAACTCAACAATCTCCACCTTGTGACTTTGGCTGATCCCACAGCCATGCTCCACCTGGATGAAGATCTTCATAGCTTCCGCTATCTTTTTTTTTTTTTTTTTTTTTTTTTTTGCCCCTATCTTTATGCTTGAAGACCAATTGAAGTCGCGCACAGCTTCAGTTTCTCAAGTGTAACGCTCTTTGTCAACATATCAGCAGGGTTCTTACTTCCACAAATTTTCTCAAGTAACAACTGTCCATCATCTACCAATGATCGTATGAAGTGATACCTGATCTGTATGTGCTTAGTCCTGGAATGAAATGCTGGGTTCTTGGCGAGGAATATTGCACTCTGATTGTCGCTGTAGAGAGTGCCCTTTTGAATATCTTTGCCCAATTCCTCCAAGAAACCCTGTAGCCAAATCATTTCCTTTGCAGCTTCTGAAACTGCAATGTACTCAGCTTCTGTCGTCGACAAAGAAACTGTCTTTTGTAGATTAGAATCCCATGAAACTGCAGTACCACCCAGGGTGTAGACAAACCCTGTGGTACTCTTTCTGCTATCAACATCTCCAGCTAAATCAGCATCAACATAGCCCTGCACCTCTAAGCCCTCTCCTGAGAAACACAAGCACGTTTCTGAGGAGCCTTTTAGGTATCTCAAAATCCACTTTACTGCTTCCTAATGTTGTCTTCCCGGGATACTCATGTATCTACTCACAACTCCCACTGCATGGGCAATATCTGGTCTAGTGCAAACCATAGCATACATAAGTGAACCAATAGCTGAAGCATAAGGAACCTTACTCATGTAGTCTTGTTCCTCTTCTGACTTTGGTGACTGATCCTTACTGAGTCTGAAGTGATTGCCTAAAGGTGTGCCAACTGGTTTGGCCTTGTCCATATTGAACCTGCTGAGTACCTTTTTCACATACTCAGCCTGAGAGAGTCTTAACGTGCCTCTGACTCTGTCCCTAACAATTCTCATGCCAAGAATTTGCTTTGCAGCTCCCAAATCCTTCATTGCAAAGTGCTCTGACATCTGCTTCTTCAGATTATTGATCTCATCAATACTAGCCCCTGCAATAAGCATGTCATCCACATATAACAACAAGATAATATAAGAATTGTCAAACTGCCTGACGTAGCAGCAGTGATCTGCCTGACATCTGATGTATCCTGCACTGCACATAAAACTGTCAAACTTCTTGTACCACTGTCTAGGAGCTTGCTTCAGGCCATACAAGCTCTTCTTCAGTCTGCAAACTGAATCTTCATTTTCCTGTACTACAAACCCCTCAGGTTGGTGCATGAAGATGTCTTCTTCAAGGTCTCCATGAAGAAAAGCTGTCTTCACATCTAGTTGCTCAAGAAATAGATCTTCAGTAGTAACCATAGCCAACACTAACCTGATGGTTGTGATTTTTACCACAGGAGAAAAGATCTCAGAGTAATCAATACCCTGCTTCTGCTGAAAGCCTTTTACAACAAGTCTGGCCTTGTACCTTTTACTACCATCTTGCTCAGTCTTTACCCGGTACACCCACTTGTTGTGCAATGCCTTCTTCCCTGATGGAAGTTTTGTCAACTCCCATGTCTGATTCCCTAACAATGAATCCATCTCATCTTTCATGGCCAGCTTCCACTTGCTAGAATGTTCATCTTGCAAGGTTTCCTGGTAGCTCTGCGGTTCTCCACCATCTGTCAACAGAATATAATTCAAAGTAGGTGAGAAACGCTGTGGGGGACGAATAGTCCTAACTGACCTGCGAACTGCAGCTGCAGGAGTAGACGGCTCTGGTTCTGATTGCGGAATAATTGGAACGGGTGCATCAGACCCATTCTCCCCGTCACTCACATCTCTACACTGCACAGTGGTCTCTGGTAGGTCATCCAAGTTCTCGAACTCGAACTCATGAGGAGCTGCTTCAGCAACTGTACTGGACTTATCCTTGTACATAATCTTCTCATTGAATATCACATTCCTGCTTCTTATAATCTTCCGACCCTGATCATCCCAGAAACGATAGCCAAATGCCTCGTCTCCATAGCCAATGAAATAACATTTCTTTGACTTAGCTTCAAGTTTACTACGAGCATCAGAATCAACAAGAACATAAGAAAGACAGCCAAAAGTTTTAAGGTGAGAAAATTTGACCTCTTTCCCACTCCAAGCCTCCTCAGGCAGTCCACAATCCAATGGAACTGATGGCCCTCTGTTTATCAAGTACACAGCAGTGCTGACTGCATCTGCCCAGAAAGTAGGTGGTAATCCAGCGTACAGCCTCATGCTTCTAGCACGCTCATTAATGGTTCTATTCATACGCTCAGCAACTCCATTTTGTTGTGGTGTTCCAGGAATGGTCTTTTCCATTCTGATACCATGAGTTGCACAGTACTCATTGAATCCTCCATCAATATATTCTCCACCATTATCAGACCTCAAGCATTTCAGCTTTAAGTCTGTCTCTGTTTCAACCAGGGCTTTCCAATTTTTGAACACATTAAATACATCAGATTTATGCTTCAAAAAATAAACCCATACCTTCCTGCTGTGATCGTCAATGAACGTGACATAGTACCGAGAACCTCCAAGAGATGCAACTGGGGAAGGTCCCCACACGTCTGTGTGCACAAGATCTAACTTTCCTGTTTTCAGTGTTCTACCACTCTTCAAGAAACTGACCTTCTTTTGTTTTCCCATAATGCAACTCTCACACGTACTGAGATCAACTGACTTTAGTTCTGGTAGCTTGCCTCTTGCCAGTAGTTCTTTCATGCCCTTCTGACTCATATGGCCAAGCCTACAATGCCACAAATCTGCTGTGCTCTCTGCAACAGTAGTAGCAACAGTATTATTCAAACCAGTAGTCATATAAAGTGTACCAGTTTTCTTACCCCGAGCCAGTACCAATGCCCCTTTAGTGACCTTCCAGGTGCTATCTGAGAACACTACTGAATAGCCACAATCATCGAGTTGCCCAACAGAGATGAGATTCTTCTTCAACTCAGGAATGTGTCTGACTTTCTGCAGGATCCACTTGTTCTTGTTAGGGAGTGCAATATCAATGTCTCCCATTCCCACCACATTCAAAGCCTCTCCATCAGCCAAGTACACCTTCCCAAAATCACCTGCAACATAGTTTTGCATTATTTCCCGATGGGAAGTTGTGTGGAAAGAAGCTCTTGAATCCAGTATCCAGTCATCAACTGGAGTATGAACTGCAAGTAATAGTGCATCTTGTACTTCTTCAGTTACCACATTAGCACTATCATTCTCCTTTTTAGGATTTCTGCAATTCCTTTTTATGTGACCAGTCTTGCCACAATTCCAGCAAGTTGCCTGCTGCCCAGGCTTTGTCTTGCTCTTGCCCCTGTTCTTTGATTTTGATCTGCCTCTGTTTGAGTTTCTGTCTTGTGATCTCCCTCGAGAATCAACATTAAGCGCTAAACTCGAACCCGAGATTTCGCCTGAATCCCTCTTGCGTACCTCCTCAGCCAAAATCAAATCACGAATATCATCATATTTTAATTTTGATTTACCAGCAGAATTACTGACAGCCATTCTCATGGCTTCCCAACTATTTGGCAGTGAGGCCAATAGTATCAATGCACGTATTTCATCATCAAACTCAATTTCAACAGATGACAATTGATTTGTGATAGTATTAAAATCATTTAGATGTTGTGCAACAGACGTACCATCTGACATTTTCAAGTTGAATAACTTTTTCATCAAATGTACTTTGTTATTTGCTGACGGCTTTTCATACATACTTGACAAAGCCGCTATGAGATCTGCAGTCGTCTTCTCCTTGATGACGTTGTGTGCAACGGATCTCGATAGGGTTAGTCGAATAACCCCCAGAACCTGTCGATCTAGCAGGTCCCAATCAGCAACTGCCATGGTCTCTGGCTTCTTCCCTAACAATGGAAGATGAAGTTTCTTCCCATATAGGTAATCCTCTATCTGCATCCTCCAGTATCCATAATCTGTGCCATCGAACTTCTCGATCCCTGATACTTTCACGTCTGCTCCAGCCATCTCCTTAGACCCGAACCTTGGCTCTTGATTCTTTTACCGTAGGAATGAATAGTACTCACTAAGTAAGTTCCCAGGAAAGATTTCTCTTTCCTAGACAGAACTTCAAGGTTCCCAGGAAAGATTGGAGGGTCACAATGGACACACTTAGAATTTCCAATCTCCTTAGACAGAACCTCCTTAGACTGTACGTATCCACACTACCATACCAAAGCTCCACCCCACAAAAGAAAGAGGACCCCAGCTCTGATACCAATTGTTGGGAATTTGGACCTCCCAAATTCACCCCCAGGATCCACCTCTATGCAGGAATATAAAGAGATATACAGAAATAATAATAACACAAGAATTTACCTGGAAACTCCCAAAGCAGGAAGAAAAACCAGCAGACCCAGAGAAGAAAATACACTATGTGAAAAATTGTTACAATCACACAATTTTTCTCCTCACCACAAATGACACTCACAAAATTTTCTCACTAAGAAAACTTTAACTTTCACCTCTTTCCCTTTTACAAGAAAAGGCTAATAGAGGATTTTACTCACAAGTTATTACTTGATAACTTGTTAGTTGGTGTGTCTAACCAAGAAGTCTTAGCCTCCTTATATAGCCCAAGAGGCTTATTGTGGCT
>CM071794.1:4398712-4553770 GCA_036559045.1 Platycarya longipes
CTAACTTTTCACTTTATCTGATACTCAAATCTTCAACTACTGCTTACCAATAAACCTAGAAAACGAAATTCTCTTGAAAAATCTACTGCTGAGTGCTGACTAATAAACCTTACTAGTTACCTAAGTTTATATTCAGAAAGAAATTGTTAAAAATTTTACTTTAGAGATGATAATAGATAAATTTTATCACATAAAAGTCGTCATTGAATTTAATTTAATTGGTATAAAGTTATAGTGATAGTTATTCTAAGGTATTTTGATAATGGTCTCTAACAATCTTAAAGAATTACTAAATATTAAATTTTTATCTTTATAAGATGTATTTATAGATATGTTGATTTGTTGTATATATTTGTGTGAATTATTGGTTTTATTTGTTATAATAACTACATATTTAAAAAACATAATTATTTCATATTTACAAATACCACTTTATATCAATGTGCCTTCCATCAACACCAAATTTTAATTTTAGTCCCTTGCGATTACAAGGGGCCTAGCTCTTCGATCTCTTATGTGATCTCAACTTCTATATCACCCTTTCTCATTGTGCAGTAAGGATTCATTTGGCATATCTCTCTCTCTAAGAATATATTATAACCATCAGCTTATAAAAGCACATTTGGACATTTTAGAGTATGCTCACAAGTTCTATGGATTTTAGGTCTCATTTGAATTCGGAGTTGAGATGCTAGATAAAGTTTTGAATAGGAACAAAATATTATTATTTTATTATAAAATTTTAAAAAGATTGAATTATAGATTTGAAAAAACGATATGGAAATTTGGAGATTTGTACTTTGTATCAAGAATTTTAAAAAATTTAATAATGAGTTTTGAGAATAAGTTGAAGAACAAGCTCAACCTCGATCTTCCAGAATAAAATTAAAATAAAAAATAAAAATCCAAACAGGGCATAAGTAAAATAGGCTTTTTAGTTAAGTATGTTTTTATTTAGAACGTTTGGACATTATTGAGTATCTCAATAGTTTCTAATGAGTTTTAAGGTCTCATTTGAATTCGAGAGTTGAGATGAGATGAGTTTTTAAAAGTTGAATAAAAATATTATTATTATTATTTAAAATTTTAAAAAGTTGAATTTAAATTTTGAAAAAACTGTATTTAAAATTTGAAAAACTGAATTGGAATTTATGTTTTTGTTATGGTAGAATTTAAAAAATGTAAATAATAAATTTGAGATGAGTTTTGAGGACGAGAATCAACAAAACATGAACTCTCCGTAAAGTTCAAAATGGAGCATTAAGTGTAAATATTTTTAGTGAGTTACAAATGCTTTATATTAGACAAGAAAAAGGAAAAATTGAACAAACAATATTATAAAATTAAAAAAATATTTCAATAATACTTTTTAATATTATTTATATGTTTGAAGTTTAAAAAAAAATTATAATCATTTATTTTTTATATTTTATCATGCAAATTTGTAAAAGTTTTGTTAATTGTATTTTATCAAGCAGTACTGATTGAGAATGTGATTTGTTCAAGAAATAAAAGATGTCAAGAGAAATAAAAGCACATCCTGATCAGTTTTTTTGGCATACGATAAATACCGGAAAGAAATAAATTAAAAAAAGTAAAAACCATAGTGGAATCTGTTTTTGGGCCGCAAACCCCAAACGATGAGGTGCGTTTATGAACCCTAAATAGGGGCCAAAGCTAATAAATTACATTCCGTTAGTAATTAGAAAATAAAAAAAATCTCCCTTTAAGCTACTTAATAGCAAATTATACATTCAGTTTTAACAAAATCTAAGAAAGTGAAGGAATACTCTATAATAAGTTTTTTCCATTCTGTTAAAGTGTATTACATTTATACCCTATTTGTAATTATTCTTTAATTCCTTTATAAATGTTGTATAAAGGACACATACCTAATATACACAATAATATAAGGTTGAAATTCAGTCATTCTGCTTGTCTAACAGGGTATTAGAACTGCTCCGACTAGCAAGTCTCTCCAATTCATGATTACGCGCTTCCTCTTCTTCCACAACCATCCTTCTTCCATCATCTCCTTTTCTCATGTAATCACAACCAAACTCACCATTGAAAATTATCTACTATGGCAGGTTTAGATCTCTGCATATCTTAGAGGATAAAATCTTCTATAGATATGTAGATGGATCAATCCTCTGCCCGAAAAAAATTTCTTACCCCTAGAGTAGTCGAGATTTCCCCAATACTGAATTAGACCCAAAATCAACCCAGAATACCTTATCTGGATGAGGACTGATTAACTTGTCACTCCAGTATTCTTTTCTCCTCCATCTATGATTTCCATTATAGGCCATGTACTTCTTTCACCAACCTCTCAATCTCTTTGGCATTCTGTTCACAAGCTCTTTGCCTCAAGCTCTCAAGCCAAGGGAATTCCAACTTCAATTTCAACTCACACATCTCTCTCAGAGGAGAGCAATCCATCTCATTACTACTTCAGCAAGGTCTGTAGTATCTCCAATACTCTAACCCGCTTACTAGCAACACCCCTCCCAGACAAAGAACTTGTTTCTTACCTACTTACCAGTCTTGGCCCAGCTTATGAAGGTTTTTGTCACCTCGATTACCACCAGACGTGACCTTATTACTTTTGATGATCTCTATCAACTTCTTTTAGTTCAAGAGAGTTGTATGGCTCATCTTTTCAAATCGCCCTCGGAGATTTTTGTGAACTACTCTTCTTATGGAGGACAGCATCAGCATGGTCATGGCTCTTCCCATGGTGGAAGACAAGGTCGTGGACGGGGTTGATCCAATGGTCGCAGTGGTCATGGACTTTTTTGGCCCATTTTCTCAAACACCTGGTGCTCACCGGCCAAACATGTCAGGTGTGCCAAAAGCAAGGACACGTTGCCCTCCAATGCCATTACAGATTCGATCATGCCTACCAAATGCAACCTATGCTCCTCAACCTCAATCTTATACTGCATAATACCCTATTCACAACACCTCTATAGACCATACTTGGTATCTAGACTCCGGCGCCACACACCATCTTACCCATGACTTCAAAAACCTCAACCTGTTTAGTGAACCATACTCTAGTCATGATACAGTGCGTGTTGGTGACGAATCATGCCTCCCTATCCAAAATACTGGTGATTCCTCTTTCATCTCTAACTCCTCTGCTTTTCATTTACGCGATCTCTTTCATGTTCCCAATTATCTCTAAAAATTTGATCTATGTTCATAAATTTTGTCTTCATAATTCGTGCTTCTTTGAGTTTTTGAGTTTCATGCAACCCATTTCACTGTGAAGGACAACCGGATCGGGAAATGCCTCCTCACCGAGCCAACCCGTAACGGACTCTATGTCTTCCCCTCAGTAATAAATTCACCGTCGTCTTCTTCCATTTCAACTCAAGTTGTTGTGCGATCTTCTCTCTCTCAATGGCATCAACAACTCGTCACCTGTCGCCAGAGATTGTCCTCTCACGTCCTTCAAAACTCACTCTTTGCCAATCCACCCGAAAGATTCTCTTTCACAATGCCAAACTTGTCCTCTTGCCAAGGCCCATCAACTCCCTTATGTGTCACTTGAGCCTTCATCTACTTGGCCCTTAGAGATAGTCAGGGCTCATCTCCTGTAATTTCTAACAATGGCTATCGCTATTATGTTTCTTTTATAGATCATTTTACCCGCTATACATGTTTCTTTCCTTTGAAATTAAAATCTGATGTGAATAATATTTTCTCTTCTTTCCTTTCCTTTTATTGAACATCTTTTTAATACAAAATTACTCACGCTTCAAACTGACAATGAGATTGAATTTAAGCCCATCACGTCTCAATGCTCCAAAATTGGACATTAATCATCGTTTCTCGTGCCCCTATGGCCCATTAACAAAATAGACTAGTAGACACAAGCATAGACACATTGTCGAAACTGGGCTTACTCTACAAGCCCAATCATCACTTTCCTCTCTCTTTTTGGGTTAAGGCTTTTCAAATATCCGTAAACTTAATTAATATTCTTCCAACCAAAATCCTTCACAATAAATCACCTCATTTCATGGTTTATAATAAACACCCCCATTGTCAATCTCTCAAAGTTTTCGGATGTCAATGTTGGCCCAACCTCTGTCTATATAATAAACACAAACTTAATTATCGTTCTATTTCATGCATTTTTCTGGGCTACAGCCCATCTTATAAAGATATCTTTGTTTTAAGCCAATTTCTAAAAGAATCTACATATCCAGGGATGTCCTCTTCAATGAGTCAATTTTTCCTTCTCCACATGTCCAGCCCACTAACTCGACTGTTCCCTCCTCCTAGGCCTAAGTTCCCCTTTCGTTATTTCTCCCATCCATTTTAGGTCCTGGTCCTGGCCTTGGTCCAGGCCCACTAACTCAACCCACTCTTTATCCTCTTATACAATCCGCTCCACTAAGCGCATCCTCGTCCCCTTCTCCTTCTACAGTGTCCTTTTCTTCTTCCTCTACAAACCCTAACAATTCCTCCTCCACTTCCTAATCTAATTTGTCGCTCCTCCTCCCATGTTCCTCCTCGTTCACCAATCATTACCAAGAGTCACACCAATTCCCTTCGTTCTCGCATCTCAACGGATGGCATGATCCCATACCCACGACGTCTCTATCTCACTACCATGGTGGGGTTCTAGACGAACCCTCCAGCTTTGTCGTTGCTTCCAAACACCCAGACTAGTATGATGCTATGACCAATGCTTTAATTCAGACCAATACCTAGACTCTTGTACCTCCTGATCCCTCCTTTAATGTCGTTAGTTGCCGATGGGTCTACAAGACCAAATATAACTCAGATGGATCTTTTGCAAAGAGAAAAGCTCGCTTTGTGGCTAAAGGTTATCATCAAAAGTCTAGTTTAGACTATGGTGAAACCTTTAGCCCTGTTGTTAAAACAACAACCATCTGTTTGATTTTATTAATTGTTGTTACTCACGGGTGGGCCTTAAGACAAATTGATATATAAAACACATTTTTGCATGGTTCATTGACTGACACTGTATTCATGTAGCAACCCCAAGGGATTATAGACCCAAAATTTCCAAAGCATGTTTGCAAACTTAATAAGATAATTTATCTTAAGCAGGCTCCTCGTGCCTGGTTTACACAATTAAGCAACTGGCTCCTTGGGTATGGCTTCTCTGCCTCTAAATCTGACCCGTCTTTATTTATCCTTAACTCTAATGATTTGCATATTTTCCTTCTTGTTTACGTTGATAATATGATGATTACTTCTTCAAAATCTGAGGCCATTAATTCTCTTATTTCTGACCATTTCCTGTTAAGGATCTTGGGCAATTGTCTTATTTTTTGGGGCTTGAAATTGATTACTCTCCTACTGGTACTTTTATTTTCCAACGAAAATATATCAATGACTTGTTGATTCGTAGCAAGATAAATGATGCCAAACCCATGTCCTCACCTATGGCTGCCTTACTTAAGTTGTCTCAGTTTGATGCCCCGGCTTTCAATGATCCTACTATGTTTCGAAGTATTGTGGGCGGTCTTCAATACCTCTCAATGACTTGACCTGACATAGCATTCTCTGTGAATAAAGTCTGTCAGTTCATACACTGTCCCAATGATCCTCACTGGTCTGCAGTCAAACAGATTCTACGTTATCTCAAGTCAACAGTTAATCATGGTTTATTTTTCAATACATGTTCCAAGTTCACTCTTCAGGCATATGTTGATGTAGATTGGATCATGTCCAAATGAAAGGAAGTCAACAGGTGGATTTTGTATCTTCCTAGGTTGGCATCTCATTTCTTGGGGCTCCAAGAAACAAAAAACATTGACCCGTTCTAGTACTGAAATGGAGTACAAGTTGCTGTCCTCCACCACTACAGAATTAATTTGGATTCAAAACATGATCCATGAGCTTGGTTTTTCCCTCTCTCAGCCACCAATTCTTTGGTGTGACAATATCGGGGTAACTATCTATCGGTTAATCCAATGTTTCATAAAAAATGAAGCACATGGATATTGATTTTTAACAATTCGGAGTCGAAGTCGGAATAGAAGTCGGAGTTCGGAATCGGAACTGGAGCTTACTTGGATTCCGAGTTCCGACTCCAAACTCCGAGTTGTCAAAAATTTTTGACTTTTAAAAGATTATATATATATATATTATGTTGTATTACAATTACTAGTGGCGTAAAAGGCCTAGTGGTAAAGTAAGTTTTACTGCCTCTCCATTCCTGGGTTCGAGTCACCCCTTCACCTTCTTCCGAATTTTTTTTTTCAGAGAACCTTAATGGGTATATATTCATCTCTTTCACTTCAAAAACCCTAAGTCCTAACCCTACATTTCCTCTCATCTCTCTTCCCCCCTTTTCACACCTCCAACAGATTCATCTTGTTTGAGCCACGAAGTTCGTTGAGTGGACGACCCGACACTGGCAGTATCAAGATTCAAATTATTAGACGAATTCAAAGCCTTCAAAGACATCTCTACCTCTCCAAGTGTATCTCTTTCTTCGTGAAATGGAGGTTTTCTTCGTCGACGCAACTGAACAATCGAAGCCTTTAAAGTTAGTTGGGAGCTTGAATGTCCATGTGCCAATTTAAATCGGAAAGTGCCTCTTTTCTGTAAAATCAATAGCAGAAATGGCATTTTGTTTTTTAAACATGGTTCTGGAAAATTATAATCGAACTCCGATCGGAGTCAAACTCCGACTCCATTTCAGAGTCGGAATTGTATTTCGACTCTGACAGTTGTCGGTCGGAAACTCTGAACTCCGACAACAAAACAAAAACCGTCGGAGTCGGAGCACACCCCTACAAGGGGTTACAATAGTGGTTGGACAACCAGTTCTGACACTCCCTCAACTAGCCAAATAGAATTTTTTACTAAACAATGGGCATTAACATTCCCATTTCTTCTTACAAACAAAGCTTTCCAATTTATAGAGGATAAAAGCATTCTTGCATCTCTAATGATAAGACCAATGTTATCACATCTCTTGGTTTGTTAGTTGAGTTCCTTAATCACCTGTTGATCGTCCCCTTTAATGATCACTGAGCTTAAGTTCAATTGTCTGGCCATGATAGCAGCTTCCTTAGCTCTTAGTGCTTCTGCAAAAAAAGGATCCATGAAAGAATTCTTAGAAACTTTCTTAGTAGTCATAACTGTAGCCTTCTAATTCCTAACTATTAAACCTATTCCAATCTTGTTCTGATTCTTATCTATAGCAGCATTTCAATTAATTTGGATAATCCTAGCTAGAAAAAGTTGCCATTGGGTGTTCTGCTCTTGGATATGAGGATTCACATGGCAGTTGACAACTTGAGCTATTCTTGAAGTCTTCTAAGAGGCTAACAACAGAGTTTAGAACTTGGGATGGGTGCATAAAGGAGTATTCAAATATAAACTTGTTTTTCCTGCTTTAGATTGCTCGATATATAATTGAGAAGCTCTCCACTGTATCTTTGTTGGAGGTTGAGTAGATATGCTCAAACAAGTCTTTAAAGGTTCCATCTGAAACTTACATTTTTTGAATTCTGGTAGGCCCCTACTCCATACATCTTTGACTAATCTATAGCTCCATAATGCAGATTGTTTGTTTTTTCATCAGTTTTGCATATAGGGTACAAAGGAGAATCCACAATTTTCTTTTTAAATAAATTCAGCTTAGTAGGGAGTGATTTCAAGCATGCTCTCCACAAGAAAGTCTTTATGGCATTTGAGATTTAGAATTTCCTAAGATTGGTCTACTCCTCCTTTCTCTGCGTATTCCTTGAAGACTGTCCTTTTTCATTCTCAAGCATTTTCATATGTTTGTGATAAGCACTCTTAACAACAAATAAACCATTCTTATTACCTATCCAAATAAGTTTGTCTTCCACTTTATGGAAATTAATAGGAATCATGGAAATTAGTCTTCTGTCATCATCCCGGAAAGTCGTTACCAGCAAATCATGCTTCCATTGTTTGGTCTCCCAGTTTATCAAGTCATGAACCCAAGAATCTTCAAGTATACATTTAATAAGAGATTGGATTTTATAAATAGGGGGTCTAGGGACCCATTTGCTTTTCCAGACTTGGATATCCAGGCCAGTGCCTACTTGCCACATGGAGCCTTCCACAATTAACTTTCTAGCTACACATAAGTCCCTTCAAATCATAAAAGGCCTTGCTCCTAACTCGGCATTGAAAAAATCAATATGAGGGAAGTATTTTGATTTCAAAATCTGAGCCATTAATGAGTTAGGATTCCGAAAAACTCTCCAACCTTGTTTAGCCAACAAAACTAAATTAAAACTTTCAAAATCCCTAAACCTAAGGCCCCTTATCCCTTTTGATTTTCCCATCTGGTTACATGCAACCCAATGCACTTTTTTCTCATTATCCATGAAGCTCCACTAGAATTTCTTCATTAGTGTATTAATCTCACTCAACAATGACTTAGGCAATTTAAAAACATCTATACAAAAAGTTAGGATAGCCTGAACCACCACTTTAAGAAGAATTTCTTTACCTGCTTGAGTAAAAAATTTTGTCTTCCAATTACTAACTCTGCCTCTAATTTTATCAATAATGTCTTTGAAGGCTTTATGTTTGGATCTCCCAACCAAAGTAAGAAGGCCTAAGTAATTTTCATAGGAGCAGGTGGCTTAGGTTCTAACTATATACTAGATGTATTATCTAGTTTATTTCTTCATATTAGAGCTAAAGAAAATGGAGGATTTTGTCTTGTTCATTTGCTACCCAAAAGCATTTTCATACAAGCTCAGTATTCTGTTAATTGTTGCCCATTCCCTGGCCTTATCTTTACAAAATATCAAACTATGATTAGCGAAAAATAGATGATTAATACTCAAGCTGCCTCTACTAATCCGATATCCATGAATTTCCTTGCTGATCTCAGCTTGATTGATTAGGGAACTCAGCACCTTAGCCACTTGTAAAAACAGATAGGGAGAAATGGGATCTTCTTATCTAATACTCCTTGATGGTATTAAAGTTTCTTGGGGGCAACCATTAATTAATAAGAAATATTTAGTAGTTGACACACAATTAAGCACCAGGTTTATCCAATTTTGGTCAAAATCCAACTTTTTCATTACTTTCCTAAAAAATAGCCATTCAACTTTATCGTACGCTTTACTCATATCGAGTTTAATGGTCATATAACCTTGTTTCCTACTACCTCTGGTGGTCATAGAGAGAAGGGTCTCAAAGGAAATCACCGCATTATCCTAGATCATCCTCTCGAGTATAAAAGCACACTAGTTTGCTAAAATAATATGAGAGAGCATGCTCTCAAGCCTATTAGCAATAGTCTTAGAGACTATCTTATAAAGAACATTGCAAAGGGAAATAGAAATGAAATCAGATACTGTTTTAGGTTCTTAACTTTAGAAATTAAGACAATGTAGGTCTCATTAAGAGGTTCAATGTTAGCACCGTGGTTAAGCACATCAGAAATGACTTTGATAACTTCTTTACCCACAATGTTCGAATGGGTCTGATAAAAGATAAGAGAGAACCCATCAAGACTCAGGGAACTCATAGGACTCATCTAAAACAGTGATTTTTTTTTTAATCTCATCATTAGAGTAATTACAAGTGAGGGCCCTATTCATCTTATTAGAGACTTTAGGACTGAGATTACAAATGCATGTTCAATGTTACTAGGAAACTGAGTAGAAAATAAGTCAAGATAGAACTGGTTAAATACCTCCGCAACCTTCTACTTGTTTGTTGTCTCTAAGCCATCCCCTTTTAAGATATTCTTAATCTGATTGTTCTTCTTCCTCTGACTTGCAAATCTGTGGAAATATCTTGAATTCCTGTTCCCATTTTTCATCCAATTCCGCTTAGCCCTTTGCTGCCATTTAGCATTCTTCCTAGCTAAAGAACTATCAATGTCTAGCTTAAGTCTTATAATTTCCTCATTATTGAAGCCAGTGTTATTCCTCTGAATCGCTACCAACTTTGAAATCTTTTCTTGGATCTCTTTGTTTGCCCCTTTCAAAGAACTTTTGTTCTCGTGGTCGAGGGACTTTCTGCAGTCACTCAATTTCCTTTGCACTAGCTGAACTCTGTTCTCTTGACTCCCTACTTAGCTATTACTGAATTGCTGAAAATACGGTTATCATACATTAAAGTTCACACTCCATGTTCCCTAACATATGATCAAGTCTTTCCTTAGTAAAATGGAGTCTACCTCTTTTGTTACTCCATGTATATTTCAAACCATTATAACCAAGATCACTTAACTCACATTGGTCAATCCATTGTTTGAAAATTTCCATTTGCTGATATGGTGTAAGGTAACACCAGATTTCTCATCTTGGCTTACAATCTCATTATAGTCTCCAAAACATAACAATGCCATAGTCTCTCTAGACTTCATCATATTCAACAAATTCCAACTAAGATATCTCAAAGAAGTATCAGCATATCCATAGAAATCAGAGATCACGATTTCTTTTTTCTGGCTATCATAAAACTTATACATGATGTTGGGAGTAGTTGACAAGGGAAAATTCTAACCTGCTATCCCACAAAAAAGGCAATTCCACTACTCATTCCAATATTGTCAACAATGAAGCTAGCATCAAAACCAATTTTGTTTCTAATTTTCTCAACTTTATGTCGACCACATTTAGTTTCCATTAAAAAAACAAAATTGAGAAACTTAGTTCTGACCAAAAGTTACAATTTTCTAACTGCTAAGGGGTTCCTAAGCTCCCTACAGTTCCATGATAGGCCAATCATTGTTGAAGGTGGGGCTACCAAGCAGCCTCCACCAATTCAACGTCTTCATTAGTTTCAAAACACATAGTTTCCTCTTTGACTTTCTTCACTTGATTTCCATTTTCTTCTTCCTATATTATTGATCTTTTTCAAGGAGCTTCTATGATCTGTTCTTGTTCTCTTATTTCTGTGCTATCTGCTTCCCTTGCCCTCATTTTCCATGTAGCCATTTTTTAGCTAATGGTTTCAACTACGTCTATAGTGCTGCTAACCTAGATCTCATCTATTAATAGAGACACCTGATCTTTACTTTCACCAATGATTATCTTATTTTTATTTTTTTTCCAACAGATTCACCACTTCCTTAGTAGTAGTATCTGTTTTTTTTTTTTCGACTCAGCCTGATCAAATTTAATAACAATGCCCATATTCTGCTCTGACTTTCTTTCAAAGTTTTTCCACCCAGAAATCTTACTTTCTGTGTACTCCTTAGTGAGATCAGTATGTTGCTAAGCTTTTTCCTTGTTCATCTTTTCCTTACCTCCATATTTTCTTGTTTAAAAAAATTCTTTGAGTTGGAAACTCTTAGCCATGCCCCAAGTTGGTTAGAAATTTTAGTACTTCCTTCTTCCATCTCCCTCTGACTCAAACAGATTTTACTTTTGTGGGCTAGAATTTCACATTTAAAGCAGAATCCTTGTAGTCTCTCATACTTCACTGACATCCAATATTTCTTGTTGTTCAGTTGCACCCATTTACCTTTTAACATGGGTGTTGTCATATATCTATAGCAACCCTAACACGCAAGCAACTTCCCCAAGCCAAATCATGAGAGCCTAATTCCATTCTAATAACATGGCTTACGGATGCAACAATATCTTTACCTATTTCATCATTCATTATTGCCAGTGGAAGTCCATACAACTATACCCAAAAAGGCTCATACTAAAAGACTATATATTTTAATGGGACTGACTCATCCACTTCTTGCAATGAGATTAAATTTCTATCAAAAAATCATGGACATCTGCTCATTACTCTCTCTTTGTCTATCAGAAATCAAAATTCTATTAGAAACTTTTATTCTCCTATTTTTTTAAAATTTACCCATCCTACAAGTTGCCATACTTGAGACATCGTCAAGCAAAATGCTTCACTATTGATTCCCGTTCCGAACATCACTCCACCTATAATACAAAAATTTTCGTGTAAACTTTTGTTTTTTAAGACTTTACCTTTGATAATCAACACATCGCTTTCCTTTGATGATAGATTGAGCTTCTCCCACTTTTTTGAAAGTTGTTCTTTCATTCTTTAGACTTATAACTCTGGATTAGCTTGAGAATCCCACGAGACTAAAACCTTGAATGACAGGGAAACTAAACCTTTCTTTCTCTCCAAGAGATGAAAGAAGGACTCTTCAACACCCCACTTATAGAAACAAAATTAAATATTATAAGAGTTGCATAATATTTATCAACCGATAAAATTGACCGAGGTATCATCTAATGATAGAACCATGTCTTGATGGGAGCAATCTAAACACACTGTTGCCCATATGACTAACACAAGAGGGTGGGTGAATTAGGTTATATTATAAAAATTAACACTTATAAATCAAATACACAATATAAAATATAAACAAAATATAAAGCAGCAAGAAATGTAAGAAGTAGGGTAAGAAGAAGCAAACTCAGTATTTTTACGAGATTCAGCCCCACTGCCTACGTCCTCGCTTCAAACTACCTCTTGAGGATCCCAAATTCATTATTCAATCTCTTTTAGGTGGAGATAGAAACCTATTACACCTTTAAGTAGCATTGCTTCAAAGAAGTCATGTAGAACACCCCCCACACCTCCAATCACCTCATACTTGGTGATTCAACTATTCCCTGTGTAGAACATCTTCTACACACACAAGGGTTATACACACCCTCTTACTGATACAAGAGTTGATAGTGGGTAGATTATCAAAGTACACTCCTCAATGTGTAAGATAAAAATAATACAGAGCAACCTATATTTCTCTAAAAAAGAATAAGAATTAAGGTTTAAAACTTTAGAAAATAGAGAATGAAAGTTTTTAAAGAATGATGCAAAACTTAGTAATAGATGTGTAAGCTCTTGTTGTTGTTTGTGCAAAACTCAAGTGAGCTATTTATAGACAAATGAGTCTTCAATTTCAAATTTGAAAAGATTCACATGTCAAATAAGAGCACTATTCACTTTTCAAAAAATTTAAATAAAAGCATTTCCTTTTGTATTTTTCAAAGATAACTCCATTAATTTTTCAAAGAAATCAAACCTAATATTTTGTTTTTCATACATGACAAAATGAGCATGATTTATTTTTCAAACCAAATCATCTTCTTTTTGCATATGTAAAAAAAAAACACACAACCACCCTTTAAGATTTTCAAACAAAATCATCTACTTTTTGTATTTGTCAAAAAACACACAACCACTCTTCAAGACTTTCAAACAAAATATGCACATGTCAAATATGATAATCAATTATCTTACAAATTCAAATTTTTATATAAAAAATATAATTTTCGAAATTATATTGTTTGATGATGTTATGCACATGTAAAAAACATAATTTTCAAAACTAAGACATTTAAAGATGTTTTGTATATGTGAAAAAAGTAATTTGATGTTTTATGAAAAAAAATAATAATTTGGAGTCTTAATCCAATTTTGAATTTTATCAAGAGATGTACAAAATAATCTATGAGCTTCATTTATAAATTTGTTCTTTTATGCTTGATGTGCGCTTCACTCCATTGCGTAAATAATTTGAGTTTGAGATTTGAATTTATTTGTTATCATCAAAATTTATACGTAGATACGAAACTTGAAACCTTGGATTCAACAATCTTTCCATTTTTGATGATAACAAATATTTAGTAGAATTTTGAAACTTGCAGTAATGCTTAAGCTCCCCCTGAGAATATGCGTTAGTTTTTCAAGTAATAAATAAACATAATTCTAGAATATATAACAGAGTTAAAAATCTAAATATTTACGTCTAAAACTTCTCCCCCTTTTGGCATCAATAAAAAAGAAACATAATTAGCTCAATAAGACATCTTTCTACAATAACCAATATACAAATAAAACGGTGCGTTAGTAAAAACTGTAGAGAATTCGGTGCAGAGCCACGTGTGTCCGACAAAACCTGTAAAGATTAGAGGTCTAGTTCTAGCAATCAGTGTGGAAGCAGATTCAAATCCGCGTGATGTTCTTAACAAATGAAATATTATCGAGATTTGAAAGTTGCTGTTTAAAAGACCATTTTCACTTGTCGGATACTCAAATAAACTCTCACACTATTCATTAATCTAGTTTCTGTTTATTCAAAACGATAGAATGACTGAGAAAATTTCTTCCACTAATCTTCCAAATTTGAATCAACAATCGTCTCAACCAATTATTTTGTCTCCTGATGTTGTCAATACCATGATAGAAGCAGAAATGTATTTTTCTGGTAAGACTGATTCTGAGGTTGTGCAGGATCAATAACTCTTAGTACTTAATATACTGCCTCTATTACAACCATATCTCAAAGGTTACTGGCGAGGGCAAGTATGATTGATCAACTTAATAATCAAATATCTGAGCTGCATCAAAAACTTGCAAATAAAGGTAGAAAGAATAAGAGGTTAAAGTAAGAAAATAAATATTTGACGGAATTAACTCGTGTTCTGAAACTTCGAACAGAGGAATCGGAACGAGTGAGAATTCAAGCACAGAGTCAACATCAGCAGATAATAGCAACGTTTCATGAGAGAAATAGGGACAATTGTAATTAATCTCGCTGGCTTAGTTCAATAACTTTTGACAATATGCATCCGGCATATCTTGTAAGCTTGACTAAGTTAGATTTGAAGAGATGGCAGTTTTTCTTGTACTTATTTTCATCTTTATAAAATCAATCCTTAGTTTTATCTAATTTGCATCAAATCTTCTTCTCATCTCTGTAGTTCATCTTCATTTTGACTCTACAAAATTTTAATGTTCATCAATTTTCTTTCAATGCTTCTCGTGATCAAGATATGAGATATTCTTTACCTCAAACTATTTCTGCATTTGTTGTAGGCGCCATGAAGCAACAAAATATTAATTTGACTAATAAATCAGATCAGATGCCATTTACGAGCTTGTTAGTACTCATCGTTTATTGTCGTTTTTTCCGCTTAGTTGCAGTCCAAAACTCGCGAGATAGAGAAATTTAATGAAAAGATCGATGTTCTTCAACGACTTGTTCAAGAGTCTAACAGAAAAATAGTAGACTTAAAGTAATAAGGATTTAAAATCCTTACTTGCCTCTGTATTTCGACTGTCTAATCCTTTAGACAAGGATGACATGTTGATTTATGAAGAGCAAAAGCGTTTAAAAGAAGTAAAGAAAATACAAGATTTATATGAAAAGAATTAATTTTTTAAATAATAAATTCTATTTATTTTTAAAATAATTATGCGCATCTTTCGATTACATGTAATATACAAAAGAAGAAAAAAGAAAAAAAAAGAAAAAAAGGAAATCGAGTTTGATGGGATGGAGCTGGGTACGTGACTCGTCTAAGACGTCGAAGAGGAAGGGTTGGTCGACAACACCACCAACTCACAGTCAAGACAACCCCAACCTCCTAGAAAATTGATTCATTCATGATGTAATGTCTTTGTTTTTAATATTTCGTGTTTGCTTGCTCTGGTTTATGCCCCCAATATTTGATTTTAAGACATTCAACACTTTTGAGGAAGATGAAGAGGAGGGAGGAGGAGTATGTTTAACTAGAGTAGGTAGCTGGGAACTACTCCAGCCATAAGAAATGAAGGTGAGCGTTGTGGCAGTGGCAGTGGGCAGGTACCACGTGCACCTCTCATTAAATTCGGTATAGCTTTAAGGACCTCCGATCCCCACACCCATTCCTCTCCAAAACCAAACCTACTTCTCTTTCTCTTCATTCCTTTTTATTACTACTGCCCCGATCATCGTATCAACGTTCAAACCCACATATTCTTGGCTTGTTTTTGTTTACAATGCTTCATAGCCTGAAAGCAATTTGAAGCATTTTGATCCCAGCTCCCTCGTATTCCAGCTCCTGTTCCTCTTATCCAAGGTCTGTGATTCGTTTCTTCTTTGCCTTGGACTCTTATCTAAGAATTCTTTTGTTTGATTCGGGTTTTTGGTTTTTTCTTTTCTAATATTTTCTAATATTAATGTTTCGGGCAGAAAAGATAGTTAATTGGAGTTTTGAATTGGTTTTGGAAGGCTTGGGGGTTGTACTTTTGTGGGTACTTGGTTTGGCGTGAATTTGGGAATCTAATTTGCACCTTTTTGAGGTTTTTAGGTGGTTTGAATTTATACGTGCTTTATCTTTTGGGCAGTGCTCTTTTTGCTGCAAGTGGTATTTATGCAATATTACTGCAGCTGTACTCTTAAGGCTGGGTTTGGTTGCTGAAAAGTGGAACTGGATAGTACATTTCATGGACCAACGGATTTCCAGTTTACTTAAAACAGTAATCAGTAGGAACACTCTATACATCAGTCAATTATATGCAACCAAACGTAGTCTTCATTCACTAACGCAATTCCTTATATTAATTCATTTGGCAACGTGTGGTTCAGTATAAGTCAATTACCCGATATTTAAAATTAGGCAATTATGGAATGCCTATTAAGGATTGGAGTGGCTTTTGAACGTTCTTCAAAGTTACTTGCATAGGTTTCTTAAAGAATAAAGTAAGCTAGATAAACTCAGTTTGTCTTTTAAATTTTCAATCCCCTAAACCGTTGCTTGTATAATCTCTGGCAGGGCACCATGTCTGAATCCCAAAGGACACCCACAATGGCTGGTGCTGGGCATGGGAACAGTTACATAAATGGGGTAGTGTCTATCAGGAGCCCTGCTACAAGATCTGAAGTTGACAAATTCTGCTATGCTCTTGGAGGAAAGAGGCCTATCCATAGTATTTTAATTGCAAACAATGGAATGGCTGCTGTCAAGTTTATGCGTAGTGTTAGGACATGGGCTTATGAAACATTTGGCACGGAGAAGGCAATCCTGTTGGTGGCCATGGCTACTCCAGAGGACATGAGAATAAATGCAGAGCATATAAGAATCGCCGATAAGTTCGTGGAAGTTCCTGGTGGTACAAATAATAATAACTATGCCAATGTGCAGCTCATTGTAGAGGTGTCATTCATATACCCTGGCTGTCCTGCTACTTACAATTATTTGAATAATTCTGGAACTGACATTAACGTTTTATTTATTCCCTGATAAATTGCTATTCTTCATTACCCAGATGGCTGAGATAACACATGTTGATGCAGTTTGGCCTGGTTGGGGCCATGCATCTGAGAATCCCGAGCTACCAGATGCATTGGATGCAAAGGGAATCATATTTCTTGGGCCTCCATCAACATCTATGGCAGCCTTGGGGGATAAGATTGGTTCATCATTGATTGCTCAAGCAGCCGAAGTGCCCACCCTTGCATGGAGTGGCTCCCATGTAAACCTTTGTCTCTTTAGTACGGAAGCCCTATTATTTACGGGCAAAGTCATTTATACATCTAATAAAAAAGAATTTGTGATCCAGGTGAAAATCCCACCAGAAAGTTGCTTGGTGGCAATTCCAGATGAAATATACAGGGAAGCATGTGTTTATACAACAGAGGAAGCAATTGCAAGTTGCCAAGTTGTTGGTTACCCTGCAATGATAAAGGCATCTTGGGGTGGTGGTGGTAAAGGCATAAGAAAGGTTCGCTTCAGGCATGGCGATGTTGCATCATTCTAACAATCTATATAATCCTCTATAGTTAATCTTCTGTCATAATATATGGACTATACTGATATGATGAATGTAATAAAATGGTATCAGTAAAGTCAGTTAGTCATGGATCATATCAAGGAGATTGCTTGGACTGCCTACTTGCCTTATTTACAAAGTACCTCATATGTTCATATGAATTTTCTAGGTTCATAATGATGATGAAGTTAGGGCATTATTCAAGCAAGTTCAGGGTGAAGTTCCGGGCTCACCCATATTCATAATGAAGGTTGCTTCACAGGTTAGATCATCTACTGTGTTTTGATTTTACCGGCCAGAGATGCCAAACTCTAGATTGTATTCTGATAATCCATTGGGTGACTTGTAATTAGAGTCGGCATTTAGAAGTCCAGTTACTCTGTGATCAGTATGGAAATGTTGCGGCTTTGCATAGTCGTGATTGCAGTGTTCAAAGGCGGCATCAGAAGGTAGGCTCATTCATTATGTAAATTTAGACTTGCTTATTTGGTAGCAAATGGCTTCTTTTTTTTTTTTTTTCCTTATTACAACCATTATATTTTCAGAAATTGCTGTTAATTTATCTCTTCATAGTCTTTCTCCTAACTTGTCTCATGTGTAGCATTATCCTTGAGATCTAATTTGACATCTGGGTTGAACAGATTATTGAGGAGGGTCCAATTACTGTAGCTCCTTTAGAAACAGTAAAAAAGCTTGAGCAGGCAGCTAGAAGGTTAGCTAAATGTGTAAACTATATTGGAGCAGCTACAGTTGAGTATCTCTACAGTATGGAATCTGGCAAATACTATTTCTTAGAGCTCAACCCTCGGTTGCAGGTTTGTGATATTTGCTCTAACCTTAATTCTAGTCTTAGCAATGCTTATTTAGCTGTCATTCTTGTGAATTCTTTATATGCTCCTTTAGATTTTGTTTGTTCGAGTTCTATTCTGAAAAAGATCATTGGGGTGTGAACCTGCAGTAGATGTAGAGGCATTGTGTGCCTTCAGTTAGTTAGCAAACAATTAAAGTCTTTGGCGGAAGGACCTCTGACAAAAGATTTAAATTGCTTAACATAGTAAGAGTTTCAGCTAGATGTTTAAAGCACAGTCAGGATGTCCTGGTGACTGTTATTAACAAGCCCAACATAATGTTCTATGGATTAATCCCAATATAG
This sequence comes from Platycarya longipes, assembly GCA_036559045.1. NCBI lineage: Eukaryota > Viridiplantae > Streptophyta > Magnoliopsida > Fagales > Juglandaceae > Platycarya > Platycarya longipes. The sequence continues at coordinate 4,417,395 of CM071794.1, forward strand.
GTGGAGCACCCTGTCACTGAGTGGATAGCTGAAATCAATCTACCAGCAGCTCAAATTGCAGTTGGGATGGGCATCCCTCTCTGGCAGATTCCTGGTATGATCTTACTGTATTTCATAGTTTTTTCAAGCTCTTTTCCCTTTTGATAAGTAAAATGAACTCTTTATCTTCACCATCAACTTTTAGTGTTTTACCTTCCATGTTTATGTGCCTTGATTAGAGATCAGGCGATTTTATGGAATGGAATATGGTGGAGGATATGACGCTTGGAGGAAAACGTCTACTCTTGCCATCCCATTTGATTTTGACAAGGCAGAATCTACAAGACCAAAAGGTCATTGTGTAGCTGTTCGAGTAACAAGTGAGGACCCAGATGATGGTTTTAAGCCTACAAGTGGGAAAGTACAGGTTAGCCGACAAGGATTAGCTGTCTCACTTTTGGTGTTTTTTTTTTCCTTATGTTATAAACCTATATTGGAATATACTGCGTAGCAAGAGATATATGGTGTTTAATTTAGTGTTGATTGGGTTGCCCAAAAGGGTGAGAGAGTTGTTGGTAGGCTGCAGAGAACAGTAGGGGCATGGTAATATTTTGTAAGTGTGAAGATTGGCTCCTTCATGTTTAATGTGATGCATTTGGAGGGAGAAGAAGGCACAAACCTTTTAAGATAGTGCCTCCTGGTAGAACTGAAAGGGAACGTCCTCAACTCCCTTTGTAAATGGATAGCAGCTCACAACAGTCTGCTTTAACTAGCTTTTCAGATTTCTTGAATTTATCTTTTTTCTCTTTCTTCCAACTAGGGGTTCTCTTTTATGCTTTCTGTGTACTGGGATTGTGCCCCTCTAATTTTTTTTGGCGAAATGAAATTACTTATCACGAAGTTACACCTTGTGCAGGAGCTGAGTTTTAAAAGCAAGCCAAATGTGTGGGCATACTTCTCTGTTAAGGTAATTAATTGTCTGTTTTTTTTTTTTTTTGGACTTAACTTTGAGGTTGAAGACTGAATTGTGCTGGACATCCTGATTTTCAGTCTGGAGGAGGAATCCATGAATTCTCAGATTCTCAGTTCGGTAAGCATTTTGAAATGAATACTGCAAGTTTGATAGCTTGGATTGGGAAAATTAGAATAAAAAGTATCTCCTAATCAATTTAAATTACACAGCATCTGTTTCTCCACTCTGCATGAGCAATTCCTCCCCCTTTAAGGCCCTTACGTTGCAAAAGCTGTTCTATAGCTTATGAAATACTTGCAAAATGAGTGTTTCCTTATATATCTTTTAACAGTGTTAATTTTGATTCATTACTGTTGTGTTTAGGAACTAATTAACTTATAACTAACACAGCTATCATTTGTGTCATATCTCAGGACACGTTTTTGCATTTGGAGAGTCCAGAGCTCTAGCTATTGCAAATATGGTGCTTGGTCTGAAGGAGATCCAAATTCGAGGAGAGATTCGTACCAATGTTGATTATACAATTGATCTTTTGCATGTAAACCTCTCACTTGTTAACTATCCAATCGTATCTATTTTCTGAAGGGAAAAAACAGAGGTAGAAAGACATGCTAACTGACAATGTACAAATGTTGTGCAGGCTTCAGATTACAGAGAAAATAAAATCCACACAGGCTGGCTGGACAGCAGAATTGCCATGCGAGTTAGAGCAGAAAGGCCACCTTGGTATCTCTCCGTTGTTGGAGGGGCTTTGTTTGTAAGCACACCTTTTGTTTTGATGAGTAATAAAAGATTTTATTCCCAAGAATAGGCATAAGCACAAGTACATAGAATGTATACGAAGGAAATACCTACTACTTTCCAAAAACGAAAGGAAAACTAAAACAGATTTGGAAATTATCTTCCATTACGGAAGCTTTAGCCCATAAACTCGAAGTAATATAGAAAAAATCTCTAAGTTCTCCCAATGAACGTTTTTTGTTTTCGAAGCATCTCCCATTCTTTTCAAGCCATAGGCACCACATGAGACAATAGGGAATCATCTTCCAAACATGAACAACATTTTTGCTACCCTTCAAACCCTTCTACTTACGAATAAATCCACCACTTCCTTGGGCGTTACCCTAAGTAAACTAGTCCGATTCAAAACCTCATTCCACAAGAACTTGGCCACTTCCCAATAAATAAAGGTGATTAAGAAATTCCCCATCCTTCTTGTGCATGACACACCAATCAGCAATGTACATACCTCTCCTTCTAAGATTTCCAGTTGTCAACACTTTGTCCAAGGATGCCACCCAACAAAAAAAGGCAACATTGGAAGGAACTTCCAGTTTCCATGTTTTTCCAGGGAAATTCACAACTCCTGTGATTGTTAATATCCTGTAAAAAGAGGAGACTAAGAACTTAGAATTTCCTGCAGGAATCCACAACATGTTGTCCTCCTTACCTAGCATCAACTTTGAACTATAAAGTCTTTCCAGAAAAGCCTTAACATCATCAACTTCCCAATCATTAACATCCCTGATAAAGATAATATTCCACTAAACACTATTGTCAATGCAACAAAAGGATTTTCCTAAAGCTGCATTTTGATCCCTTGCAATTAAGTGAAGAATCCCCACACCACAAATCATGCAAGAAAAGTATCTTCTTCCCATCTCCCACCTTCAATCTAACATGAATTGAAAGAACCCCCCCAATCCTTTTCTAATGAACTTCTACAAACTCACCCCATATTTTACATCAATAACATTTTTCCAAAAAGCATTACTTTCAAAGTGGTATCTCCAAAGCCATTTCCCAAGTTATGCTCTATTAAACTATCTTAATTTTTTTTTATCCCCAACCCACCACAATCAATCAGTTGATAAACCTTTCCAGCTAACCAATGAAACTTTTTTTCAACTCCCTTACCACCCCATAAAAATTTCGAAATAAACTCTCAATTCTCCTTTCAACCCTTGCCAGTTGCCAGCAATGGAAAAAGAGATTAGAACTAAGAGGGAAGGTTAGACAAAGTACTTTTTTGATAAGTAATAAGAGAAATTTTATTCCAAGACAAAATACTTTTTATTAGAGTTAATCTTCCCTTCTTAGACAAGTAGATCATTTTCCAACCAGCTAACCTCTTTTCCATTTTCTCAATCACCCCATCCCAAATATTAACAAATTTAAAAGAAGCCCCCAAAGGAAGCCACATGAATGACTTTAGATTTCGATAAATTAACTCTTAACTCTGAAACAGCTTAAAAACACAGCAAAAGTGCTCTTAAAACATGTAGATTGTCAGAATCGAGCTCACTAAAAATCCAAGTATCATCAGCAAATGAGACCTTTAAACTACTCCGTACCTCATATCCACCACAAAGTTGGACAGAAAATTACTATCCACAGCCTTCTCGATCATTCTACTCAAGGCATTGTAATCATAACCAAATGAAAGGGGGGATGTGATTACCTTGCCTCAAACCACGTGAGCTACTAAAGAAACCAACCGGTTCTCCATTCACCAAAATAGAAAATTTTGAAGTTGACATACAATGCTTCATCCACGAAGACCATTTATCATCAAAACCATATCTCCTCAGTCAATGATCAAGAAAATCCTAGCATACATGATCATAAGCATTTTTCATGTCCAATTTGATTAAAATACCAACTTTCTCCATTTTAATCTACTCTCCAAGCATTCATTTGCAATTAAAATATTGGCTAAAATCTGTCTTCCCCTCACGAAGACATTTTATGATTTTAAAATTATCCTCTCCATCACTCTGCTCAAATGGTTGGCCAGCACCTTAGAAATGATTTTATACACTTCATTCACCAAACTAATAGGCCGAAAATCCCTCATTTCCACAGCCCCTACCTTTTTTTGGAATAAGTGCAATGAAATTCGCATGAATACTCTTCTCAAACCTCATATATGAATGAAACTCAGCAAACACCTTCAAAATATCTTCTCTAACTATGTCCCAGCATGCTTGAAAAAATGCTAAAGAGAACCCATCCGGACCCGGAGCCTATCCCCATCCATACCTTTAACCACATTAAGTACTTCTTCAAACTATCTCTCCAACCAATCTGCTTTGACCTGATATATAGAGTCAAAACCAAGTCTGTCTAATCTTGGCCTCCAAGAAAAATATTATGAAAACCACTATCATAGAATTGGTGTTCTGGGGTGGGGTGGGGTGGGGTGGGGTGGGGTGGGGTTGATGTTCTTCTGAAGTCAGGAGGAGTCATGGGGTGGGCTTATGGAAGTTTATCAGGAGGGGTTAACCAAGTTTTGAAAGTCACATTTGATATGTGTTTGGAGATGGGAACAAAATCAGATTTTGGAGGGATGTTTGGTGTGGCACAGTGGCTTTGGATAGAGCGTTTCCTGCTCTCTATCGTATTGCAGCTAATAGGGAGGCTTTTGTTGCAGATATGCGTGTTTTCTCTCATGACTCTCATCTTTGGAATATCCTCTTTATTAGGGATTTCCATGATTGGGAACTATCTATTGTTGCAGATTTTTTCAAAGCTCTACATTCAATGGGGACTCCTATGGTATCGGGTGATAGTTTGAAGTGGAAGTCCAGTGATTACAAGAAGTGCACAGTCAAGGCTTATTACAAAATCTTAGTCACACAAGAACATGCCCTTTTCCTATGGAAAAATATTTGGAAGTCTCGTGTACCTTCCAAGGTAGCTTTCTTTGTATGGACTGCTACGTTGAGGAAGATTCTAACTACGGACAACTTGAGGAAGAGAGGTTGCGTTTTACTAGATTGGTGCTACATGTGTAAAAAACATGGAGAATCAGTGGATCACCTCTTACTACATTGTGAGGTTGGGAGGGGGTTGTGGGATGAGGTCTTTCGCAGGATTGATCTTGCTTGGGTGATGCCAGCAAAGGTGGTGGACTTGTTGTGGTGTTGGAGGAAGATACATGGATGTCCTCAAGTGATAACAATGTGAAAAATGGTGCCGCTGTGCATTATGTGGTGTGTTTGGACAGAGCGGAACAATCGCTGCTTTGAGAACAAGGAGTGTACTTCGGCGGAGTTCCATGATTTTTTCATTCACACCCTATAGTTATGGTTTTCAGCTATTGTTTTATATGGGAACAATGTGCACGACTTTTTGTCCTTTATTTTCAGTTCCTAGAATGTATTTAGGGGCTCTTTTGTATACTTCCTGAGTACTTGGGCTATGCATTTTTCATTCACATTAATAATAGTTGTTTCTTACTTATAAAAAAAAACTATCATAGAATTCACTATGTGAGCCTTAATGTCTTCTTGATCCGTGATAAGCCTGTCCTCATCGCGAAGAATTTTAATCACATGATGTTTTCTATGAGATCCATTTGATGAAAGAATTAGTGCACCTATCTCCTTCCTTCAACCACAGCCCTCCTAGATTTCTGCCTTCACGAAATTTCCTCCATTAACACTATATTTTTTAGTTTGGATAAGCACACTTAAGCCTGGTTTGTATTTTGAGTTGAGTTGAGATAAAAGTTGAGAGTTAAATAAAATATTATTAATATATATTTTAATATTATTGTTTTGGAATTTGAAAAAGTTGAATTGTTTATTTTATTTTATGTAAAAATTTTGGGAGAGTTGTAATGATTAGATGAGATGAGATGAGTTGAGTTGAGATGAACTCAAAAAACAAACCAGGCCTTAGTTTCCTTTTTTATTTTCTGCTTTTTTTGAGGTGTTTTGTTATAGGATAAATAAGCTCACCTATATTTTCTACTGTGTGCAACTCAGAAAGCATCTGCTAGCGGTGCGGCTGTGGTTTCAGACTATGTTGGTTATCTTGAAAAGGGGCAAATCCCACCCAAGGTATTGAGATAAATAATACCCTATTTTGGGTCCTAATATTGGTGACTTGTTAATTTAATTTTTTTCATATTAATGTTTTCATATACATGCAGCATCTATCACTTGTCCACTCTCAAGTGTCCTTGAACATTGAAGGAAGCAAATATACGGTATGTATTCCGGTGATGTCAAAATTCAATATAAAGGGCTCCTTATTTCACCAACCTGATGGAAAACTGTTTCTAGATTGGCATGGTTAGGAGGGGACCAGGAAGCTATAGGTTGAGAATGAATGACTCAGAGATTGAAGCAGAGATACATACGCTACGTGATGGAGGTTTATTAATGCAGGCAAATTTTTTCTCTAGAATTTTGTAGTTTTTGCTATATTAATAGTTGCAGTCTTGCTTTTAGCTGTTTATATTAGATGATATGTATGGTAGGCAAAAATGAAGCCAATAAGGTATGTAAATTGTTATAATTTATTATTTCTGAATATAGTCACAACTTATAAACTTTATTAATCAAATTTGTACCATGTATCTTTAACTGTGTGTATGGTTATTATGTCAAATACCCAGGCTGTACTATGTGTATGAACGTGCATGTGTGCACTAATGCGTTTGAGTACACGGGTGTGTGCTTGCCTTTGTTTGCACTTGTGCGAGTGCTTGTATTTATTTATGTGATAGCGGATACATACATATTCAGAAATGGTGAAGTGACAACTAAATACTAACTTGTATACAATATGTAATAAAATAATATTTTTTAAAATTTTATTTTGACTTATACTTTTGATTTTGTTTGTTTAAATTAAAAAAAAAAAATTATTATTTTAAAGTTGTCTATAAGTTGTGAATGGGTTGTTACCCCGATCCCTACTCATATATATGAGTCTAAACTTGTGAATCATTAGAGTGGATCCTAATAACTTGCTTTGAAATTTATATTCACAGTTGCTTTTGCACAAAATGTACGTGCCATTTGTCAGTTTCTGTATATCTAACTCATCCACAAATGACACATCTTTCTCAAGCTTCATTGCTATTTGATTCTGTTCATTTTTTGAGTAGTTGTAAATATTAGTTTCTATTCAGAACGATCACTTTCATGTAAATCATCAGAGTGGATGCTAGCCTACTGTCTGTTTTGATGCATTTTAGAAAGATAAGTTAATTAGGTGTCAAACAATAGCACTGCTGCAGGTTTTATGATTGACTTATAGATTTTGTCAACAAGGTTTCTATAGGAGTACCATACTTAAAGATCTATAATTCTTGTGTCAATAAGTGAAAATTCCATATTGACTTGAAAAGACTCATCACTATGTATAGGAGCGGCACTATGTATCAAGTTCATGGGTGAACCCATTAATATCGTGAAAGAAAAATTATGTTTCTTATACTTAGCAAATCCAGAAACTCTTATGATATTGTTTCTAGAACCTTTTATGTTATTCTAGTATACTTTGGTAAAAGAAGATAAAAATTACAAGTTAAGAATTTGGTTCTTTAAATTATTATCCGAAAATATCAGTGTTGTTGCTTTCTAAGTTTTTATGAATTGTGAATGTAACTGTGACTGGTAGTATCAATTTTGTTACAGTTGGATGGAAACAGCCATGTTATATATGCAGAGGAAGAAGCAGCTGGAACTCGCCTTCTCATTGATGGACGGACTTGCTTACTTCAGGTTGCCCCGATTTTCTTCCTTCCTCGTGTCCTACCTTTCTTTTCTCTTTCCCCAGCTTGATGAGACTAGTTGTCAAAATTGGTTGTATTCAGAATGATCACGATCCATCCAAGTTAGTAGCAGAGACACCATGCAAGCTACTGAGGTATCTGGTTGTTGATGGTAGTCATATTGATGCTGACACGCCATATGCAGAGGTTGAGGTTATGAAGATGTGCATGCCTCTTCTTTCGCCGGCCTCTGGAGTTATCCACTTCAAAATGTCAGAAGGTCAAGCAATGCAGGTACATTATATTCAACATTAGGCGTGAAATATTTGATCTTGCTATATGTTAAGAAGTCAAATTTTTTTGTAGGCTGGTGAACTTATAGCTAGGCTTGATCTAGATGATCCCTCAGCTGTAAGAAAAGCAGAACCTTTCCATGGGAGCTTCCCAATTCTGGGGCCTCCAACTGCAATTTCTGGTAAGGTTCATCAGAGGTGTGCTGCAAGTCTAAACGCAGCCCAAATGATTCTTGCAGGCTACGAACACAACATAGGTGAAGTAAGTACTCTATTACCAATTCCCCTAATGACTTTAGAGCTCTGAGCAATATTATGAACCTTATTAAATTTGACTGGAGACCAGTCTTATCAAAGAGTTTTACCATCTCAGGTGGTGCAAAACTTGCTCAACTGTCTTGATAGTCCTGAACTACCTTTCCTTCAATGGCAAGAGTGCTTGGCAGTTCTGGCAAACCGTCTCCCAAAAGATCTTAAGAATGAGGTAATTAAATATCTTGTAAATCTTCTCTAAAGTTTTATGGTCACTCTCTAAAATAATATTTCAATCTGTATCGTCTTCACCCTTGTATAATTTTCAGCTGGATTCAAGATATAAGGAGTTCGAGGGGATTTCAAGCTCCCAAAATGTTGATTTTCCAGCAAAATTATTACGGCGTGTTCTTGAGGTGAGTTTCCTATTTCAAGTTTCTCATTTTAAGTGAATTTTATTTTCCTCGAACTTACAACACAATAAATTTATATGCTTATTTTGCTGCAGGCCCATCTATCCTCCTGTTCTGATAAAGAAAAGGGAGCCCAAGAAAGGCTTGTTGAACCATTGATGAGTCTTGTGAAGTCTTATGAGGGTGGAAGAGAGAGTCATGCCCGTGTAATCGTTCAGTCACTTTTTGAGGAATATTTGTTAGTTGAAGAACTATTCAGTGACAACATCCAGGTAAGTCTGCATCATGGAACATAAATTGTTTTTCTGTGTTGGCCCAATAGTGCATTTATCTTTGCTGCATATTGGGGACTGCCATTGCCAATCTTATATGGCCTGCTATTAATACTCCAGGCTTTAATTGATGGATTAGAATTAGAATTTTGATGCTTGTAATTGTTATCTTCCTCTACTCTTCTAGAGTGTCTTTCTTTTATACATCTTTTCCCAATATGGATTTTGTTTATGATGGAATTCTGTTGTTCCATCTATACCTGAAAAAGAACACTAAATTGCTGTCTCCATCTTATCATTTATGCTAGACTACCAAAACATGTTCAATGGCCATTTAGAATACTATGTGTGTCAATTCCCTCTCTTATTTTCTTCCCATATTTTTGTTTTTTCATTACTCCATCAGTATGTATATTTCATGGCACTCTTTAACTTCAAGACAAACTTAACTACTGTGCCTCAATCCAACTTTAGAAGGGTTTTTCAAGATTACAAAACATAAAATTCCAACTCCACATCTGGGGCACTTTAAGAAGGTGGCTTCTAGAAGACAATTATTCAACGTTCTTCACTCGTTGTTGCTGTTGTGTTCCCTCGATCCTTTCTTTCTGCCCCTAATAAATTTTCCATGTAACCCTTAAACTAAAAATTAATCCTCATAAAGCCAAAAGTTTCAGGAACTTTGGGGTGATTGCACAAACATGAATGTTTGTTTTATAAATGTCTTGTCCAGGCTGATGTAATTGAACGTCTTCGACTTCAATATAAGAAGGATCTTTTGAAGGTTTTGGACATCGTGCTTTCTCATCAGGTACTAATTATAAAAACTTATTTTTATTTTTATTTTTTTTATTATAAATCACTTATTTGGCTTGTCCTTGTCTATTTTAATTTTCCCCAAAAAACATTTGTGATATCATGCATTTCTTTGCTTGCAGGGTATCAGGAGTAAAAATAAGCTGATACTGCTACTCATGGAACAGCTGGTTTACCCTAATCCTGCTCCATACCGGGATGTACTAGTCCGATTCTCTGTACTAAACCATACAAATTATTCTGAGGTTGGCCTTTTCATTGAGTTACTCAAGCATTAATTGTTAACTCCAAGATTTTTTTCTATGTTTTTTACCTATTAGATTGTGAACAATTACTCTTATTCTGCCATGGGGAGAGGATATATTGTTTTCTCTCGATTTATCTCTCCCTTTTGTCATTTTGCGGTGATCGGTATTTATTTCCATTTTCAAGTAATTTCATTATTAACATCTACACAAAATCCTTAAACCCAGTTTATTTATGCAGTTGGCACTAAAGGCAAGTCAACTGCTGGAACAAACTAAATTGAGCGAACTTCGTTCCAGCATAGCTAGAAGTCTTTCTGAATTAGAGATGTTTACTGAGGATGGGGAAAGTATGGATACTCCCAAGAGGAAAAGTGCCATTAATGAAAGAATGGAGGATCTTGTGAGTGCTCCTTTGGCAGTTGAAGATGCCCTTGTAGGTCTCTTTGATCACAGTGATCACACCCTTCAAAGGCGGGTTGTGGAGACTTACGTTCGTAGGCTATACCAGGTGTGACTCAAGATCTCTAATTTTATGATTATTTTTAATTTTTTAAATGATTTAGTTTTTTAACTCTATCTCTGTCATCAGCCCTATCTTGTAAAGGGGAGCGTAAGGATGCAGTGGCACAGATCTGGTCTTATTGCTTCATGGGAGTTTTTTGAAGAGCATATTGAGAGGAAAAATGGGAACGAAGATCAACTGTCTGAACAACCAATAGTTGAGAAACACAGTGACAGAAAATGGGGAGCCATGGTCATTATTAAGTCACTTCAATTTCTTCCATCAATTATTAGTGCTGCACTGAGAGAAACAACCCACAACCTTCATGAATCAGTCCCAAATGGATCAGTAGAACCAGCTAGCTTTGGGAATATGATGCATATTGCGTTGGTTGGAATAAACAATCAAATGAGTTTACTTCAGGATAGGTACTGTAGCACCCGTTATACTCACATTAGATAAAATCAATTTATTTATGTCATATAGAAGCTGGAAGTTTATTTATGATTTATTGGCTTGCATTAATGAGTTCAGTAAAAGTCTTATGTAATCTCAGTTTATTGGAATTGAATTTATATGTAATCTCAACCACTTGACATCCCCATCTTGGATAACAAGAAATGGCTTTAAGTTATTTATTTTTTGGTTTTCCTTCTCTTCTATGATTTCTTCCTTCTCTATCCCCCTTTGTTCTTCCCCTTTCTTTCTCCACATCAAAGGTATGCCAGATTGTTTAAGTTTCAGATTGTCAGTCTAATAATCAGAAACTTAATTTATAATAATACCCATTCTAAATCAGAGTTATCCTTTGATGCTTTACAGCGGTGACGAAGACCAGGCTCAAGAGAGAATTAACAAGTTGGCAAAAATACTTAAAGAGAAAGAACTAGGCTCTAGCCTACATGCTGCAGGTGTTGGAGTAATAAGCTGTATCATACAGAGGGATGAAGGGCGAGCCCCAATGAGGCACTCCTTTCACTGGTCAGGAGAAAAGTTATATTATGAGGAGGAGCCTCTATTGCGTCATCTGGAACCTCCTTTGTCTATTTACCTTGAACTGGTTAGTAGAGATATGGTTGAGTCCTCTGTATATGATTAAAAATGAAAGTGGAAAGACATAATTTCAAAAGCATCTTTCATCTGATAATTATCCACATTTTTCTTGAGGCAGGATAAGCTTAAAGGTTATGACAATATACAGTATACCCCTTCCCGGGACCGTCAATGGCACTTGTATACTGTTATTGACAAGCCTCTACCAATCCCAAGGATGTTCCTCAGAACGCTTGTAAGACAAACCACATCAAATGAAGGGCTTACAGCATATCAACAGCTGGATGCTGAAACAACACGTAGCCATTGGAATATGTCTTTTACTTCAAAGAGTATTTTAGGGTCCTTAATGGCCGCAATGGAGGAATTGGAACTTAATACACACAATACTAAAGTCAAATCTGACCATGCTCATATGTACCTTTATATTGTACGGGAGCAACAAATGGATGATCTTGTGCCTTATTCAAAGTAATTCTGATTATTTTCTTTTCAGTGGGTTTTCTTTCAGAATAAGATAGTGATTTTCCTTTCTGGGGTCTTACCATAAGATATGGTTGTCAGGAGGGTTGACATAGATGCTGAGGAGGAAGAGAGTACCGTTGAGGCAATCTTGAAGGAACTGGCACATGAAATTCATGCATCTGTTGGTGTAAGAATGTATAGATTAGGTGTTTGTGAGTGGGAAGTGAAGCTTTGGATGGCATCTTCCGGATTGGCAAATGGTGCTTGGAGGGTTGTGGTAACAAATGTGACTGGTCATACGTGCACTGTACATGTAAGTGTATCTATTAGTTATAGTTTATTTTTTTAAATAAACAACGTTTCCACCCAGCCGTACATTTCAAAGGTTTGTTTTGCAAGATTGCTACAAAGTAAACTAGCTGTTGGCCCCCATACAGGTCAGTAATTAGCATCAGGGGTCAAACTCGGATTGAACATAGATATTTAGTCTTACTGATTTGTCAACTATCTACAAACTATTAAGAAGTGGGTAATGAAGAAATCTAGGGTTGGCACTAATGGCAGAATTTTGAAAATGCCAATATGTTGTCTCTTGTGTTCTACGATTGTATATTGGTGATGTCTCATCATCAACTGAATGGTGCAGATGTACATCATTTGCAATTTATGTTTGTCATGCTAGAGCTGGTTTAAGACTGTAAAGGCTCTGGCAATCAATCCGTTTACTTTTTGGACGAATTGAAGACAAGTATGAAAGATGACGATAGATGAGGGACATAATTTAGTGGTGTATAAAGAAGGTAGTTAATGGTAGTTTGGGTCTTTCCTGAGTCTCAATGGTTCAGGAAATAATATTTTGTGTAGTAATGCTTGTTGAGGAATAAATCTCACATTGCTTGTGGACAAGGTCTTGGACATACTTATAAGTAATGTACAAATCTCTCTTGTTGAACCAGTTTTATAAGATGAGTTAGGCTCATGAATTTCTACATGGTATCAGAGCCTACCATAGGACGAATGGGGGCCTACATTACTTATCCCGTGATAAGGGCTAGAAAAATATTGGCATGCACGTGAGGGAGGGTGTTAAGGAATAAATTCATATTGCCTGTAGACAAGGTTTTAGACATGCTTATAAGCAATGTGCAAATCTCTCTTGTTGAACCGGTTTTATAAGATGAGTTAGGCGCATAAATTTCTACAATACCCATATAGGAGAGGTACAAAGTTTGCAGTGTTAGTAACTTGAATGGCACTTTACGTATTTTCCAACTATAAATTGATATCTAGGTCGGGTTCTTTCTGAATTGTCGTTATATTATTGTTTGATACAATATTCAGACATATCGGGAACTTGAGGATACCAACACACACAGAGTGGTCTACCATTCAATCTCTGGTTTGGGTCTGCTGCATGGGGTCCCGGTCAATGCACAATATCAGTCTTTGGGAGTTCTTGATAGGAAACGTCTTTTGGCCAGGAGAAGCAACACCACTTATTGCTATGATTTTCCACTGGTGAGGACTTTGCTATGAATATGCTACAATTTCAGATTCTCTCTCTCTCTCTCTCTCTCTCCTTATTGCAAATACATAGAGATGCAGTTTAAATTTTGACCTGAGGAGTTGTTTTTCTGTAGGCATTTGAGATGGCCTTGGAGCAGTCATGGGCAGTCACATATCCAGGCACTAGGAAGCCCAAGGATAAAGATCTTCTAAAAGTCATGGAGCTCAAATTTGCTAACCAAGAAGGTGCCTGGGGTACTCCTCTTGTTCCTGTGCAGCGTCCACCTGCGTGCAATGATGTTGGCATGGTAGCCTGGTCCATGGAACTGTCTACCCCTGAATTCCCTTCTGGAAGGACGATTCTGGTGGTAGCAAATGATGTGACCTTCAAAGCTGGTTCTTTTGGCCCAAAAGAGGATGCATTCTTCCTTGCAGTAACTGATCTTGCTTGCAGTAAGAAAATCCCATTAATTTATTTGGCAGCAAACTCTGGTGCCCGTATTGGGGTAGCTGATGAAGTCAAAGCCTGCTTTAAAGTTGGTTGGTCTGATGAATCAAGCCCAGAGCGTGGTTTTCAATATGTATATTTAACCCCTCATGATTATGCTCGGATTGGATCATCTGTAATAGCACATGAAATAAAGCTGTTAAATGGGGAAACCAGATGGGTTATAGATACCATTGTAGGGAAGGATGATGGCCTGGGGGTTGAGAACTTAACTGGCAGTGGGGCCATTGCTGGCGCATATTCAAGGGCATACAAGGAAACGTTTACCTTAACATATGTGACTGGCAGAACTGTTGGGATAGGTGCTTATCTAGCTCGGCTTGGGATGCGGTGCATACAGAGGCTTGATCAGCCAATAATTTTAACTGGTTTCTCTGCATTAAACAAGCTTCTTGGCAGGGAAGTATACAGCTCCCACATGCAACTTGGTGGACCTAAAATTATGGCAACTAATGGAGTTGTTCATCTAACAGTTTCAGATGATCTTGAAGGGATATCAGCTACCTTGAAGTGGCTTAGTTATATCCCTCCCCATATAGGTGGTGCACTTCCCATTCTAAATCCCTCAGATCCTCCAGAAAGATCTGTTGAGTACCTCCCTGAAAATTCATGTGATCCTCGTGGTGCCATTGGTGGTGCATTGGACAGTAGTGGAAAGTGGATGGGAGGTATTTTTGATAAGGGCAGCTTTGTTGAGACGCTAGAAGGCTGGGCAAGAACAGTTGTTACAGGAAGAGCGAAGCTTGGAGGAATCCCCGTGGGGATAGTTGCTGTTGAGACACAGACAGTCATGCAAGTTATCCCTGCAGATCCAGGCCAGCTTGATTCGCATGAGAGAGTTGTCCCTCAGGCGGGGCAGGTATGGTTTCCTGATTCTGCAACCAAGACAGCCCAAGCATTGTTGGATTTCAATAGAGAAGAGCTCCCACTTTTCATTCTTGCCAACTGGAGAGGCTTTTCAGGCGGGCAGAGGGATCTTTTTGAAGGAATCCTTCAGGCTGGATCAACCATTGTTGAGAATCTTAGAACATACAAGCAGCCTGTTTTTGTATATATCCCAATGATGGGCGAGCTCCGTGGTGGGGCATGGGTGGTTGTGGACAGTCGGATCAATTCTGACCACATTGAAATGTACGCTGACCGAACAGCTAAAGGTAATGTCCTCGAACCTGAAGGAATGATTGAGATCAAGTTCAGGACTAAGGAGCTGCTAGAGTGCATGGGTAGGCTTGATCAACAGCTGATCAATCTGAAGGAAAAAATCCAGGAAGCCAGGAGCAGTGGAGCTCATGGGTTGGTTGAATCTCTACAGCAGCAGATACGGACCCGTGAGAAGCAACTTTTGCCTGTGTACATCCAGATAGCCACCAGATTTGCTGAACTACATGATACTTCCCTAAGGATGGCTGCAAAAGGGGTCATTAGAGAAGTTGTGGACTGGGCTAATTCTCGTTATTTCTTCTACCAGAGATTGCGCAGGAAAATTGCCGAAGAGTCGCTGATCAAGACTCTAACGGATGCTGCCGGCGACCGACTGTCACATCAATCTGCAATGGACTTGATCAAGAGTTGGTTTTTGGACTCTAATATTGCAGGAGGCAGAGAAGATGCTTGGGTAAATGATGAAGCTTTCTTCAAATGGAAGGATGATCTAAGTAATTATGAGGATAAACTGAAGCTGCTAAGGGTCCAGAGGGTATCACGTCAATTAACAAATATTGGCGATTCAATTTCCGATTTGCAAGCCCTACCTCAAGGTCTTGCTGCCCTTCTAAGCAAGGTAAGCCAATAAACAAAAGTCTCTTGTTTCCACAGCATCCACGTATATATCATGTGGAACCTGAGGTGATTGTTTGAATGATATGCAGATGGAGGCAACAACTCGAGCGCAATTAGTTGACGAACTTCGCAAGGTGCTTGGTTAAAGAAGTTGTGCTTTACAGGTGATTATTATGTTCTTACACTTTTGCTGCTTCAAACCCAGTTGCATCTTTGATTATTTGATGTGTTGATTGTCGGCCTTACTAGATTTTAGAATCCATCTGCTACTTTCTACCCTACAGGTAAACGATTTTGTTGGCTGCATGGAACTCCACCACAAATCGAAGATGGCAGAGCTCTAGGTACCAGTTTCATTTTGTTGGCAATGTAAATTTTGTTAGTCTGTGTTAAATGTAGCCAAGCATATTCCTATAGCTAGAGAAAAATAATGACATACGAGAATCTTAGTTACTGCCCTCGCTCATCATATTACACTTGGGTTGTTTCTTTGGTCCATTAATTCTTAACACAAGTTTAGGAATCAGAAATTTTCAAGATTTGGAACCCTCAATTTGGATGAACAAGCCAGCTGCCAGACCATGGTTGGCTCAAAAAACCCTCCCACTTTCCTTGTAAATTCTGAGTTCAGAAGAATTTTTGGAGCAATATGAAAAATGTTTGGGTGCTATATAAACTTTGGTCATTTTCTGGTTTTTCTTTGGTTGAGTCTGAACTCGGGCAGAGCTTCCGTTAATATATTCTGTGCCCAAAAAACAAGCTCTGGGTTAGCTCAATTACCAATCAGTTTCTTTCTCGCATCTCCCGAGTTTCGATTTTGTTTTTATCTGGAAGATTGTTATGATCTTTAGGGTTAAAGGATTAATTAAATTAGTATCCAACAATCATATGGCTTTTGGATCAATAATTGGTCTTTAACAATTAGTATCAGGAGGGACCATGTCATGAGTTCAAGTCATTGAGGAGGCGACTTATAGGCTAGATTAAAACGCCTTGTTACTATGTATGGGTACGGTGTTAAGTCATTGAAAACTGATGAATGAGTGAAGCCGCCAAAAGAGAAATGGGTACCACTGGGTCAATGTCGATAGAGTGGGCCGTCGTGGAGGTTTGATTCGGAAGCAACAAGGTGGAATGTTATGATCTTTGAGAGGGTTAACTGGGCCCATCTGTTTTGGGAGATAAATCAAAACTCACAAACTCATCTCAAACTCATCATTACACTTTTTCAAATCCTCATACAAAATATTATAAAAAATTAAACTTTTTCAAATTCATAAACTATTTTTTCAAATTTTTATACAAAATTAATATTAAAAAAATATATTATAATAATATATTATTATTTTTTTAACTTTGATTTCATCTTATCTCATCTCTAAAAATAAACAAGGTCTAAATTAGTATCCAAAGTCATATGGCTTTTGGATCAATGTTTGGATCTTTAACAAAAAGTACACAGAATAATATGTTTGATTTCATCTCAAAAGATAAACATTTTCATTGGAAAATTAAAAAGAGTTGATACCCATTACACTTCTATTTTTGGATTCGAAATGAGGTAAGAGTTATACATCCAAATGGGGTCCCCCCAAATAAAATTCTGGTTCGTCCTCCATGTTGACCCCTTTGAACAGATATATATATATATATATATATATATATATATATATATATATTCTGAACCGAGACCAAGCAAGAATCCATCTTTATTGTTTCAATAAAAAATAAAACCAAGATGGAAAACAATATTCAGAGCTTGCTCGCTCTTTCTTCTGGGCATTACTTCATCTTGTGCTTGAGTTTCTGTTTCTTCTCTCTTTCCTTTCTTTTTAACGCTTCAAGTTTCTTTTTTTCCTTCTCTTTTTTCCGTTTCGTCTCTTCTTTTGCCTGCTGCTGCTTCTCCTTCTCTTCTCTCCTCTTTCTCTCATCCTTTTCTTTTGCTTTCTTTCTCTTCTTCTTTCTCCTTCAATTCTTCCCTGCTCCATTCTCTTCTGATTTTGAAACACATTTTTTACTCTGAAAAAAATGAACCCAAATATAAAGTGTGGGTTTATTTGTATTTTGTGGGCTGGATTTGTATGGTAAATTAAGCCATCTTATTGTCGGTATCCAGCTTTCGACTTTTCTTTTGTCATCAATCAATTCCCGTCCGGCAGTGACACTCCCATGCATAAATAGAGAGGATGAGTTGGCCACACATTTATACTGATTAAAGATACAAGTTTTTTTTCTTCTTTTAACTACGAAAAAAATGTTTCTTACAAGTATACAATTTCTTGTAGTAAGGAATATGGAATGGTGTGTGGTATAAGGATAATGAGAAGAGAACTATTCAATGATTACTAATAAATCCTCACTTGTAGCATAAGACACTGATAACAATCTAACACCTTGGGAGAGCTTACTAATAAACCCTCAAAACCAAAGCTGTGTAAGAAATCATTATTCCCGATAAACAGAAAACTCAAAACTCAATTATAGAGCATCTATTTCTGAAGTACCAAGTATAAAAGACGAGAAATACAAGATACAATTTCAAAAGTAAGATACAGCTTACTTTTTTTTTTTTTTTTAGAAGAGTTGTGAATAGTAGTGAAAAAATAATAATAGAATATTAAATAGTAATAAAAAGTAATGACTAGTAGTAAAAAATAATAATAAAGTAATAAATAATAATAAAGTATTCTAAAAATACTTGAGAATACCTTGCTTGCCAAACATAGCACGAGTCTAACACACTTCCTTTAAAAGAAGTTGAATCAACTATTAAAAAAAATGATTTTTACGTGGGTTTCAAATTTAACTACTTTTTTCAAAGGGAGTACATAGGACTTACATACCTTAAAACTGCAAATTTCATGTAACGTCATACACTCTAATCGTGTCACTTTTACCAAGGTTTTGAACATTAAAATAATTAGAAGAACATATGCGGAAAGTCGTGATTTACCAACCGTAGATGTTCTCACTATGTTTTTGAAGCTGAATCAATTCAAAAGGGCGAACATGGTTTTTTTTTTTTTTTTGGAATAATCGGTTTATAATTCATAAAGATTTTCTTTTCAGGGAATTAACGCAGAATATTAATTCTTAGGAATCTTTCCAAGATGGTGGTTAACAGCAATTGAAGATATTCAAGATGAGCTTCACATTGCCAACAGCCTGTGCCTGGTGACACAGCACCCACATCTCCAAAATGGAGATCATGGATCCGACCCTCCTCTCCCAACATATATATATATATATATAAAGAACTTCACTTTAAAATTTGACACAATGGCCATGGAGAAATCAAATTTATGTAATTCGTCAACAAAAGCCCCCCCACGGTCCACTATCCTTACAAAGAAATATTACATAGAGTCATTTTTGCGTATTCTTGTGCACCTTATTGATATGGATAGTTATTTTATATTAAAAAAAATAACATAACCAATCATATCAGTAGTGTATAAAAAATACATAAAAATAACTGCACATGAAACTTTCTATTTCAAAAAGCAGGAGATAGAATTCAGTACAATACTACTTCAGTATGAATCTGGCTTCCTTTGCAACTACATTCACGAAACCAAAAAAGACAACAAATCCTCTTGTCCTTGACCTTGCCTACTAGCTAAAGCAGCAATGGCGTGTATGATAAAAACTAATTAAGCTAAAGCCCCGAGATCCCCTAAGTATGACAGACATGCAGCTTTTGACGTCTGTAATAAAGAAAAGCAATGCTACTTTTTATTTTGAATCTCTTATCTTTAACCGTATCAGTTGATATGGCACAATTTATATCAAATAACTTACTATATCAGTTGGCATGACTGAGAAGGAAAATTATTACCGGATAAAAAACAACTTTTTCCTCTTGAAATTGGATAGATGATTTGACTTGATAGAAGGGCATAGGCACTTCTTCTAAGGTAATTTGACTTTTATCTTGTTCTTTTAATTATGAGTTTATGCTGTGAAAGCTCGTCACTCATACACTAACAAGAAAAAAAAAAGGACCAATATGTCCAGCTGAGGTCAATCATGAAAACCCTAATCATGAAAGTGGGCCTTCTTTAACATGATGTAAAGGCAATCCTATTCAGATGCATTTTCTTTTTCTCCAAGCAAGTTGCTATAGCAATTATAAAGCAAGCTGTTTGAAGTTATACATTGTTATGAATTCAATTGTCCAGTCTTATAAGGTGGGGCTGAGCAATAAGAAAAACCAATAAGAAAATCTTCAAGCAAGCAATAGACACTTGAGGCTTTGTTTATCGTGAATAGGATAAAAAGCATTCAACAACTGCAAGAAGAAAACAGTTTGATTTCTATTGAACTTTCTGAAAATTTGAAGTATTAAATAACCTTATCACTTTTTGAGTGCGCAATTGTGCACCTTTTTTTTTTTCTTTTGTTCCTCTTTGGATTATGATCAGAGAGTCCACTTAACCACTTTTATAATGACCTCGTCATCACCCACTATGACTCAACAAGACCTGCTTTTCTATCCTTCCTGCACAACACTGTATGTTATGCTTCTGCTTTTCATTTATCTCATACAACAATTACATTCCCTCCTTATCTCAAGCTTCTTCGACCATCTTCGGAGAACAGGATGAGACAGCTTCTGCAACTGTGAGGAAGATTTTGTCCTCACCGATCAAGTCTGCAAACGTGGAAGCATGGAGCTTGTCAATCACCGCAGGCCCAGGATTTGCCAGAATGAGCTGAGAAACAACATGGGAACTTCTGGTAAGGCAATTTACTCGTACAAATTTGTTACGTGAATTATTTCTTAAGGAGGTATTTGATGCTGGCACATTCGAAATTTTTGAAGAAGTTTGTGTTATAGAAAAGGTGGTTTTAGAATGGTTGTGCATTTACCTGAATATCTCTCTTCTGGAGACTCCTATGTAGTTCTTCTAAGGCATGAATACCACTGGTGTCGATGTCAGTCACAGCTGAATAAACAGAAAACAACATGAAAAATGAGTTCGGATGCAAACAAGAGTTTGTGGGCATATGGAATTTGGGAACCGGATGAAAATAAATGCTTACGGGACATCTCAACAATCAAAAATTGGATTCTAGGTTGGTAGTCTCCTTTTTCCTGTTCTTCCTCATCCATCAACCACCTTAATATCCTACAATAAAGTTAAAAAAAAAAACACTTCAGGCATCGTCGAAGCTACTGAAATTTTAACCAAGTTCGCATATTCTGAAAACTTCAAAGTAACCCCAATTCTTATGTTCTCCTTCATTTTTTTTCTTTTATTGGCACCGGGTGTCCAAAACAACGTCCTGACTAATCTCAGGAGTGCATAAGCTTTCAATAAGGAGTTTTCCGCTTAGTGCACCTCGGTTAATTCATGGAAAAACTCTCCCAATCTGATGGCCCCTAAAGATTGTTTATACCCAAGGGGATTTGAACCTTAGACTTAGGAGGAGCATACCCCTAGGTCCAAGGCCTTTACCGCTTAAGCCAACCCCTAGGGGTTAATTCTTATGTTCTCCTTCATTTGGATGCAACATATATTCCTGCATATCATCAAGACTATGACCTAATGCACCACACCAAGATGTAAGTACAAAAAATTCCAACTGTCCTAACAAACAGCTCAGTCGGTGAAAACTTCATTCTCATGCTGTCAACTTGGTCATTCCAGCCATTTAAAACCTACACTCCTCATCCCTTTCTGCAATCAGTTAACTTTTTCCATGAGTGATTCACTATCATATATAATTCCTCTCATTCCTACAAAAGTTAGATGCTTTTTCTGAGCTACATCAGTCCTTAGATTTTGTTCACTGGAATAAAGTAATTCGTATCCATACAGATGGAGTCATAAGATTGGTTGCATTGAATTCCAAATCTAAGAGTGGAGAACAGCATGAGCTTAGAGATAGAGATCACATTTACCTCTCCTTAACATAATTGGAGTTAGAAAAGTAAATTGCTGAATCAACTCTCACAATCAGAATGCCTGGAACTTTAGTTGCATCTGGATATTGTTGCATGTTTCTGTACACTGCCGTTCTAGGAATATTGCCAAGGATTGCAGTTCTTGGTCTGGTGACTTGTAAGAGGATTTTAGCAAAGGATATTGAGACCTGCCACAAGAGACGGTGAAGATGATTTAGAGTAGTCAAGGTAACTCATTACTTTGGCAATTGGCACTGAGGAGTTTGCCACAAGATAACTTAATTCTTACCGCAATTAAGAGGCCTATCTCAACAGAGCGAAAAATTACACCAAAGAAGGCTCCCATACAAGCAACAAAATCAAATTTATCAATCTTCCATATCAGAATTGCTGCTTGGAAGTCGATTAGATTGATCACAGCAGATATGATGATGGCAGAAAGAATGGCATTTGGTGTGTACTTAAAAAGAGGTGTGATGAATTCCAAGGTTAGGATAACAACCAAAGACATCACAATGTTTGAGGCTGCTGTCTCACAGCCTGCCATGTAATTCACAGCTGACCGAGAAAAGGAACCTGCAAGTATTAAGCAGATAGAATCAGTCATAGGTGAATATTAATCAGTTTCAAGCTAATCAGCCACGTATTTCTGAACATTACTTATATAGGGTTTTGTGTGTTAGGGAACTCCACATATAATCATCTGGTTGTTAAAATTCGATTTTGTTTGCCAGATTTTTAGTATATATTTTACCCATCTTTAAATGTTTGCACTTAGAGGGATAGCTACATTCAAGCTTGTGCCACCAACAAAGGACTATGGAATTGAACTCTTTGTTGGACATGAATATTTGTTCCCATCATTATATTAGCATCATCATTTGGGAGTGGTTAGGTTCACATGACTTTGAGTCTTGGTTCCTTCCCACCTGTTGCCACATAACAAGAAGTCATCGAGCCAACGATATTCATTGTTCCTAGTGCCACCATTTCTTTGTTTCCATCAAGTTGATAGTCTTTCATGGAAGCAAATGTTCTTCCGATTGCTATTGCTTCCTGATAGAATTTCCCCAAGACAACATATGTAAGAAAATTGCCTTAGATACAAGAATCGGTGACCAGATTTGCATGATTTAGAAATGGATTATGCAAGGCTCACCGTCAATGCTATCATTCCAGCCACGATACCAATCCTAAAACCTTTTCCGAGATATTCACCCTTGAAATATATTTGATTCACCGACGAGGGATTAATTCCTTTCTCTATATGTCTCACCTTTACATACCAATTACACTGTTAGTGTCAATGCTGCAGCAAATACTACTACTACAGTTCCTACCATGATTAGGATTGTCATTACAAGCTATATTGTCCAAAAAAAAAACAGAGAGAGAGAATGATAAGTGCTTACAATTTCAACACCTTTCTTTTCGGCATGGGTTATATACACAAAAAAGGTGGACAGGATCACAGATATCAATGGAGCAATTGCAGGTACCCAGAAGAACTTCTTGTTCTTTTTTCCCTGTTCAGCAGAATATGAGAGAATCAGGGAAATAATTCACAGCCTTAAACATTTTAGGTAAATAGTAATAGTGATTAGGATCTCTTACTATGTATTTAGCAAATAGAAGAAAACTCAAAAAGGTGCCTCCAATAAGTATAGTCTGCCAGTTCCACTGCAAAATGTTTGATATAAGATTAATCTGGCTTAAAGTTTGTCTGCACTTTGAGGTTCTCAATGTCATTGCAGAAACTTTTCTTCTGAAAACAATAAAGGAGCCAAAAATAAGTGAGGAAGATAGAGAAAAGAGAGGTCTTACTCCATGATTAACTGAGCCCCATACAGAGTGCATTACAGAGATAATATCAGTTTTCTTTGTGAACGTTCTTATGCCCAGAAAACCCTTAAGCTGTTGGAGTGCAATAGTGATGGCGGCGCCACCCATAAAACCAACAATGGCAGCATGGGATAGGAAGTCAATCAAGAAACCCAACCTGCCAATAAACCCAAAATACCATGATGATCACAGTTGACAGAAAGCTAGAAGCCTTCAAGGGACTGAAAGAAGATTACAAGCAACGCAAAACTAACGGTAATAAAAATACTTCAGCAATTTATCTCAGTGGGGATGGGAATAGTAATAGGAATTACCTGAATAATCCTAAGGTGGCTTGAGTGACTCCTGCAAAAAAAGTAGCCGTGAAAGCAAGCCGCCGGTACCCAATTGGATCCTTATCAGCATCAATCTCATTATGAAGAAGCGTTCCCAGCAAGAGAGACACCACAGCCACTGGTCCTATGGCAATATCTCTTGAACTACCCATGAAGGCATAAATCAATGGTGGAACAAAGCTGGAATCTGTATTGATTTGGAACAACGAGAAACATAGAAGCCTTTTCATATGTCCAAGGAGGGAAGTTCAAAGGAAATGCATTGTGTTCATGTGTGGTACAGAAACTTACACAATCCATATTGTGGGGCCAAATTTGCAAGCTTTGCATATCCAATGTCCTATTTTGGCAGTCAAATGAATTGTTAGACCAGCGTACAGGGAGGGGGGGAGGAGATTCTTATGTTTTTTTGGTTCTTTTTCTTTCCTCTTAAGTTATATCTATATATGTTCCAGGCAGAAAACTTACCTGAGGAATGCAGAGACTTGCAATAGTGAGGCCTGCTATAAGATCCCCTCTTAATTTAGTTAGGTTGTAACTTCTCCCCCACTCAAATATGGGGAAAATTGCTTGGATGCCTAAGATGAGCTTTCGAGACCTAGGTTGATCCTTAAAGGGACGAAAGGGGTCATCTGAAAAGAGAGTTTCTTTCATGGTGGCCTTGAATTCATTGATGAGATTTTGCTTGGGGGGAACTCCCACCTTGTGAATGTGTGGGAAGTTTTGTGACTGATTGCGTGAGGATGATAGACTTCTGATGTCTATATCTTTTGTTTCAAGTTCCTCATTAGTTGAATGACCCATTAGAGGCACACAAACTTAGCCCACCTGCAACACAATAATAGCATAGCGACGTCATGACCAGAAATATCAGAAAGCTAACAATCTAAAGGAGAATAAAGTATTGGAGCAAATGCTTAAAAATTCTGCAATCCAAACTACAAGTAATATAAGTTCTTTTATATGCAAAATGTATTTATGACAACACTAACTTCAAAATTATGAAAATATAGAATTGATCATCCTCAATAGCTTATGGTTCCATAACATTGGTCTCAGAAATCATGGAACCGACACCTACTATAACATCGAGACAGAGTCATAAGTAAGAATTAATGGTTGAGGATATTTTACCCGAACGAAGTAAATAGATGCAAGCAAGAGTTGGACAGTACAGTGTTTGAGAGCGTAGAGCCTTCTTGATGTCAAAGGATGTTGGGGAGCTCTTTCTTATTTAAGTTGTTAGGATTTCTGGTCAGACTTCTCAGCCTGAAAGAGAGACCCCCCAAACTTAAATTATGCATGATAAACAGCTAAGTGAACAAAATTGTTAATTGCAGGCATCCGACAGATGGACTTTTTTAGTACCTTGTGACCGATGTAAGCCCATAATCATCTCTTCCATAGTTGTAGTGCTTATGAATTCAAATATGGTGCTTGAGAAGTATTGACTTGCAAGCATAGATGGTAGCAATTGAAAAACTAGGAGCACATCCACCTTTTTAGATCATAAGGTCCCCCTTCTATTACCCCCTTTTCTCAAGGAAGAGAGGTTTGGTTCTTCAACTGAAAGATTCCCATTCAAGTGGTGCGGCTGATAGAGAAAACTTGAAGTCAACAAAGTGTATGGAAAATGCAATAAACCTTGCTACAGTAGATATTGGAATTACTATTAATTTCGATTGACAATGACATAAAAAAACACAGCAACCAAGCCTTTTTAACTCTACTTTCGTGTCCTAAAAAAAATATGATATTCCCGAAATGAATTAAAATGATAAAAATTTAGATCCTTCGAATTCAAGAAGGAATCACTAACACCCTGGACTACCTTAAAAGCGAAATTAACCAATCTCATAACAATCTTCAAAGCCATCAAGTTGATCACTATATTCATAATACTCAAAACATCAAACCCTCTATTTTATAAAACCTAAGAGGAATGTTCCATACAGTCGCAGAGCTTAAGTACTCATCAACGATTGAAAATTCATTACTCAAAACCTAAATACATACGTCTCCACCCACATTGTATGAGAAAGATTGTCTTTTACACGTTAGGAGAAGAATCCAACCAATCCAGAGGAATAGAATATAGAGCATGAGTCGATGACATGAATCAAAACCGAGAGATTTTTTTCCCTTTTTTTGTGGTGACGGGTCCTTTTCAGAATGCATGTTTATTCCGGAGAATAAAGGCTAAAATGGAGTCGCCCCTCACCTTCATTCATATGCTTTGCATGCTAGCCATTGATGGTGGGTGATTCGATTACACCTAGACAAAAGAGTTCCCCACCATTCCACATTTAGCTCATATACTAAGTTCCTGTAGGCAAGTAACAGAAAAATGAACGACCACGACTTATAATAAGAAATTGAGGAGGGTAAGAAAAGGGCAAAAAGAACTGGCAATTATAATTTTCATATAATACATAAAAATTATACCCAAAATCAGTTACCGCCTTCCCTTTTTGTTCCCCACATTCGATGGTCCTCATGTTTCTGAAAAAGTTTTACTCATTCCGATCGAAAAGTTCAATCATGAGTTTATATGAAAGGAAATCCGGAAGAAGAAGGAGACGACGACGACAAAAGAAATTAAAGCAAACAAAAAAAGCCCAGATCGACGTTGTCTAGGTTCAATGAATCCGAAATTGCTTTAAATTCTTACAACTTCACGTAGCAGTCTGTCATATAAAAAAGGGCAAAAAAAAGTGTGGACCTTAAGGAAATAGCAAACCAGAATCGATATTGAAGTTGTTTACTGATACTTCGAAAACAAAACATGCCCGCAAAACTGGTTATTTTAAAGTCATCGTCTTTGGAAGACGCTTCTTCCAAACAAGCCCCGGTCATTAGTTTGGCTATACAGACAGCTGCACGTCGTGTGTTCAGCAAGAAAATCGTTAATTAGTTTTAAATCACTTATAAAAAGAAGTTAAAAGGTAATTATAGGTATATTATTGTTATTATTATTTTAATTTATACATGTACACGTGGCAGTGTGTGTCATAGATGCACACGTGGTGCAGAGAAAGAATCCTGACTTGTTTCGGGGCAGGTTCGACATGGTTTTTAAAAGAGTTAGAGACAGCTTTTCAAAGATGAGATCGTGAGTGGATTTTTTTATCTTGCGAACGGCAAAGGGACCAGCTTGTTTATAGACTTTGTTGATAGGCAAAAGGCAGAGGGACCACCTTTGTTGACATATCTATTATTATTTTTTTTTTAGCAAGTTAACTTTATTAATTTAAAAATGATATATGAATGGGGTGTGGTTCTTCAACAAATATTTTAAAATAAGAAATAATAATACAAAATAACGAAAAATAGAAAAAAAAAAAATTTATTTGAAACTAATTTTTTAGATCTTACCCAAATCAATGTCATCTTATAAAAATATGGAAATATTATATTCGCTAAAAAGTAAATGATAGAACTACCGTTGGAGGCAGTGGAACTTCCACTAAAAACAGTATTGATAGCAGGTGCACTGTCACTTTTTCTCTTAAGTTTTTTATGAAAATATCTACGACCCCTTGTTTAAGATCACAGATTAGAAAAAATGATAACATATGATAGTAGCCAGTATCCATGTCGAGTAGTCGGCTGTAGGTGGTGGCGTGTGGAGGCGGTGGTGGCGCGAGCGTGTAGAACACGAGCTACTTGGGGAGAAGAGTGAACGGTCAGATCTAGAGGACCTGATGCTGCCGATGACAATGGAGCTGCACGTGACCATGAAATCCACTTCATGTCGCAGCTATGCGTGGAAGATGACACGGCTTAGGCAGTGCATGCGACTAAGGCACTGAGCCAAATCGCAATATTCTTTCGTGGGCGTGGAGATTGGTGGTTGGAGAGATTATAGAGGCCACGCTTGATGGACAGAGGGTGCCAGTAAGTGGTAGATCGGCTGTTGACATCGATGCTAAGAAAGAGGAAATAAAAGGAAAACTATGAAAATAGAAAAGCTGAAAAGGAAAGAGGAAACTGGAGGAGGAGGTGGCCCCCTCCACCCATGAGAGGAGCTTGAAAGTTAGAGATGAGACCGTCGGAAATCGCAAAGGATGAGAGAAAATAAAAGAGAAGGAGAGAGAGACTTTGTTGATATAAAGTGGTTTTATGATATTTTAACAATATTATGAAGAAAAATAGACAAACTTTTATCTTCCTTGACTCTTCATGTTTTTATGCATTCTCACTAATAGTTCATACCTAATTGTATCATGTCTCCGTTTTGCAAAAATTGTTGGTACAGGTTTTGAATGCCAGAAAAGACTCTGATTTTTATAGGTCTTATAAGTAAGTAATTTATAAAAGAATTTATTAAACTTGTTGGGGATCATCTTATACAAGTTAAACAAGAATGAATGTGGAAGATTTATTTTTGTTAAGGTTGTCCTACATCAAAAAGGGTTAGTGGTCAATTTATAGGTATGAGAGAAAGTCTCACCTCTTTAATTAACTTTTAAGATTAAGAGAGTAGACCACCCAATACTAATATCAAAGTCTAAATTTACCAACTCTTTGGCCTAGCAATATGAGAAATTGTTTATCATTGCTCTGACCATCCAGGGCCCAATGTATAAGAGAGAGATTGTTGAAATTGTTCCATATCAGTTGTGGAATGAATTGTTAATCAATTTTTAAGTGTGAGAAAAGGTCTTACTTTTTAAGTTAGTTTTTAAAATTGAGAGAGATCTAAATCCTAAAATTAACCAACAATTTTTAAATTCTTGATACCTGAATTTTTTTAATTCGAAGAGCACTCATTCTTAATTTTTTTAGTTTGTTTTTATATCTTTAATTAATGATAAAGATGTCATGAGTCAAATTTTATGCACGCATCAAAGTCAATTATGCTTTGCATATATATATATATCAATGTCGATTTTCCTTATAACTGAACTCATGCTGTGGTAATCTTAAAAAATGTTTCAGAAATCAAGAGACAATTAAAAAATATAAAAATCTGTCGATGTAAAATGAAAAATATAACAATAAGCATCAAAATATGAATTACAAATTATAATTATAGTTAAATGTTTTAAATAATAATGATTAGTTATACACTTTTTGTTCAACTTTTTAAATTCTTAGTCCCATGTGAGCACTATATAATATTTAACAAACGAAATGGTACTCCATAATCCACGCATGCATTTATCCCACAGTCAACAAAAGCGTCCACATAATATCATTTCTTTTAAGAGTACTAATATTATATATAGTCATATATTATATATAGTCATAATATGATACGCAAGTATCGTATAATTATTTTTAAAAAGTGAAATTTAATATTAAAAAATATATGTTCATCTTTATATTATTATTCCCTTATCCTTTCCTTGCGTGTGAATGCTTGTCCACAAATTTCCCTCATTCTTATCAGATTTTGACATGCACAGCTAGCATTGTTGAATGTTGGCGATTGCTTGTCAAATGGTTGGACTCAATAATTCTAAATCTTCGTTTTTTTTTTTCCTTTTTTTTTTTTATTTCCGAGAGAGAACGGATGGGATGGGGGCTAAAGTATCCTTTTCAACCTTGAAAAAGATAACATACATTTGACTTTTGTAACGAAAACTAAAGGTGTTCAATAATTAATGAGTTAGTGCATGCCGCCTAATAAGTTATATTGGTCCCGTTTGTGTTTAAAGGGCAATTATATTGGTCCCATTTGTATAGACGATCTTGTTTTAATTTATTTTAAATTTATTATTATATTTTTTATATAAAATATAAATTTTAATACAAATTTTTTAAATCTCAATATAATTTTTTTAATTTTTAAGTCAATTTTTTCAAATTTTAAAATAATAATAATATTAAAAATAAATTAAACTCAATTCATCTCGTTTCATCTCTAAATCTAAATGAAAAATATCTTTAAAGAATAATCTGAATTGTATTATTTTTTGATATGATATTAAATGATTAATAGATAAATAATAAGTGATTTTTGAGTTGTTTGATCTCATATAAGAGAATCATGACTAAAAAAATATTCTTTCGATCATTTTATTTTCTCAAAAATAATTTGTCGCTCCGTCTATATATCAAATTTCACCATTAACAAGATCACACCTTGATAGATCTCTCAAAATTACAAGATCAGGTCCATTTGAAATATAATCTTTTAAATTTGGAGATGCACTCATGAAACTTGAAATAACTAATTTAATTAATGTGTCCCAATCAAATTTGAGAATGGCCGTAATATCGTATCGAATAAATTGGCTGAAAAGACCACTAAACCGCGAGAGACGTCCTCCCATTAATTCTACGCTTCATTTCTAATAAGAACATCTAGCTAGCTAGATATTCTCTGCTCATATTTTTATATGCTCGATCTCTCTTAAAAATCAATATATACATATATATACATATATATATATATATATATATATATATATAACTTTTACATCGAATATTAATAATTTACAAAAAATCTATGTCTAAACTTTGCTTTAAATTTACGTATAATATCTTATAAATTTAAAATTCTTTTAATAAATAATTAGACCAGCTTGTAGCGCGCCTATATAGATATTTCCGGCCCCATGAAAAAGTGGGATTGGGAATTTGAGATATATACATTAATGGTGTTGCGACATGATCTTGACATGGAACAATGGAACATAACAAGTTGTACGTACGTAATTGACTGTGGAATCGTGGATGATTAATTTATACGTTTGTGTTAAAGATGAAGATAACCGTGTTAAAGATGAAAATGATAGCTTAAAAGAGAAGTGTGGAGAAAAACAGGTTTCTCATTTTAGTTATCCGTACATGCAATATTGATACAAATATATAGCCTGAGCATCAACTTAGTTAATCAAAATAAAATAATTATCCTATGGACATTAACCTATAGATGTCTACTTTTTTGTACAAGGAAACAACACAAGTAATCTCAAGTAACATTCAACTAATTGTGTCAAGCCAAAGGTCCTTTTGTTACTGCTTTATCAAACTTTTGGCTGTTATAATTACTTGGCAAAACCTTTATGAAAAGATCAGCTAATTGTAATTTTGAGCTGACATGAATTGGAACAATTGTACCAGCAGCCACATTTTCTCTAATGAAATGGCAATCTATCTCTATGTACTTTGTTCTTTTATGAAAAATGAGGTTTTTGGTGAGATGAATGGCGGCCTGGTTATCACAATATAGAAGCATCGACTGCTTGTGATGTATGTTGAAGTCCTTCAAAAGTGTAACTAGCCATACTATTTCACAACATGTGTAGGCAAGTGCTTGATATTCTGCCTTAGTAGATGATCGAGATATTGTGGCTTGTTTTTTTTTTTCAACTCACTAAAGAGTCTCAAAGGAAGATGGAAAAATCAGTTACTGATCTTCGAGTTTCAGAGCATGCTGCTCAATCCGAATCATTGTATACTTTGAGGTGTAAAGAGGAACTAGTTGAGAAGAGAATACTTTGACCAATTGATCCCTTTAGGTACCTCAAAATTCGATGTGCATGATGTAAGTGTGTTTGAGTTGGTTTGTCCATGAATTGACTGAGTACACTTACGGCATAAGTGATGTCTGATCTGCTAATGGTTAAGTAGATGAGCCTACCAATGAGCCTTCGATAATTTGTGATATCCGTTCGAACAAATAAAAATTTCAAATTATTTTTGTTCAGACATAAATTATGTTTGTTCGAACAGACGTTTTATTTTCTTAGAATTATGTCTGTTCCAACGGGATTTCGATGATTTAGTATTGTTCAAACAAATACTTTTCTGTTCGAATGGACATATGTACTATTTTTTCGCCATTCATTCGAGCAGGTTACGTTTCGTTTGAATAGGTGTTGTTTGTTTGAGTGGATAACTAAATTTTAATCTATCATTTAAACAATGTATTTCTAGTTCGAACGGTACTATTCACACATATTCACATTTTATTAAAAAATACCATACTAATATTATAAAAATGTAATTTAAACATCACAATTGTTCAAATGTTGTTTAACAGAATAATAAAGAGCCAATTAAAAAAAATAAGTTTTAAAATTGTGGTGGTGGCATAGAGTTTTAAGATATTATTTGCCGTTGTTCAAACATTTTTAGGTTGTTCAACTTCAGTCTCTCTTCTATTGTCGCCTCTAACTCCAATGTTCTATCTAATCGGATTAGCAACTCTTGTTCCTTGGATTTCAATCGCTCTATCTAATCGGGTCAGCAACTCTTGTTCATTGGATCTCAATCGTTTTATCTCAAGTTGTGCTGCCTCTAATTCTTTAGTCTTGTCATCATTGGATATGGCTTTAAAACGTGATCCAAGAACTTGAGAAATAATCTGAGCATCGTTGATAGATGATTCATCAAATGAATCCGCAACAGTTTTCTTTAAAGATATCATCTTGGCCTAAAAAAATTAAAGTTAGTATAAGTAACAAAAATATTATATAAGACTTGACTTAAATAAGTTTAAACTTACATGATTTGTCTCTATTTCGAGATTGATTTAAACACCATTACGATTTTTTATGTGCTTAAGCATAATTTTCATATGTGTAAACGACAAGAATTTAGTAAACGATCATTTTTATTAGAATAAAGGTTATTAGTAAATGATCATTTTTATTAGAATAAAATTTAAGTTCAAGCTTATTATCAAGTTATATTTTATATTGGTGAAAATTTCATTTATTTTTTTTAGTGGGCTCCTATTAAATTTGTTTATAAAGTATTCCATAGTTTACTTATTGGAAGATAGCAAATCGGCTTTATAATAAATAAGCCATTGATTTAAAAAAAAAAAACTATTATTCTTTTTATTTTATTTTATAAAAATAGTCATTTTCCAATTAATTTGATGGAGGTACCTTTTCAAGAGAAATTATACCATTCAACTATGTCCACTTGTTCTTGATACACAATGTATGGACCATATTCCATAAGAGAGCTGTTGGGTACATAACATATTACTTGCCTTATCTTGCTTTTATGGTCAAGAAAATGTGTTAACTTCTTTGAACCATATTTTTTTGCTATTCGAAATACATTTTAGATTATGGGTTGTTCTATGTTAAGCTTACTCTAACGTGGATTGTTGAGCCAGATGCCTAAATAATTAAAAGTCCAATGATGGGTATCATATTTCACGATCTTATATTATTGATATGAAAGAAAAATTTTATTTTCTCACTCAAAGTAATACTAAAGCTGAATACTAAGTTTTGGCAAATACAACTATAAACATCTTATAATTCTTGAAGAATGTTCAAAAGTGAGAAGATGTAGATTTTAATTATATTACTATATTATTAACACTCTCATTCACGCATTGACCAACCTTCTCATGAGATTGAATACATCCTTTCAAAAAAGAAAAAATGAGATTGAATGCGTTGAATATGTAATTAAGAGGGAGAATTATAGAGAAAAATTTCAAATTCAACATCTCTATTATAATACTATGTGAAATTATCACTTACTCTAAAAGTCTAATGTGATTGAAAGAAATAGATATT
The DNA here is from genome assembly GCA_036559045.1 of Platycarya longipes. NCBI lineage: Eukaryota > Viridiplantae > Streptophyta > Magnoliopsida > Fagales > Juglandaceae > Platycarya > Platycarya longipes. Next base: position 4,450,550 of record CM071794.1, read on the forward strand.
AATTATTTATACTAGAGAAAGTTTTGTCACATCAACCTCTTATTTTTAGATTGGGTAACATTGGTCCTACCTATCTCTATCCAAATCCTATTTTTAAGATTTACACCAAGTAGATTGAAATGGACATCCACTTCGTAGGGGACAAAGTTGCTAAGCACCATATGCAAGCAAAATTTCTTTCAACTACGAATCAAATTGTTGATACTGTAATGAACGGGATTAGAGAAACGGTTGCCGCCCTCTGTCCCAACACTAAAATTATGTGAATGATCCTACCATTATTATTTTAAATCTTGCATAGTAATTTGTATAGTGACTTGCATAGTAACTTGCATAGCAATTTCAAGGCCTATAAATATAAGTTTCAGTTGTTATGAAATTCATAAGAAAATATATAAAAAGAAGAAAATTTCAGAGAGTTTTAAAAGAGTTTATTATATATTTCTCTCTTGCAATAGTAGTTTTTTTCTTTAATTTTATAACACGTTATCAGCACAACGGTTCTACCAATTCTGAAACTAGTGGTCTTATTTCTCTATAAGTTTTTTAATATATTATTTGCAGTTCTTGATATATTTTATTGACAATTATTATTTAAAATCTATGTGAATTTATAAATATATTTTCTGAGATACACATATTTATTTCATTATTTATATGTGTAGAAAATGGCAAATCTTACAAAATTGAAATTTGTTACTCTTGACATATCTGGAAAAAATTATTTATCCTGGATACTTGATGCTGAAATCCATCTTGATGTGATGAACCTGGGTGAAACAATTAAAGAAGGAAATCAAACGTCCCTGCAGGACCATGCTAAAGTAATGATTTTCTTTCACCACTATTTTCACGAAAAATTAAAAACTGAATATCTTATAATAAAATATCCCTATATTTTGTGGAACAGTTTAAGGGAGAGGTATGAACACTAGAAGACTGTCATCCTCCCAAGAGCTCATTTTGAATGGTTGCACTTGAGGTTGCAAGATTATAAAAGTGTTAGTGAGTATAATTCCGCACTTTTTAAAATAAGCTCAGTACTAAAATTATACGGTGAGAAAATCACCGATGATGATATGTTAGAGAAGACTTATACTACATTTTATGCCTCGAATGTGCTCCTGCAGCAGTAGTATCGAGAGAGAAAGTTCAAGAAATATTCTGAACTTAAATCATGTCTTCTAGTAGCTGAGCAGAACAATGAATTCTTTTTAAAAAACCACCAGTTACGCCCTACTGGCTCAATATCATTCCTTGAAGTGAATGGTAATAGGTTTGCATCATTCCCAAAAGTGAATGGTGCATCCTTTAGAAGAAATCGGTAGTGTGGACGTGGTAGGAGATGTTATAGAAATATTGATCCTAGAAGTGACTTCAGTAAAAAGGATGATAATAAAATACCGTATCACCAGAAGTGGTACAATTCAGAAAGAGGTAAAAATTTCCAAAATAATTCTTCAAAGAGAAGTGAATAGGTGTGCTATAGAAGTAGAATGACTGAATATTAGTCACGTACCTGTCATACGGCTAGACACTTAGCTGATTTATATCAAGTATCTATTAAAAGAAAGAATAAAATGCATTAAACAAATTTATTAGAATCATCAGATGATTTATTAGATTCAGTAGATGTTACTCATCTTGATGTCTCTGATTTCTATAATTATCCTGAAGGTAGAATTGATCACTTAATTGGAGATAGAAGTGTTCCACTCAATTAATGTATTTTCTTTCTATTATCTGTAATAAAAGTTTTGTATATTTTGTAGAATCATAGATCATATTGATGAGATTTTTATCTCTGAGTTGAATGATAAATATATATGTCTGGCTGACAGTACTACAACTTACACAATTCTCAAAGAAAAGAAATATTTTCAAAATCTAATACTAAGTAAAGCCTATGTCCATACCATATCAGGCTCATCAGATTTAATTGAGGGCTCCGGAAGATCTTATATTGTGTTGCCTAATGGCACAAAATTTTGTATTGATGATACTCTATTCTCTTCACAATCCAGAAGAAATTTATTGAGTTTCAAAGATATACGTCGTAATGATTACCATATTGAAACGACCAATGAAAGCAGTAAAGAGCATCTTCTTATTACTAAAACAATATCGGGCCAAAAGCTCGTATTAGAAAAACTGTCTGCTCTATATTATGGATTGTATTATACAAAGATGATAACAATTGAATCATATATGGTAATGCACCAGAAGTGCATTGACTCCAAATTATTTATGACTTGGCATGATCGTTTTGGACATCCGAGATCTATAATGATGAGATGAATTATTGAAAATTCGCATGGGCATCCCTTAAAGAATCAAAAGATATTTCTACCCAATGAATATTCGTACTCTACATGTTTTCAAGGTAAGTTGATTATCAGACCATCTCCCTCAAAAGTCATTGTTGAATCTCCATCCTTTTTACAAGGATTCACGGAGATATATGTGGGCTTATTCATCCATCAAGTGGACCATTTAGATAATTTATGGTTTTTATTGATGCACCTAGTCGATGGTTACATGTTTGACTGTTTTCCATTAGAAATGTTGCATTTGCTAGACTTCTTGCTCAGATAATCAAACTACGAGCACAATTTTCTGAGTATCCAATTAAGACCATTCGATTGGATAATGTAGGTAAATTTTCATTTCAAAGTTTTGATGATTATTGCATGTTAATATGAATAGATGTTGAACATCCTGTTGCTCATACACACACACAAAACAGTTTAGCTAAATCTTTGATCAAAAGACTTCAACTAATCTCTAGACCTTTACTTATGAAATCAAGACTACTTATTTCTGCTTGGGGACATGCTATACTTCATGCAGCATCTTTAATTCGCATTAGACCATTTGCTTATTATAAATATTTTCTATTACAGCTTGCATTCGGTCAACAACCAAATATTTCTCATCTTCGTACTTTTGGATGTGCTGTATATGTTCCAATTGCACCTCCACAACGTACAAAAATGTGCATTCAACGTAAACTTGGGATATATGTTAGTTTTAATTCTCCATCTATTATTAGATACCTTAAACCCCTTACAGGAGATATGTTTAAAGCACGTTTTGAGAATTGTCACTTTGACAAATCCGCTTTTCCATTAATGGGTAAAGAAAAGTCGGTACCTGAAGCACGACAAGATATTACTTGAGATAATAAGACCCTGTCTCAATTTGATCCTCCTACAAATGAATGTAAACTGTAAGTTCAGATGATTATTCATTTACAAAATGTTATAAATCAATTATCAAATGTATTTACTGACACTAAAGGTATAGTAAAATCTTATATTCCTGCTGTTAATGCTCCAATAAGGATTGAAGTCCCTGAATTAGCAATTGTCAAAACAGCAATAGGTAAATCTAAAACATGCCTAAAGCGTGGAAGACCTATTGGTGCAAAAGATGAAACTCCCAGAAGGAAAAAAATACAAAATAAATATGGTGTTCCTGAAGAACCCATACCCACAATACAGACTATAAATATATTTGATACTTCTGAAAAGATCAAATCTTCTATTCCAGAACTTCCTGAAGAGAAAACTCCTGAAGAGTACAAATATCCTAAAAATAGACCTTTTGAAGAGGTGTTTCATGAAATATTTTCTCCTGAAGAGGAATAGGTACCTGAAAATAATGAGATTTCAATACATTTCATGAATACTGGAGAAATTTTATATAGAAATAAAACTGTTGTCGACAACATATTTTTATATAAAATGACCATTGACATTACCAGAAGTAATGAAGAAAGTGAGTTAAAAACCGTCGAAGAATGTCGATGTAGAAATGATTGGCCAAAATGGAAAGCAACTATTGAAACTGAATTAAATTCGCTAGCAACGCAAAAAGTATTTGGACCTGTTGTCCAAACACAAAAGGGTGTAATGTCTGTTGGATATAAATGGGTATTTGTACAAAAATGTAATGAGAAAAATGAAATTATGCTGTACAAAGCACGGCTTGTCGCACAAGATTTCCTACAGAAACCCGGGATTGATTATGAAGAAACATATTCTCCCGTTATGGATGCAATCACATTTAGATTTTTGATTAGTTTGGTTGTTACAAAAGGATTAGAAATGCGGTTGATGGATGTGGTCAATGCATATTTATATGGATCCTTAGACCAACATATATATGAAAATCCCTGAAGGATATAAAATGCCTCGAGCATCTACAAGTACATATAGAAATATGTACTCTATCAAACTACAAATATCTTTATATGGGTTGAAGCAATCCAGACACATGTGGTATAATCGCTTAAGCGAATATCTATTGAAAGAAGTATTTGAAAATAATCCTATATGCCCATGTGTCTTTATTAAGAAATCAGAATTCGAGTTTGTCATTATTGCGGTTTATGTTGATGATTTAAATATTGTGGGAACTCCTAAAGAGATCTCAAGAACCGCTACATATTTAAAGAATGAATTTGAGATGAAAGATCTTAGCAAAACAAAATTTTGTCTCGACCTGTAGCTCGAGCACTTGCCAAATAAAATTTTTATTCATCAGTCCATGTATACTGAAAAAGTCCTGAAGCATTTTATATGGACAAATCTCATCCCCTAAGTACTCCAATGATTGTTCGAACACTTAATGTGAAAAATGATCCATTCAGTCCTTGTGATGACGATGAAGAAATTCTTGATCTTGAAGTACCATATCTCAGTGCAATTGGAGTTTTGATGTATCTTGCAAATTGCACTTGACCAGATATTACATTCTCAATTAATCTGCTTACAAAATATAATTCTGCACCAACTCGAAGTTATTGAAATGACATTAAACATACCCTTCGTTACCTTCATGGTACGGTTGATATGAGATTATTTTATCAACATGGATCAAGTCCACAATTGATTGGGTATACAGTTGCAGGTTATCTTTCAGACCAACACAGAGGTAGATCTTAAACTGGAGATTTATTTACTTATAGAAATACTGCCATATCATAGAGATCTGTTAAGCAGACACTATCTGCTACTTCTTCAAATCATTCAGAGATCATTGCTATTCATGAAGCAAGTCGAGAGTGTATTTGGCTGAAATCAGTAATTCAACATATCCAGGAAAAGTGTGGACTTCCCATGATCAATAATAGCCCAACAATTTTATATAAAGATAATACTACTTGTATCACTCAAATCAAATGAGGATATATCAAAGGTGACAGAATCAAACATATTTCACCTAAATTTTTTTATACTCATGAATTTCAAGAGAAATGTGAAATTGATGTCAAGCCGATACGATCTAGTGATAATTTGACAGATTTATTCATAAAGGTATTACCAACTGCGACATTCAAGAAGATTGTGCATAACATTAGAATGCGAAAACTCAAAAATTTATCGTCTTGCACTTTTGAGGGGAAATAAATATCATGAAGACTTGTGCTGATTGTACTTCTTTTCCTTCGCTGAGGTTTTGTCCGACTGAGTTTTCCTCTGCAAGGTTTTAATGAGGCAATCTTAAAGCACTTGTGGATATATAAGAAGACTGTACTATTTTTCCTTCGCCATTGATTTTTCTTCCCATTGGATTTTTTCTTGGCAAGGTTTTAATGAGGCAGATTTTTTATGGGTGGTCATTAAGGGGGAGTGTAATGAACGGGAATTAAGATATGGCTGCCGCCCCCTATCCCACCACCAAAATTATGTAAATGACCCCACCACTATTATTTTAAATTTTGCATAGTAACTTGTATAGTGACTTGCATAGTAATTTCAAGGCTTATAAATATGGGATTCAGTTGTTATAAAATTCATAAGAAAATATAGAGAGAGAAGAAAGTTTTAGTGAATTTCAAAAGAGTTTCTTATATATTTCTCTCTTGCAATAGTAGTTTCTTTCTTTAGTTTTATAACAAATGCAACATTATGCATCTTATTTGTCGGTTTGTTCATTTCATTCATTCCCAATCATAGAAATACTATTGGAGAAAATATAAATGTCTACACTTTTAAATCATTCCATTTAATTTAAGATTGGATTGATTTTTTTGACTGAATGCATTTATACACATCCTAGAGTTGTTTGATGTACGCTTTTGACGTTGCAAGCCGGTCGAGCTATTTATTTAAGAATAACAGCCTTCCAATCACATCTTGACACATAATAAAATACACTTAAGAGAAGTAAGTTCAACTACATGGAATCACGCTCGTTTGGCTTTGTGCCCCCCACTCTCTCTCATTTCTTCTCCACCGTTGCACTGTGCACGACCTCTAGACTAGTAGATCCCACTCGAATAGATAATCAGCGGAGAGGGGGGCTAGCTCGCAAGGAAAGGGGTCTGAATATCATCGCTTCAGATTTGCAGATTTTGCCCTATGGGGCGAGATAAACAAAACCATAAAGAAGAGGACGACGAACAAAACCAGAAAATGGGGGGTCCGAACAAAACTAGAAAGGGGGGCAACGAACAAAACCAAAAAGGGCGGTCCATCACGAACTCCGAGTCCAATTCCTCGTACCCACTGGACATCAGACACTCGATTATTGAGCTGCGACACCTGATTTCATTAGGGGCAACCTCCATCGATCTTCACAACTGCTGAGAGAGAGATGAGTGGGAGAGAGAAATGAGTGGGAGAGAAAGAGAGAGGTGAGAGGAGAGAGACTAGTGAATAGGATTACATGTCTCTTGAAAGGGAGCTGCTAGAGACACAAAAGATCCCACACACTGATGTGACACATTATTAGTGTGCCATGTGTGCATTTTTTTTCTCTCTATCTTTTTCTCCTTCTCCCCGTTCATTTTCCATTCTCTCTTTTCTCTCTATCTTTCTCCCTCATTTCCCCCTCCTACCATTTCCTCTTTCCATTGACCATGTAGCCTTTGCAGAGATAGACTCTGTTCCCATCTCATGAAGAAACTCAAGCACCGACCTTGAGTGCGGGTGGCCTTCACACGCGGTGGCCACAATCTCTGCTGCACTTCTTGCATCAACCAAGCGTCTCCAGAGCTGGCTGTCGAGATCATCTTGGACACACCAAAGATGTACATCGCCTCGAGCTCCGAGCTTGTATCGGATGAGCTGATAGCAAAAATGGAATCCGGATCGAAGATCGAGCACTAGGAGCCTAGGTTGAGCTCGTTCTCAGACTTGTAGAGAGAGTCAAAATCAAGGAATTCATCCCTAGTGATTCATCACATGAGATGGTGGACTCCATGAAGTCCTCTTTAGAGCGAACGATGATGTATGGTCTTGTAGAGAGGGAGAGAACGAGTAAAGAGAACTCTAGGATGCGATATGCGTTTTGATGTCAACCAACAAGTGGAAGAAACTCAAGCACCGACCTAAAGTGTGGGAAGGAGAAAAAAAGAGAGCAAAAAAAGGACACATGGCATATTATCAACGTACCACGTCAGTGTATGAGATTCTTTTGTAAAATTCTTTTGTGTCTATAGTGTTTTTCCTCTTGCAATTATTTTCCTAGATGCGATTTTATTGTATTTCTAATATAATGTATAGGTGACATTAAGGTATTGGAGGGCTGTTTTTAGAGAAATATAAGCCCGATTGGTTACCAGGTATATATTCTCATGCTCTTATGGGAAGTTCAAGAGATTTAGACATTGAACCAACAGTTATTTTCATGCAACCCTTCTTTTATTCTTCCCCATCAATAATTCTTGTTTCTCCTACAAAAGTTTTATATCTCCAAAATCTTCAGATTGAGATTCCTTGTGGGTTTTATATCGCAGATTGTCATTGTTGGATTCATGCATTTAGACATTAAACATTCCAATATTAATATTTAATCTAAAAATCCATGAATTATGTGCTTTAATGTAAAATTCTAATGCATCAAAACTTAAGCTAAAAATGTTAAAGTAGCTAAAAAAATATGTAGGGGATATCACTACTTGAACAATCCAAATGAATAGTAGAAGTTATTTCTGCATGAGCGTTGACTATTCGATCGATAACCTCAATTATTGATTTGGTCTTAAAGTTGGAAAAAGTTTAGCTAGTTTGATAGTATGTACCACGTGTTACTCACAAATGTCATTAGATTCGGTTACATCAAAGCCAATTTTTAATAACCTATCATCCTATCATAGAATGTGAGTATCAAATATATATCCATATTGTGGCAATAGTTAATATTTAGTCTTTAATAATGAATTAGATGTTCAACTTTACAAATGAAATAAAGGCTTACTCTTATGAAAAATAATATGATTTATAATCCACATCAAACTTTAGGAACACCAACTTCGATATTCATATATATATTTGAAGTATTATTTCAAGAAAACGTTAATCACACAATTAACTGTAGCAATCTTTAACATCCTTCGGTCGGTTCAATACTAAATTCAATTTCCTCAAACCAAGAAGATATCATTGAAAGCTATCTGACAAGAAGATCATATTGACAGCTCGTTCGAACCAAGATGGGTGATGTAACACTTATTAATACTAATCAATTAGGCGGTTTAAAATGTCAGTTTAATCTGCAAATCACAATATCATTGTGAAAGTACCGGCCCGTTTCAGTCTAAATTCTAGCTATTCTAATTCTTATTTCGATTTAGGTTATATTTATAATTTTTTTATATTTAAATAACTTTTTTTTTTAAATTATAAATTTAGATAATATTTAATTAATTCTAAAATATAAAATATATTTATATACTTTATAATTTTAAATAATTATTTTTTTCAAATATCATTATTTTTTAATATTTTATCTATTTATTTATTTTTGTATCTCAACTCAAATTTATATTTTTTTTAACTTATAATCATTTTATAAATTTTCAATTATTCTAATATGTACACATATACATGATACACACTTACATATATATATATATATATGTCTTTATTCTTTTAGTTGTTAGTTTATATATATATATATATATATTATAATATATAATTAATCTCGAAACGGCACACTGAAACAGACCGGTACCGAAATATTCCGTTCTAGTGTCTCAACCGGAACGGAATTCAAAACTTTGGTCCTGTGTGTTTATCGTATTTTTTCTTGTGCTATTCTGTTGCGTTACTTCCTATTTAGTCGTTTGTTAACTAGTTTATTTCCAACAAACTGGTATGAGAGCGTTTGTTCTGTGAAGATCTGAAAGGATGGTCACAACAAAGTTTGAAGTAGAGAAATTCGACGGATAGAATGGCTTCAATTTATGGCGCATTAAGATGAAAACTCTGTTGCGACAGCAGAGTTTGTTCAAAATTTTAGATGAGAAGGTGACTACTAATTCTCCTAAATTGTCAAGGGTAGAGGAAAAAGGGGTACACAATACTATTCTTTTGTTATTATCTAATGGAGTTTTAAGGGAAATTGCTAAAAATGAGTCTGTTGTTGGTCTCTGGAAAAAAACTTGAGAGTTTGTATATGCAGAAGTCACTCACCAACCGTTTGTATCTGAAGCAACGGTTATACATACTTAAAATAAGGGAAAGTACTCCTATTTATAAAAATCTAGATGAATTTAATAAAATCGTTTTGGATCTGAGGAATAATTATATTAAGCTTGAGGATGAGGATTAAGCCTTAATATTGTTGTGTTTGTTGTTTATTCCGTTTGATAATTTTGTGAACTCAATGTTGTATGGTAGAGATACTATCTCCTTGGTAGATGTGAAATTTATTTTGAATTCTATAGAATTTAGAGCAAAATTGGAGTACTAGACACTGATAATTAAGCTGATGGTTTTTTTGTGAAAGGTCTCTCTAGTGATAGATCCAGGGAGAGATGTTTGAAAAAGAGTAGGGATAATTCCAGTGGTAGCTCTAAATCTAACAAGAACAATGTTAAATATCACTATTGTCACAAATTTGGTCATTACAAGAATGAGTGTCCCAGATTGAAAAATAAAGAAGAAGATGAAAATTCCTCCAATGTTATTAGCATTGAAGAATAGTCTAACAACTCTGATATTGTCCTAGTAGTCAGTGGCCCTAGCGATTATTTTAGTGACAAGTGGATCATGAATTCAGCTTATACGTTCCATATGTGTTCTAGGATAGATTGGTTCACTACCTATGAATCAATCAACGGTGACTCCGTTTTGGTTAGGAATGATATGGCCTGTAATATTGTTGGGATCGGTTCAGTCGAGATTGAGATGTATGATGGAACCGTTAGAACTCTGTCTAACGTTCCGTATATTCCGTCTTTGAAAAACAATCACATATCTTTAGGTATTCTTGATTCCTTTGGTTATGAGTATTCAGTTACAGGTGAAATCATTCAAGTCTACAAGGGCTCTTTGGTGGTAATGACAAAGAAGAAGACAGATAATATTTACTTTCTTCAGGACAGTACAGTGATTGGTGGAGCATTCTCAGATGTTCTAGATTCGGATATTACTCGTTTACAACACATGTAATTGTGCCAGACGAGTGTGATCATTTATGAGTAGGCACTTTTTGCTTGGTGTGATTAGAAGACTGAAAAAACTTGATTTTTTTGTTTGCATTGTGTTTCTTATGAAACAGTGCAAAATCAGGTTTTTTGCAATTATTTCTTTTTAATTTTTGGTTTTTAATTTTTGAGGAACACCTTATGTGATATTGTGCTTTGTTTGTACTCAGATTTGTTGATGGCCATTTTAGAAAGATTTTTGATTTGTTATCTGTTTTATGACATGTTTGATGGGTTCAAGCATTTGAGAAAACTAGTAATCTACAAATAACAAGGTAGAACATTATTTAAACCATACAGTTGGATCCACTCCATATAAATGAAGTAGCTGAATGGAATGAGGTGGACTCGTGTGTGAGAGTCCATAATATGTTTTAGGTTTGCCAAGCTTATCTACATATTTGGGTGAAGCAATCAACACAACTTGCTATTGGGTGAACTTTTTTCCTTTTACAATTTATTTTTTTAGTTGTTTTCACAGGGAAAGAGAGAAAAATTATAGCAAGAAGGTGAAATTGCTAGGAGAGATTCATAATAAGTGCATGTGATACTCTAGATCATACTATTGAGATTAAGCATGATTTTGGTTTTGATTTTGACTTTGGCATTGGTGCACAATGAGAGCAAGTCTACAGTTTCATCTGGTAGATAAAGGGGGTAGTGTGGTCACCTTTGGGATATACTCATGTTGGTTTTGTGACGTTCTTACTTTGGCAGAAAATATTTGTTGGTAGTCTTTGTGTGTATTCAGAAGCTGTTGTTCAAATGAGCAGACTGTATAGTGGTGTATTACTGTTTGTGTGAAGATGTTGATTCTTTATTAGGACCAAACTTATGATTTGGTCAAGCCTTCTATGGTATTGAATACTTTTATGAGGAAATTGAATTCTTCAAGATTAGAAGTTGTGTTGCTTACATCCATCATAGGTTTTCATATAAAACTCCTATGCTCATCATATATGATAATTGTATTTTATCAAGTAATTCGATAGAAAAAAAAAAATCTTCAAGATATAAAATCTTTTAACTTTTATTCTCTCTTAAATGAAAAGTGATTAGGATCTAGAAAAACATAGAGTAATGAAAGTAGTTTAATTCGGTCAAATATAATTATTAAATAGGATTTTGAGTAGAGAGATGATACAAACATAACATTTTATACGATAACTTACACAATACATACATTTTTGTAAACTATTATTAATTTTAATAATAGTTTACAAAAATACCCTTAATTTTATGTATATATTGTATAAGTTATTGTATAAAGTATTGTATGTCTACCATTTTCTTTTTGAGTATTATTTTCCTACCGAAGAAGCGACAAAAAAACTAGATTTAAAATGGACAAGTTTTTCGTATCTATATATAATGCTATCCTTCTCAAAAGTACAAAAAGCAATCAACATGGCCCTTACAAAATCTTTCTCCCAACAAATTATTAAAAAAATAAAATTTGGTGGCAAAAAGAAATAAGGAGAGAGAGAGAGAGAGAGAGAACCAACAATACATTGAAATATACAAAAGTTATTCTTTTTAGTTCATTTACCTATAAATCCTTCGTAAACATAGATTATACACAAAAGTATGAATCAAACCTGCACATCAAAATTTTAAAAAAAAAATATCAACAATTAATGATCTGACCGTTAATTTATGAGAATATTAGTGAAAGGGTAGTCGACAACAAACCTAAGCCCAAAAGAAAAGTTGGGCCCGAGGCCCATGATTTGAGCCCAGATGGACGGCAGTTCATTTATTGGCATATCTTGTGGATCCACCTCACATCATAATCATTCTCGCATTTATGAACAACCAGACAATCGCCGGTCTGCGGATTTTCCCTCTTAAATGCGGAGATGCTATAAACACGCATCATTAATTGCTAGATTGAAGGAGGATAGAGCAGCATTCAATGTCCCTCTCCAAAAGGTTCTGATTGAGCATTAATTAATTAAGGAAATATCCAATTAATGCGATGGGACAGACAGGATCAGATCAGGTTTTTCCCTTCTTAAGGATGACGATCGAGTGATGTTCCGATTAATAGATCTTTTATCATAAAACCACCCTTCAGGGGAAACACCTATAAATAAGACTGAACCAAAGCCGAAACAAGGTACATTCTGACAATCCTCTCAAACAAATTTCTCTTATCATATTCTCTTTAACTAACTTGATCGTCGGAGCGGTCCCGGACCCCGATCACCCTTGTTCTTATTTTGTAGGTTCTGGTCGATTGGGAACTGATAAATCAGACTACAAAATACGTCCTTAACAGTGACGCCGTCTGTGGGATACCATTGATAAACGTACTTTTTGCATGTCTACCATACCATTATCCCAAACGACCAAACACGATCAACATTTGGACCCGACCATGGAAGAAAGACTAGAAGTGCTGGAAGAAATGATGAGGAAGCTGAGAGAGGAAAACACCGCCCTTCGGCAACCTCGCCAAGAAATATCGGCCCGTGGTGAGATCAATCTCGAGGAGAACGTGAGCTCCCGGCATCTTGAGGAGAACGAGGCCCCTGAAGAAGAACGACGCCGGATGCACACCGAGTTAAAAGAGTTAGGAGACAAGTATGCTGAAATGGTGAAACTAATCAGCCCGGCTGAAGGGCACGTCTCCTCTCAAGGGAGCATAAGGACACCTTACAGTGCAGACGTCGTGGCCGTCTCTCTCCCTTCCAGATTCAAAGTCCCGCAAGTGGAACCGTATGATGGATCTCAAGATGCCATGAAACACCTAGAAGCCTTCAAAGCACATATTAGCTTGCATGGCTATCCCGGCGAAGTAGCATGTCGAGCATTCCCTCTCACACTGAAGGGAATGGCTAGGACATGGTTCGGAACCATTCCTCCGGGATCAATCAGTAGTTTTGAAACATTAGCCCGACTCTTCACCACCCAATTTATGGCCAGTAGGAAAAGAAGGCGCCCCGCGGCGTACTTATTGATCGTCAAACAAGGAGAGAGAGAGAGAACCTGAAAGGGTACCTGACCAGATTCAACAAAGAAAGAATGACGACAGACAACCAGGACAAAAAAATCATCCTAGCGGCCCTCCTGGGAGGCATATGGCCCAGGAGCCCCTTTATGGCGGAGATAGCTCATAAGACTCCTACAACTTTGAATGGGTTTATGGATCAAGCTGACGGGTTCATCAACGCTGAAGACACGCTTGAAGCCCTGGTAGCCTCACGACGAGGAGAACTCTGGTAGCATGATCAAACAGTAACCAATACTGAAGAAAGTTCCAGTCGGCATCGAGTCAGGAGGAAGTTCCCAGATGAAACAAGAAGAAGAGACCCCCCACGGGAACACAGACTATCATCATGGCCTCAATCCAACTTGGCAGTGGAAAACCAAAACCGATCTAAATCAAGGCGAGAATCCATTAGAAGAAAGAGGGAAAGTATGTACTGTGAATATCACAAGACCACGGGCCACAACACAGAAAACTACCAGGCTTTGAAGAATAGACAAAGGGATGAACAGCTGAGTGATCGAAGAGACAGGACCCAGTCAAGGTCCCCCCTCCTTCTGGAACGAGAGTCAAGCCGACACCGGGGCGAGCCCGCATCTAACCACCCGCCAGGCGAGATCAGAACCATCATTGAAGGACCATTCCGATGAGGGACTACATCTTCCTCTCAAAGGGCGCACGCACGAAGAGTCAGGTATGAAGAAGTTTATACACTGGGAAGAATACCAAGACAAGGAAACCCAGGCCCTAAGGGAGAATCAATCGTTTTCAACGAACAGGATGAAAAAGGCATCGCCTTTCCACACGATAATGCGTTGGTAATATCAGTATTGGTGGCCAATTTCACAGTCAAAAAGATACTGGTTGACAACGGGAGTTCGGTAGATATCTTGTTTTGGGAGGCCTTTATACAAATGGGAATCGATCCCCACCAACTCCGGCCCATCCAAGCCCCCCTTAAAGGATTTACGGGTGAAGTAATACACCCCAAAGACGTGATAACACTTCTAATCTTGATGGGTTCTGCACCCAGAACCATGTCAGTCATGACCGAATTCCTGGTAGTAAAAGCCCACTCCTCATACAATGCCATCTTAGGGAGGCCGACCCTAAATAATCTGAAGGCAGTCACTTCTACCTACTATCTCAAAATGAAGTTTCTTACCGATAGAGGAATAGGTGAAGTCAGAGGAGAACAAGTCACTTCCAGGGAATGCTACGCTCGAGAATTGAAACACAAAATCAATTTCGTGGCTACAATCTCCTTGGAAGGTGAGCATACCGAGCTCCCGCCTGCTCCTCCCCGAGCAGTTTGGGACGATGAGATCAGGGACGAAGAAACACTACGTCAAGCGGAAACCAACGAACCTCTGGAACTGATTCTGGTCGATCATAACAACCCGGATCAGACGATGCGAGTGGGAACCAGAATGGATCCGGGAATACACGCAGAGCTCAAGAACCTCCTCATTGAGCACAAAGACGTATTCGCATGGACGCATGCTGACATGCCAGGAATCGACATGTCCATAATAGAACACCGGCTATGTGTCGACTCAACAATCCGGACAGTTAAACAAAAGAAAAGAAGCTTCTGTGTCGAAAAATATGCCGCCATAGCGAAAGAAGTGGACAGACTCCTGACCGTCGGATTCATCCGAGAAGTTCACTACCCGGAATGGCTGTCTAATGTAGTGTTGGTAAAAAAGACAAGTGGGAAATGGGGAATGTGCGTAGACTTCACCGATTTGAACAAGGCTTGCCCTAAAGATAGTTTCCCTCTGCCGCGTATCGACCTCATTGTATATTCAACTGCTGGGCACTCTCTCCTTAGTTTCATCGACGCGTATTCGGGTTATAATCAAATCAAAATGAGCACAGACGATGAGGAAAAAACGTCGTTCATTACAGATCGGGGACTCTATTGCTACACCGCCATTCCTTTTGGACTCAAGAACGCAGGGGCGACCTATCAACGGTTAGTCAATCATATGTTCAAAAACCAAATCGGAAGAAACATGGAGGTATACGTCGATGACCTCCTAGTCAAGAGCCACTACCTTAATGACCATTTGGTGGACCTAAGAAAGGCCTTTTTCCATTCTGCGGCATTATCAAATGAAACTCAACCCCGCCAAGTGCACCTTTGGGGTCGAATCCAGGAAGTTCTTAGGTTACATGGTCTCTGAACGAGGAATTGAAGCCAACCCCGAGAAAATACAGGCTATCCTCAGAATGGTTTCCTCGAAGAACCTGTAAGAAGTCCAACGATTGGCTGGACGAGTCGCCGCTCTCAGCCGGTTCATAGCAAAGTCAACGGATCGATGCCTACCCTTTTTTCAAGTCCTCCGAAAAGCACACGAGTGGGACACATCGTGTGAGCAGGCATTCGAACAACTGAAAGATTATCTAACATGCCCTCCACTACTTAGCCAGACAGCTCCCGGAGAAACTCTTGTGGCCTACTTGGCAGTCTCACCTCATGCAACGTCTGCGGTCTTAGTAAGAGAAACTAATCGGGGACAAAAGCCTGTCTACTATGTTAGTAGAGCACTACAAGGAGCAGAAGCCAGGTACCCCCGAACGGAGATGATGGTATTCGCCCTGCTGATGGCAGCGCGTCGACTGCGCCTTTACTTCCAAGCTTACACCATAAAAGTAATGACCGATCAGCCCCTCGGAACTATTCTCCAGAAGCCTGATACCTCCGGTCGATTAGCCAAGTGGGCAATTGAGCGGAGCGAGTTTGATTTGGTGTTCCAACCCAGGGGAGCAATGAAGGCACAAACATTGGCGAATTTTGTAACGGAATACACCGGGTTCCCAGAAGAGATCCCCAGTGAACCTCAGGAACAGTCATGGCAATTATATGTTGACGGGTCCTCATGTCAAGCTGGGGGCGGAGCAGGGATACATATCATCACCAACCAGGGTTCCCAACATAACTACGTTATAGGCCTGACTTTCAGAGTAACCAACAACGAAGCAGAATATGAGACCCTCATAACTGGAATGACGATCGCCCGGATCCTCAAGGCGACGGAGCTGGAAGCCCAAACCGATTCTCAAATAGTATTTCACCAAGTACTCGGTCAATTCATCACAAAGAGCGAAAAGTTGAAAAAATATCTGGAGCAAGTATGCATCGAGAGAGATCGATTCAGATACTTCCTTCTACTGCAGATCCCAAGAGAAGAAAATCATTTAGCAGATTGATTGGCAAAAATAGCGTCAGGAAAAGATGAGCATCCGCTCCCAAAAAACACGGAGATCAAAACAATAGACACCCCCTCCATCGGCAACGAAGTTAGGATGGTGACAGCCGCAGATCCCGACTGGGCGACTGGCATCATCGAATATCTCCGGACAAGCACGCTACCTCCTGACTCGGATCAAGCACGCAAGATAAAAAATAGATCAGCCAGGTTCACTCTGATTGATGGATCATTATAGAGGAAGGGTTTTTTCGAACCATTACTCAGGTGTGTGACAAAAGGAGAAGGACAGTATATACTCGCCGAAATCCATGAAGGAATTTGCGGGGCTCACACGGGGGCTAAGACACTAGCTGCCCGCGCAGCCCGTGCAGGGTACTACTGGCCATGCTTGATCCAGGAAGCGAAGGAGTTCGTTAAGAAATGCCCAAAATGCCAGGAGTATAGCCCGATATTACATTCCCTATTGGAGGAACTCGCCTCAATAACATCCCCCTGGCCTTTTGATCAATGGGGGCTAGATCTTATAGGGCCATTCCCAGTCGGGAGAGGTGGAACTAAATTCATTGTGGTAGCAGTGGATTATTTTACGAAGTGGGTAGAAGCCGAAGCTCTCGCCACCATCACCTCACAAGCCATCACAAAATTCTTATGGAAATCGATTATTTGCCGATTTGGAATACCTCAGAGCTTCATATCAGACAACGGAAAGCAGTTCGATTGCAATCATTACCGAGAGTGGTGCTCGGAACTGAAAATCAAAGTGAAATACTCTTTACCCGGCCATCCACAGGCGAACGGGCAAGTTGAGGTGACCAACAAAACAATCCTCTATACGCTGAAGAAAAGACTCGAAATGCACAAAGGAGCATGGGCCGATGAATTATCGGGAGTCCTTTGGGCATATCGCACATCAGTCCGAACTCCCACGGGCGAAACCCCGTTCGCCCTCGCATACGACTGCGAGGCAGTCATTCCAGTCGAAGTTGGGATACCTACACTACAAGTTCAGCACTATGACACAGCTACTAATGATGCTAAGATGATGGAACGATTGGATTTCTTGGAAGAAAGAAGAGAAGAAGCCTTCATCCAAATTGCCAACAACAAACGCAAGACAAAATAATACTTCAATAGAAGAGTGAAACTGCGCAACTTCAGAATCGGAGACTTAGTACTAAGATAAACGGGCGTTACAACACCAGCACAGGGGAAACTGGGACCCAAATGGGAAGGGCCCTACATGGTAACGGCAACTAACAGGCCCAGATCTTACCGACTCCGAGATAGCTTAGGGACCGACCTACCACACCCCTGGAATAGTGAGCGGCTTAAGAAATATTATGCATAACATTTTCCGATGTATTTTACTTCTTGAAATTATAAAAAACCCATCATTATTAATCTCCGATGCATTTAAAAGTTGTATACAACTCTAAAGTATTACGAATCCCGCAGGGTCGGTCGACCCACCCACGCGAAGTAACACTCGAATCCCGCGGGGTCGGTCGACCCACCTACGCGAAGTAACGTTCGAAGCAACTCACCCACCCACGCAAAGCAACTCACAACTCTTAAATCTCAATCTCAAGAACGCACATTACGCTCGAAATTTTTTTTTATCAAGTTTACACTTAACCAAAAATTTACGGGGTATATAGAGCGAACAAAGCATCTAAAGAAAAGTCAAGGTCTCAAATGTTATATATTCAATTACAATGTCTCGAACGTCATATATTCAGTTACAAAAAAAAAAAAAATCGACCCAGTGACAAGGTTAAGCCTCAGGAGGGGGAGGAGGAGGATTCAAGTCGTCTAAAGGCAGGTAGCCGCGCTTCCCGATCTTCTTCACAAATCTCTTCGCGACCCGATCAGGACGAAGAGACTTCGGACCTATGTTGCGAGGGTTAAGATGAGGGTCCACCAAAAGCTGGGCTCCTATCCGACGGAGACCCTCAGCATAACCATACCCCCAGACCGAGTTGCGAATGACCACCACTCGAGATATCTGCTGCTCAAAGTCAGCTATTCTCAAATGGGCCTCCTCTAAAGCATGACGAGTCTCCTCCAGCTCGATCTCTTGAGCAGCTCGGATTTGTTCAGACCTTGTCAGCTCCACCCCTAAAGCCTCTCGGGTGCGCTCCGAACCAGCCAATTCCTCCTCCTGAGCAATCCGAGCCTACTCGAAAATTGCCAGCTCTTCTTCCCTCAATGAAAGAATTTGGGAAGAAGCAGCTAGTTCCGCCGTCCGAGTAGTCAACTCAGATTGAAGAAGAATCTTGTCCTGCTCGGTGGCCGATCGGGCAACTACAAGGCGGGCGTTCCTTCGATGGGCTATCTCCAGGGAATCTCGGGCCGCCTCCAATTCAGCTCGAAGAGAAGCGTTGGCCTTCTCTAGCCTGCTCTTGTCGGCCCCTAGCTCCTCGACCGTCTTGATCAGACCCCCACAAGTTTTTTGCGACAGTTCGAGTTGATCTCTCGCCTGCTGCAATTTATAGAGCCCAAACTTGCAGACGGTTCCAAGCTCATTGTTGAATTCGGTGAGCTCTGCCAGCTCGGAACCCACAGTCTGGGATATCTCCTTGGCAACCTGAACACAAGGAAAAGAAATTATTAGCTCGAAACCAAAAGACTACGTAAAATCTGACAAAATCTACAAGTCAAACTTGTGTCAGTAGGGGTTCTAGCATTATGGCCACTCGCTCGGAAGCGTCCGCCTTGGCCTACTCAAAACGCGAGGGACGCTCTGAACCAGGTCCACCGGCTTGATGTCCTTCTTCCAACTCCGGCTCGAAAAATCGACCGAGCACCGCAACCCCACTTCGAGGTCGAAAAGGGGATGGAGGTCGGATAGAGATTTCTGAGTCCGCAGATGTGTGTCCATCATCAAATTGGACCCCTGAAGTTGACCCCCTCTCAAAGGTAGGGAGTGGACATTCATGAGATTCATTGGCCTCGACGACAGGTTGCCCACCCTCATTCGCGGCATCCCCGTGGGTCCCTTCTACCGGAATGTCGGTCTCACCAGACTTATCGGGTCCGACCCCTCCTTGGCATCCTTCGCCCGAGCCTTCTTGCTGACCGGCTCCCCCTTGATCGCCCTCGGAGTCGGATTCACCTACAACTTCGTCCTCCCCCTCGGAAGCATCCGAGTGACGCTTGGAAGAAGAGGGAGGGGGAGTAGGCAATTGGTTTGCCCTAGCGACTTGCTCTTCTGACTCCTGTCGGAAGACTTGCGCGAAGGGCATAGCACCCAGGGAAAGTTCGGCGGCACGATCTAGAGCCTCTTGGAAGGCACGGTTGATGTCTTCTCCATCCGATGACTCGACCCCTGCCACATCGGTTGCCTCTATTTGGGCTTCGATGACAACCCTCCTGGCCTCAGCCCTTATCCGCTCAGTCTCCAGGAATCGAAACCTGTCCGAAGAT
This sequence comes from Platycarya longipes, assembly GCA_036559045.1. Taxonomy (NCBI): domain Eukaryota; kingdom Viridiplantae; phylum Streptophyta; class Magnoliopsida; order Fagales; family Juglandaceae; genus Platycarya; species Platycarya longipes. The sequence goes on from CM071794.1 coordinate 4,470,627, forward strand.
GTCGACGAGGAGGCCCGCTCGGGACTACAAACCGGAGAATCCGTAGGGGGAACACTTTTGCCTTAATCTTCGATACGTGGACCCTTCCCCCTCTTTTGTTTCTTAGGACAGGCACCACGGCTCGAAGTGGCTTCACCGGCTCGGCTCTTTGTACGTCTTTCCTTCTAAGCTTCCTGATCAGAGGCCCGCTTGCGAGAGGAAGTAGGGGGCTCCTCGTGAATGTTGAAGAAGTTTTGACCCTCAGCATATGACCGGTCTGGTCGGGTCAGAAACTCTTCGATGTTCTCCTCGATCAGAAGGGCGTCAGACCATAGCCGGTCTGGATCCTCTGCCCCCAGGAAAGGACGACCTTCACCCTCTCGGATTCCTGAGCCGTGAGAGTAACCTCCATGTGCATCGGTAAAGGAAGAAAGCCCCAATCTTTTTGGACTGGGAATTCATTCCCCTCTCCCTTTGGGAATTCCCAGTCCCTGCCCGAGACAAAGAAAAATTTCTTATGATAGTCTCGAGCACTCGAATGCCTCTCTTCCATTCGAATCAGTCTACATTTCGGCTTTATTTGGAAGCCGGCGATATTCTCGTCTCGACGAAGGAGCCGATACATCGAAAAAAATTCTCGAGCAGTTAAATCGGGATAAGGATCGTTCCTCCCAGAAAGAACAATCCGGAACGCCACACAGGTGGCCAAAAGAATACGCCACCCGTTCGGCATGAATTGGGCAGGGGCTAAACCCAAGAAATGAAGAACCTCTCGAACAGGCCGGAAGAAGGGGAGGCAGAAACCCTTCGAAAACATAAGATAGAAAAAGACAACTTTTTTGGCCCTCCCATCGCGTTCACAAGCCCTAACGCCATCCCCTGGGGCCTCCAGGGAATGCCGCCAGGAAACACGATATTTCTTCCTAAGCGCGTCCACATCAGAGGACTGCATGGAGGAGGTCCAGCCATTACCCGTGAAGAAAGGGCATGGATCAGAGGAAGCTATGGGAACAAGAGTTAAGAAAAATGTAAAGAAAGAATGACAGCAGAAGAACAGGGAGGCAACGAAGAGCAAGTCTGAGAAAGCAAACAGAGAAGGAAGAACAGCGAGGAGGTCTCTGGGTAATTTATACCCAGAAATCGAATTTAAAGCAAGCGGGAAACGAAGCGACACCGAAGCCATGACCTCAGACGTGACCCTTGGGAACAGAAGGCACGCTCAAAGCTGACCAATCAGAGGTAAGAAGCGTGCACCGAAATGACAGATCAGATAATGACGATCTCGCGCGTACATATCACGAGCTAATCGTGGGTCAACAGCACAACCAGAAACGTTTCTGACGGTTTAGAAATCGGAACAACGGCACAATTATATTTTGAAAAGCATTGAATGACTGACACGGAATATGACAGATTATGACCCGGCATTAATTGATCAGAATTCAAATCGTCCCCCAGGAGCCCAACCGGTAAACGAAACGACATACCAATTGGAACTGCCCGAGTATATTCAACCAAGTATTTTCGCTCAGAAGGAGAATTAAGATAATATTGTCCAGTACTGAAGGAGAACGTAGACAAAGAAAAGGAAGACTGCCCCTAAAGCGTTTAGAATCTCCATCGAAGTACCTTTGATAAAAATTCGCGGGGTACTAAAAGGGTAGTCGGCAACAAACCTAAGCCCAAAAGAAAAGTTGGACCCGAGGCCCGTGATCTGAGCCTAGATGGACGACGGTTCATTTATTGGCATATCTTATGGATCCACCTCACATCATAATCATTCCCGCATTTATGAACAACCAGACAATCGCTGGTCTGCAGATTTCCCCTCTTAAATGCGGAGATACTATAAACACACATCATTAATTGCTAGATTGAAGAAGGATAGAGCAGCATTCAATGTCCCTCTCCAAAAGGGTCTGATTGAGCATTAATTAATTAAGGAAATATCAAATTAATGCGATGGGACAGACAGGATCAGATCAGGTTTTTCCTTTCTCAATGATGACGATCGAGTGATGTCCTGATTAATAAATCTTTTATCATAAAACCACCCTTCAGGAGAAACACCTATAAATAAGACTGAACCAAAACCGAAATAAGGTACATTCTGACAATCCTCTCAAACAAATTTCTCTTATCATATTCTCTTTAACTAACTTGATCGTCGGAGCGGTCCCGGACCCTGATCATCCCTGTTCTTATTTTGCAGGTTCCGGTCGATTGGGAACTGATAAATCAGACTGCAAAATACGTCCTTAACAATTAGCTAGTGAAACTTGAAGATGACAAGATTAAATATCTTTAGAAGGAAATGCAAGTAATGCATGTGTAGAAATTTAGAAGGAGAACAAGAACATAATCAAGGTGAAGATAGTTGTACCAGTAATTCTACATAGAAAAAAAAATGTGAGAACAAGAAAACTAACATTTTGCATCTCTTCAAATGAAACCCTATTTAATAGAGAGCTTATTTATAGGCAAAATGTAGTATTATGTGTAAAATAGATAAAGGTGGTGATTATAATTCCTTGAATTAATTGACAGAATTTGAGTTCTAATGTCCTAACTGATCTCATCATTTTTTTTGAATATATATATATATATATATAATGTTATTATTTCGCCACTCTTATATGTATGATTATTAGAATAAACAGCTAGATGTATACCTGGCTATACAATTATAACTAAGGTAAGAAATGTTATAAACTATGTTTCTTTCTTTTCTCTCTTGTAACATTAATTTCTTTGTTTCTTTCCAGTTCTCTTGTGATATTTGAGAATTTGATGTAAAAAATAATAAATAGACACCATATTAAATACTTATGTAGGGTCCATGCTGACAAAAATTAACTCAAAAAAATATTATATGCTATTAAGCCTATTTATTGTAAAGTTACTATAATTGTGACGCCCCCAATTTACATTCATAATTCAAAACAAATTGAAGTGTCAGGGTAAGTAACGAGAGACTACTCACCCTCATACTTATCAAAATTTAATGCAAATTGCAGCGAAAAAATTCTGAATAAAAATTTTCTAATGATCACATGGTGAATTAAAACCATAATATTCACTCATCTATTCTTAAAAATAACATTTTATCTTTACATGCATAGCCCAGTTAGTTTTTTCAGCGAATATAAATATACAAATTTATCAAAACTTTGACTTAGGACCGCCTAAAACTCCTTCTTCACTTCGGGAAAATCTTTCTCTATACTAATGTCGGTCCCTACTACTAACTGTGTTAAAATGTCTAGAGAGAGAGTATTCCAGGGACCCCTCAAGATTTCTCCGAGTCTCTTTAGCAACTGAGATCTAGCTCATGACTATTATCCAATCTTGCAACGAAAATCAAATTCCAAAAAGGAAATGAGACATATAAGAATGAGATTTCCAATGAAATCTCAGTAAGTACACACATAACTTAATAAAAATATAGACATCGTGATATAATCACATACAAATCAAACAGTCAAAGTATGCATTTATGGCATGCTTCATATGACTCATGCATGACTTAGACTTATATTTTACATGGTCCCACTCTATTATACTTAAACTCTTATTTATTTTCTTTCATAATATTGTGAGTCATACTTGTTTCGTATCATCGACAGACGTCCCCATCGAATATTACTTATTTCGTATCATCGACAGGCTTAGATCCATGCCGGCTTTCATATTATCGACAGACTTAGATCCCTACCGGCTTTCATATTCTCGACAGGCTTAGGTCCCTGCTGGTTTTCAAATTCTCGACAGGTTTAGGTTCCTATCGGTTTTCAAATTTCAAATTCTCGACAGGCTTATGTCTTTGCCGGCATGTCAATCATACAGACGTATCGCTGGTTCTCGTCATGACGTGATTGACTAATTAATGTTTTCACTTGTTAGGTTTTCTTAACGTATTTTCTTAAAATTGATTTCATGACACATATATGTGACGTAATACAACATACACGTAAACGTAGACTTATGACATGCATTTTTATAAACTTATGACATGCATATTTTATGTCCATATAAGTCTTATAACGTGTGAGAACATTTCACAATAGCATACACCACATGCACATATGTCACATAAATTCATAACGTCAAAACTTAACAAATAATACGTATACAATTAAATAAAATATTAAAATTTTATTTAATCAAGGGCTGGCCGAATCTTCATGGGAAAATATTCTTAAATATTTGTTCCTTTTAACTTATTCAACTCAAGCCCACAAGTTTGTATAATTTTATAGCTTAAATATTTTTAAATTTTTCTTGAACTTTTCTTAAAATTTTATTTATTATTCTATTTTATCTTTTTATCATAATAATTCTTAAAAATCCTCCTAATATATTAAGATTTCCAATCTTATCATATTTGTTAAAAACCTCATTCGAATAGTTCACTAAATTAGGTAAAGTTTTAAAATGAAGGAAAAATATCATTTTTGAAGTATTCATACTCTGTTTTGTCACTTATTCATAATTTCGTCCTTTATAGAATTATTATATCTTAAAACTTAAAACACAAAAATTGTATATCTCTGTCTTATATTTCTATATCCTTATGAGTCACTCAATTTAGACATCACACTAACAAGTTATGATTATTTTACTAAAAGATGTTAAATCTGCCAACTAAACCCCCTTGAAGTTTGAAAGTTGCTAGAGTTGTTCTATCATTTTTTTCCAAATCATGACTTCATATTTTCACATAATTCTATTCATATAACATTATAAAATATATTTCTAAGGTCTCATAATTTTCCTAGTATTTTATCATAGTAAAAACCACTCTAAAACTTAATAGGCTTCAATTTAACACATAAACTAAGATTAAGCTCAAATAAATATTAAATATGATCTAATCACCAAACCACTTATTCTATGCCAAGATTAAGTTAATATATGCACTTAAAAATTTTCTCAAAGCTAAATTGGATGTCTATGGTTGGTCTTGTACCACTTCTTCTTCAATGCTGTCAATTAGCTCTCTTTTGGCACTTAGGTGATGTGAGTGGGTTTTTATGTATTTCTCTTGGGTATTTCTCATTATGGCTGATTGGTATATCTCATGGGGAAAAAAGAGATGCCCATTCATCTATTTATAGGCATAGGAGGTGTGGGATGTAAGGAGAAATAGTTTGGGCATTTCAGTAACTCCATTTGGCTGCATAGGTGGCTGCATAGGTGAGGTGTCCCCTACACTTGTGGTCTCTTGATCACCCCTAATCCTATTGAGATTTGCTGATATTTTAATCCCATGGTTGAGATTAATCCACCTATAAAATGATCTTGATCAAGAGCTCAAATAGTTCCAACACATGGGGGTAAAGACAAGATAACATCATAGGAAATCTTCCAACGGGTGTATTTGGCCACTTGCCCTCTCTTGGGGGTCAGTCATGTTCTAGCATAAATAAGTTTTAGATAAAATTGATTCTTCAAAAAATAAAAATATGAAAGTTTAAGATTATTCTCTTAAGTTTCTATAGGATTTTGAATCACTTCATTACGAAATCATATGAGAGAGATATACTTATTTCACCAAACCACGTCAAAACTTATCCGAGAACACCCAATCCGAGTTCTCCTTTTCGTTTTCCTTTTCGTTTTCTTGCTAACCAACGCTTCTAGATGCCTTATCTCCACTTGCCACATACTCCTACACATGTCAAGACTTCAAAAAAATTGATAGGCAATCACAATTTTCATCACATGGCCGAACATAAGCTAACTCATCTAAGTCGGTTATCAGTTGACTCATTTTCTTGTCCATCCACTTCACACTAGACTTAATCCCTAATCCGTTCCTTATCTTCAAAAATACAAAACATAAGAGTTCTATATCAGCCTCTTAGTGTTCTATATGAATTGGAATTACCTAATTTTAACCCTATATGAACGAGTTATGTTTATTATACAAAAACTCGACGAACTACTCTGATAACTCGTTTTGGCACACCAAGTATTTGATGTTTTATTCTATCACTTTCCTTTGAATTTTTTCCTCAAATTTCAAAAATTTATCTCTTTTTAGGTCCAAATTAAAATTTTCTATTTGATACCTTATCACAAATCTCAAAGGTTCATCTCAAAATTTATCTTAGAATGCATCTAAGTCTTAAATTCTATTTTCATGAGAAAATATACTTCCAATAAATTCCTTTAAAATATTCTCAAGTAAATACTTTATCTTAAAAAAAAATTGGGATATTACAATAATAGTGATTAAAAAGAAAGACTTATTCATGATTCATGGAGTAATATATAGTAATGATTAACTCCGCACTGAGACGTATTTCTTGCCGCCACGATGCAACTTCGACTTATTCTCCACTCGCCACCATTGTTGCAAATGTTCTTCTAGAGATTCGATACTTTTCTAGTTTGGTATTCTTCTATATTTTTGCTTCAACTAATTAAGGATCGTTGTAAAGAGATAGTAGAAAACTTTGGAAACCAGTCCAGATTAGCAAGATGCAGCACATACCCCTTCGTTGCGACTTTCAATCGCAGCTTAATCAGACCATTTTTGGGCTGTATCAAAACTGCTTCAAGCGGCATTCTCTTGTAGGACATGGGTGAAAGTCAAGTCATTGACCTGGCTAGATCCTTTTTGTTCTTTAATGTGTTGTATTTGTTGTTTTGGGATGAATATTGTGGCTTTCAATTCCCACCTTATTGATTATCCTATTTTCAAATCGTTATATTATCTATAATATGTTTGCTTAAAAAAAAAAAAATGGTGCTACACTACCGCTTGAGTAGCATCGTTCAATGTGTCGCTAGTGTAAAATTTGTTTTTTTTTAATTTTTTTCTCATTTTAAAATATTGTAAAAAAATGTAAAAAAATATCAATACACTAATAATCAATTCTTTAGTCATTAAATTAAAAAATTAAAAATATTAAAATATATAAAGTATCAAAATGAAATGTCAAAATTGATAAACAAATTAGCATTTTTCATGGAAAAATACTATGACGGAAGTTTTCAATTTCATATTGCTTGGTTCAAATCTACGAGTATATGAATTTTAAACTGTTGGTTTGAGCAAGTACAGTTTGACCATTGTAGAGTTTCAAAGTGTACTTGTGGAGACGTTCTGTTTGAATTAAGGAGTGGGTTGAGTTTATTTTCATTTATTTCTATTTTATTATTGTATTTTTTTAATTTCTTATACAAAACATAAATTCTAATATATATTTTTCAAATTTTAATACACAATTTTCAAATCTCAATTTAACTTTTTTAAATTCTAAAACAATAATAATATTAAAAAATAAATTCAAATAATCTTATCTCCCAATCCAAACGGAGCCTAGGCCTGATAATTTGTATTTTAGAATTATTTCATCTTATCTTAAATTTATTATTACATTTTTTTTTAATTTTCATATAAAATAATTTAAATAATTTAATTTTTTTAAATCCCAAAAAAAAAAAAAAATCAAATTCTAAAAAAAATTAATATTAAAAAATATATTATAATAATTTATATATTTTTTTTAAACTTTCATCTTATCACATCTCTAAAACCAAATCAGACTTGAAGAACAAAATATTCCCATCATCACATGCATCTTAGATTTTTGTCGGATAATTATTAGATGTTTTCATTTAATTAGTATATATAGTGAGACTACGTACCTTGTTTCGCCCGACTCTTTTAAACAAAAATACAAAAAGTTCTCAAAAAATGAAAATAATATTTTTTAAAGAAAAGTTTGTCCTTTTTTTTTTTTTTAATGTGAATAACGAGTTGGGTCACTTAAATGAGAGAGAGAATTAACAAGAAGCAAATTTTTAACTATTCTTCGTACCTAAGTGGAGGTCATGAGAGTATTTAGAGAAAAGTTTTAGCCATAAAAATATTGAATTAAAATAAACTCAAAAATTGACTTAATTTAAAGTGTTATAATATATATTAGATTATAAACGTATTTTTATTATAAAATACATCTAATATATTATATATAATTATGTCATTTTGAATGTTTATTTTATGAGATCTGCTTCTAACGGTAATATTTCTATTCTTCTATTGATTTAAACAATGAAATAAAAATTGAAAGTTCATTGAACAAATTATGTTTGTAGCAAAAGCTATTTTCATACGTTTGGCTATACACAAAAGAACACCAAAAAATCTGCTCAATTATCAAACAAAACCTTCGTTAAAGAAAAAAGCACAAATTAAGAAGCACATGAACATTTTCCCATTAAGCCGATGGACTTAGTTTGGTCTCAAACTTTACAACTTCATCGTCCACATGAACATGCGAACCATTGATTTGGATCTCCACTTGTTGATCATGATGATGTGCCATCATCTCCGGCATCTCTGATCCCACCATTCCATGCTGATGATGAAAATTATATATCAAATAACATTAAGATTTGAACTTACACCACATGTTAACAAAATGAATACATATCACAATTGAATAGACTTGAAATCAAACTATCACAAGCCCAATATATGGATTTCTTACAAAATAAAATTCAAACTCCTTGCACAATAACTTTCTTAAAACTTTGGATTTCTTAGAGCTTTTTAATTAATTTATTTTTTATAATCTAAAAAAATCTACTATAAGAAAAATGTGACGGATTATTTATAGTAATATTAATGATTATTTACTATAAAAATAGACTCATTTTGACAAAAAATAATCAATTTGACAGAAAATAACTAGTTATAAATAAACATTTTTCTTATAGTGAGATATGTATACAAAATATAGACCATGATATTATAATTTTGTATTTATAGCTAATAATATTTATGATTTAAGTCTACAAATATATCTTTCTCTCTTCAAATTATAGAAAATATGTTGCAAGAAAACCTGAATTGGAGGGAATGAAGTTGGTGGCAAGATAGTGGTGGCGGAATGGTGTCCAGTTGAGTTGTAGCCTTGAGGCCATGCCGTGAGGTTTCCGTCACTCATGCTACGAGGATCTGTGTTTGAGCTGGTTCCTTGTGAGAATGGATCATACACTGTCGATGATAGCTCCCTGTATTATGTAAGTCTTAAAATAACTCATAATGGGAAATCTAAAAATCAATATAAATCATGAGTTTGATTGGAACAATTCTTAATTACAAATTAATTAATTATGGATTGTTTCCAAATGTATTTTGGTTAGCAACTCTATTTCTTTCACTCTCTTTTCTTTTCCTTAACATAGTGCTTGAGATACACATTTTTCAAATATCGGGAACAACCCACCCCAACACAATATTTAGGGTCTGTTTGGATACAAAGATAAGATGAAACTATATCATCTTACCCCAACACAACATTAAGGGCCTGTTTTGATAGAATTAATAAATGTTGATTTTAAAAAAATGTTTTTGTTTAAAAATAATTGTCGTTATTATGAATTAAAAATCTATATATATGGTAAAATATCTTTCGAGAGTAATTGTAGATTTCCTTGTACATTAAGTTCTGGAAATCATATCCAAGACATGTCATTTCTTTATAAAGAAAACTACCAAAAATGGATTCAATTGTCATTAATTATAAGCATTAATTTATAATTGACAACTTAATTAGAACTTATAAGACTAATCATATCAAAAGAATTAAAAATATTTCAAGGACATTAAAGAGTCGATAGAGCAGCTAGCTTGTGTCAAAGGTTGCAACTTTACCTCATTAATTGATTGAGAGAAGCAGATGCATCAAACATTTGTCCATGGTTGTGACCACCATCGGGCAACCAACTTACAACTTCATGCTCGAAAGATGTTGGCACCCCTTGCTATTAGTTCACAAAAATTAAAACTTGTGTGATTACACTAATTTAATAATAAATCTTGGTTCTTGCAAATCAGTATATAAACACATCACCTAAATCTGTGGGTTCGTACAGTCATAAATATTTCCATCTCATCTTATTTAATTATTATAATTTTTTCATATTTTTATACAAAATAAAATAAATAATTCAATTTTTTTAAATCTTAAAACAAAAAATATTATTAAAAAATATATTCTAACAAATTTTTTTATTTAATTTTTTATTTTTATCTCAACTAATCTCATTTCATCGTTCGTTCACAATAACAAATTACTAGGCCTAAAAGTCAAATATTGTTGCATACTAATTATATGATGTGACAAGTTTTTACAAAAATCGTGCTTTTAATGTGTCCATAATCAGATTTGTAAATAAAATTGTTGTTTCATATATGATACCTGCATACTGGATGGATCATAAGTAGACGAATGATTGCTCAACAGATATTCCTACAAACAGAAAATGTTTACTTTTTACTATGATGTTAAGATCATATGTTAGAATCATTGAAAACAATTGTAAAAGAAACAATATTATTCATGTAAACCTTTCTCTGCATGATTCGTGTCATGATGTCCAGAAGATTTTTCTCACTGGATTCCAGCTCTCCAATAGATGTGATCTTTAGTGGGTCAGGTTCATATAACCTAAGTTCAAAACATTGAAAGATTTAAGCCTCCATGAACTAATACTACATATATAGTAATAATAATAATAATAATAATAATAATAATAATCCCAAGAAATTATAAAGCCTTTTCCAAATCATTAAGGGACCTTATCTGTTCTTCAGCCATTTGAAGTTGTTGCTGTAACCTACCAATTTCCTGCTGGAGTTCCTGGAATGAGAAAAGGATTAACCAGAGTAAGAAAAAAAAAAAAAAACTAAACCCCATTGTCGTTAAGATGATCACAGAGAGATCTATAACCAATATCTCTTTGTAATATTTACCTCAATCTCAGAGTTAACAGCCGCCGGACTTCAATTTTTTTAAGCATTGATACAGAAAAGAGGAAAAGCATTAATTGGTAACATCATTAGATAACTCAAATTACTCAAAACATGATGAGAGAGAGAGGCAGACAAACTTGGCAATTTGAAGAGCAATGTCATTTTCACTCCTTAGTTTCTGTAAGGTCCTAAGCAAATACTGCTGCAATAACACTATAATTTCATCACTAATTTATTCTATATGTTATTTTTTTTAATTGTTCTGCGTGTAAAATAGGGTAGAAGAAGAAGGTGGCACTCTTACCCGCTGCCCCAAAAAGGGGAAGAAACACTACAAGAAAAATTAGCATTTGTAACCAATTAATGATAATCAAAAAGACTATTTGTGACGATAACAGGCTAATTTTTCTCGTAGTGAAAAAAAACATTATTCGAGTTAAAAAAACTATACCAATATCAACATGAAAAGTTTCAAATAATGTTGTCTCACCTCTTTGTTTTGGAGGTCACTGCAAAAGCAAAGAATAAGTTACAACATATAATTTAATTGTGGCCACAAAAACACACAGGACAGAGATAGAGAGAGTACCAGTGCCTGCCTTTTTCAACCACAGCTCTGCAACAAACAAATAAATCAACAAACTAATCAAATTAACAAGCTAATTTAATGGGAAAAAATAAATAAAATAAATATTTTTAAATGAGACAATTTGTAGGAGCTAGCATACTGTTCTCTTTCTTGGTCAGGAAGATTGATGAAACGAGTAAAAACATCTTCAATCCTGATTTCCAAGACACGTGAGAAATAATTAAATATTGATAATCATGATGCATATTATATTAGAAAACCCCAGAAATTCACACAGACATGCATGATCCATGGCTTAAAATCATGGTTAATTAGAAACTTATCAAAAAAATAAATAAATCAGATTACAATAAAAATATATTTTCTTAATATAAATTATTTGGTGTAAGAAAGTTAATGATAAAACAATTAATGCACATTTCAAACACAACAAAACTAGTATGGATTAAGGCCAATGAAAACAAAAAGAAAAAGCATGGAAAAACATGAGAACAGGTGTGGTGCATGCAGCATGATATATATATATATATATATATATATATATAAGGTTTTGCTACATACAGAGAATTTCATGCAAGAATTACGCAAAAACAAATTTAAAATTCTACATCAACTAAAATGAAAGAAATTAAAAAAATAAAAATAATCATTGCCCAACACAAATAGAACTGGAAATCAAGAAGGCTGAAACGTAAAACACAATAAAAAATGCACTACAATTGATTTCATGTATAATTTTTGTGCAAAATTTTCTGCAAGTATCATTTTCCATATATATATATATGATTTTGGTTTGTGGTTTATATATACCTTCTTTTGCCAGAGAAATGGCTAAGACGACCGGAAGGAGAGAACATGATAAGAGCAATATCAATGTCACAGAGGATTGAGAGCTCATAAGCCTTCTTAATGAGGCCATTTCTACGTTTGGAGAAAGTAACTTGACGATTGGTGTTGTTTTCTATTCTCTTTATCTCCAGTTTTACACGACCCATGAGCTTGAATATCGATCTGTCACCTATATCTATGCACCAAAAAAAGGCGATGGATCATGGGATATTATATATTTCTGACTCTTTTTTGGAGAAAACAAAACAAACCTACAATGTTTTCTTTTTGGGGAACAAAATATATACATTATATGCATTCATGGACATGAACCTTTTAAGGAAGGGTTGATGAGAGAGAGTGAGAGAGAGAGAGAGAGAGAGAGAGAGAGAGAGAGAGAGAGAGATGGTTATAATTTATAAATGGGTGAGAGGAGAGATAGGACTGAGAGATTCGAGGATGTTTACAAAAGAAAGGGTCACATGGAGGTTTTTCAGGGTTATCCATTCTTCTTTTTCAGTGTTTCCGGCTAGCTAGCTAGTGTGTCGAATTAATTAATTATTTTTTTAAATATATATATATATCTTTGGCATTAGTATTTTTTTGTATGTTTAATTAAATGGTTTTAATTATTTTTTTTTCAAGCAAATATTGATAATGTATCGATTAATAATAGGTAAAAATAATGTTACAAAGAGTACTAAAGCTACGAGATCATCATGATGAGGATGATCTAGTAGCTAACAACTTGTACATTTAAACTGAAATATAATCATATTATATTTCACAACTATATTACAATTAACTAATTATACGCGTAATCATGATGTCGTTTCATTGAAACTGAATTTCAATTAATTCACAAAACCGTCCTCTATTTCATATTATATACAGAGTTTTTAAAAAAGTTGTAAGTTTATAATTAATCTTTCATATATAAAACCAGTACTCTAATATATATATATTTTTTCTTTGGGGGGTTTTAGGCATAATACAAAGAGATCATTTTAAAGCAATAATCCAATGATAGATATTGCAGCTTTAAGTTAAATGATTAATGCATGATTTGAGCATTAGAATCTTAAACATTTCATCATGATCATTAATTTTTTGTTTTCACTTTTGTATATGTATGTATTAAAAGGGATGTCTCCGATAAATTTGGAACGATACAAAAAAGATTAGCATGAATCCTGTGCAAGTTAGATGACACGCACAAATTGAAAAATGTATTAAAAGGGAGAATTTGTAAGCTTTTCGTTCATTGTTTGATTTTGTCCTATATATATAATTTATGTATAGTACTAAGTGTATATATATATTTATCAACTTTCTGAAATATCATATTATATATAAAAATTATTTCAACGTTGAAAAATTAAGAATATTTCTCAACATGATGAGGGAAACAAATTAACTTAATTTGTCGTCGTGTGCTTGCATATATATGCAGGCTTGTGCCAAGTTCTAAGTCCCAACCCCCGATTTGTCTTCTTTATTCTTGTTCCATGTTTTCGTTTCCAACGACAGCAAAGCCGAAATTTGTTACCTTTGATCTTCTTTCCAACGTTATACCAGCTTCCAGGTTCGGATATCTATGTCCAAATATCCAGCTACATGCCAACTTTGCTCTTCTGTTCCATTTTTGTCTCAACTAAGATTTATATATATTATCTTGATGTTAAATGATTGAAGAAAATAAGGAAAAGGCTGCTGAGATCATTAAAGTACCACTACAAAGATAAATGAATTTTGTGATCAATTATTTACGACTTATTTTAATTATAAATAGTCATTTTTTTGAAAATAACTGATCATAGTTTTTTTATAGTCTGTTTGAGACTCGTCAAACATGTCATTGTTCGTACCTCTAGCTAGGTGTTAAATATATTAATAATAAAAGCAATCTTTTCTTATCAACTTAAGCAGAGAAGTACTGATAATTTCATACATGATCACTTGAGATAATTTGCAAAAGTGAATGAATACCAGCTACAATCATTTCTTTATTTTTATTTTAGATAAGCGATGATTTATCATGGTTTTAAAAAATTTACTTTAATTGAACCGACACTATATATATATATATATATATATCCTACTTAATTGAATATTTGTCTACAAGACAAACAAGATGATCCCGGGTATGTTTAATTTTTGGATCTCAATCGTGGTGCACGCCATCATTTTGCCAAGTATCTTTGTTCATGAAGATGAGAAGGCCCAAGAATGATGCATTGTACACATCTCGGCCCAACTATACCTGTAAATCGGCCTGTTTCGTAATGATCGAATTAGGAGTACTGGTCCACGTCCTGATCAAACAATTACATTACCCAACCATCTAAACAGCCCAACATTGGGATTTGCTTTCTACTGTAAATCTAATAATTTAATTGAATTTAACCACTTCATTATTTAATAATCATTTGAGGCACATGGAGGGTCTTAATAATATCACAAAATAAACTAGCACGTCTCCTTATTCTAGTTGTCAAAAGGGTTAGATTTTTCCCAATTTCTTAACCTTTTCGTTAGTGATGATCTAGTTGTCAAGCACAATTGATGCATGGAACAATATATATAATCTATCGTTGTCATTGTTTTTAATTTTGTTAAAATATAATCTAAATAATAAAATTTATTTCTTCCATAATTGTTGCATGTGAGGCAAATGGTAATTTTTATGTGGTATCATAGTAGAATTTCTTAGTTCAATAAAATTTAGATTTTTTCATTAGCTGAAACATAGTTATTTAATATAGAGAAATTCTTTCTGAAGTCCTAAATGAGGAACTGTGCTGCAGTCTCATTGATTAATAAAGATAAAAGGAGAAAAATCTTATTTAAAAATGTATTATTATAATTTCAAGATTTTTTTAAACAAGATTTGCATTGTAGTCTCCAATAATTTGCAGCTTCCTGTACATATTTGTACCTCTATTTGTACCTATAATCCTGCCCACCGTGTAATTAAGAAAATTATCAACACCATCATGTAAAGGTCATGATCAGTTGTGCGTACGTCTATGATGACATACATGACGAGGATTAATCCAGTACCTGATGATCATGATCTCATTCAAGAACATAATCTCCACAAAAGAAAAAAAAAAAAGATAATCAAGATATTATATTCAAATGTTAATATTTGCATTATAATATTGATACCCTTTCACGTAGAAAAGAAAGTTGGAAAAAAAAACAGAGATAAGCTACAACTTTTTAGATTAATTTTGTGGTAGTTTAGCTATTATAATTACATGATGGAGCAGGAATTAGGGTTCTCATCACTGAACAAAATGGTGTACTTGTCATCAATAGTGGTCTCGTTAATGGTGGCAGTGTTGGGAATCTTCCTGACCATATTAGGAGGAGCCTTCTTGTCATAAGCCTGAGATACATATGGATGAGCCACCATTGTGTATGGCACATATGGCCATAGTTCCACCTTTTTCTTCGTTGACTTTGCTGCTTCCAACACCTTCTTTGGCTCCATATATCCCGTCGCCGTCACCTTCTGCTGTTTCATGTCCACTTCCACCGATTTTACCCCTTCCAACAAACAAACAATTCAGCACCACAATTTCTCAAGAACATGAAAATTTACATGCAGATCATGATCATGAACAGAGGCGGAACTAGAATTTAGATTCTTGAGATAAATAATATTATATATATATATATATATATATATACCTTTTACACCAGAGACAACTTTCTTGACCTTCTGCACACAGCCTTCACAGTCCATCCTGACTTTGAGCGCCACTGTTTGGATTTGCTTCTTCTTCTTCTTCCCCTTTCTGGCACTGCTTAGCAGACCCGACAAGTATTCCAAAGTGCCTTCAACTCCCATTTTCGGGTTTCTTGATCTTGATCAAACCTGCAACCAGTTTAATTATATTAGGCCATGGTTTTTACTTCACAACTGCAAAAGGTTAAAGAGATAAGAAACAATTAAAGCAATTAGAGGAGAAGGAATAGTTTGTATTTTAAACAGTTGACATGCAGTCATGGCCTTACAGCTTGTCCAAACCTAAATATTCTTTGTTTAAATGGCCAGGAACCAAATTCAGGCCGGGAATATCTAGAAATGGCTGAGTTGTGACGTACAAGAGACGAGTAGTACTCAATATGGGTGTTAATGGCTTGAATAATATAGATTTATAGCTGCCCTGGCCAACAGGGCAGCTATATGCTTGAAAGATCGATCAATAATTGAGGAGAAACTTCCAAATATATACAGTACGTTCTCATGAATTGTGGATTCCATTCTTACCTTCTTAAGGTTTTATGAGAAATAGTACTCCAATGCATGCTACCTCCTCCCTCTCCTTATATAGGCATTTCATAATCATGTCCCTAGCTAAAAGTGGTCGGCCTGTCTCTTCATTTTAAGCGAAAATGGATAGTATCATAATTTGGTGCCAATTATTTTGATATATATGTTTTTGATCATTTTACTTTATATAAATAATTAGAATATTTAAAATATGTTATATTATACAATGAGATTTTGTGATCAATTATTTACAATAAAAAAATTATTTGTAATTAATTTTGACTATAAATAATTATTTTTATGATTAAGTCTGCTGGAAGTATACTTCTTTCAAGTACTTTTTCTTAAAATTTGATGATTTTAAGTGGAAGAGAAATAGATATATGTATGGAGCTACAAAGATAAACTTCACATATATTTTTTTATTTTTTTTACCCTTAAAATCCTCAAACTCAAACTAAAATGTGAAACATCTTCCTTTTATTAATGGTTACTATAGAAAACTAGTAGTTTTTTACAAGAATAAACTTATTTTACTAAACAATAATTATTTTAATAAAAAACAACTTATTACAAATGTGTAATTTTCTTTCTGCAGGTTTAGCTTGCAGATCAAAGAATTCGCTGATGATAAAAAATAAATAAATAAATAAATAATAGAACAACTAAATATATGGTTAAATGAATATTAATCGTGGGGCCGATACGACATTGATATACATATGGATGGTATTATCGGCCGCCATGCCATCTAGCTAATGATTCAGTGGCTAGGAAATTCATCAATGTCTACAGCATAGGCACGTGTCGACAAATACTAAAATGAAGCCGGTGATTGCTTCAACCTGTCGAAAAAGTTTAGCAGCGATTGTCAATATTGTATGGGAACTCAAAAGTATTTTTTTATGATTATATTTACTAAATAAATAAAAATAAGGAATTATTGGGCTGTGGGACAGTAGGAGGAACAGAGAGGACAAAAAATAATAAATAAATAAAAGCCAGAATTAGGTTGGGATCTGCCATTCCAGATGGCTTAAAGCTAAAAGCAGCGTTTTTCTACACCTCCATCTATGGTCAATTAAAAAAACAGCTAGCTAATTTCTTGGTTAACAAAAAATATAAAATATTGAATTTTTTTTAGAACTATATATAACACATTTTATTATTAGTGGTATGACGTTACAATTCAAGAAAATTGAATTTTTGTGATTAATTATTTATAATAAAAGAATTATTTTTAATTCATTTTAACTAAAAATAATTATTTCTTTAAAAATAATTAATCATAAACAAACAATTATTTACAGCAATTAAAAAGATACCGATGTATTATACTTTCTAAAAACGATTCATGAAAAAAATATTTGTTTCCTTTTTATATTTGTAGTGAAAGAGCAATTACATAAAAAAAAAAATTAAATTTTTAATAATAAACCTTATTTTGAAAAAATATATATACGACGCGTATACAACTCATAGATATATCTAGACATCTTCATCCGGACTGGGTTGGTTTAAAATTTTATTTATTTCTTAATACTTTTGATTTTTTTTTTTTTAAGTTTAAGGAAATTTTGAATTTGTATTCTAGATTCTCAAATTCAGAATTCGGATGAATACCCCTAATTATATCTATCATTCTCAAAGGAATGAGCCGCATATTATTGTTTGGTTCCTCACGTGGGTGCCCTTGTTTTTGTAGGGAGTTTTCATTTTTTATCTCATAACTTGAACCCAAAAAATCAAAGGAAGAAGAATGGATGAGAAGGAAATAGAATACTTCAAGTAATATCATGTGTTGAAGATCGGGTCAAGATGATGCTCAGCACTGATTTTATGTGCCAAAAAAATAAAATACGATTAGATCTTGATGAACAAGAGGTAATAGTCAATGTGATTACTACGTTCAAACTGCCTGATTTAGATGTAAAGCTAATAATTAATATATGGTACTTTCATGCATATCTTGGTAAATTGGTAATATTAAACACATGCACTAGCTAGTAGGTCAATGCAACAGCAACATCTAAGTCAATCCCTCAATTCCTCAATTCCGTGGGGTTTAAGGTGTTTGAAATGTCCATTAATTTCATTTAGACATTACTTGATGCTGTCGTAGTACCCAATTGTTAACATCGTATATCTTTTAGAGAAATATTAATTAAAAATATATTATATTATCGTGATTCCATTCTCATCTCGCTGTGTTGAAGTGACATGCATCATGTATTGTATATATCAGTACTCAAATTTATTATAATTTAAACAAAAACCAAATATGATAACACCAACATAATATGATTTGAGTTAAATGAAACTAGAAAAGGTAATCATTGATCATAATAGACCAAATAATAGAACATATTCATCATTGTTGGTAAAGGTATATATAATCTCACTACAAGAAAAATGAGTATCATTGACGGACTATTTACCGTAAAAATGACTATTTATTGCGAAAATAGACTAATTTGACAGAAAGTAGCCATTTTGACAACTTATCAAAAAAAAAAAAGTAACAATTTTGACAAAAAATAATTGGCCACAAATAACTAATTTTCTTATAGTATATGTATTGTCACTATCACATAAATCTTTAAGGGTTATTTACAAAAACAATATTTGAGTTTTTATATCATCTACTACCAAGAAAATGAATTTTTTTGACTCTTGAATTGTAACGAAAAGATTATTTATAATTAATTTTGATTATAAATAGTCATTTTATTAGAATTAACTGACTGCAAATAAGCAGTTTTCTTATAATAATTTTTACAATTCAAGACCTTGGTTTTTAACTTTCACAAAATTGACATATAAGTTTCAAAATACCTGCAATTAAGCACTTCCTGTTGTGAAACTAAAGAAAGAAACTACTATTACAAAAGAGAAATAAGAAATTCTCTCTGGAACTCTTAAGAACTGAAACTTTCTTTCTCTCTCTATATTTTCTTATGAATTTCATTACAACTGAAGCCTCTATTTATAGGCTTTGAAATTACTATGCAAGTCACTATGCAAGTCACTATGCAGAATTTAAAATAATAG
This sequence comes from Platycarya longipes, assembly GCA_036559045.1. NCBI lineage: Eukaryota > Viridiplantae > Streptophyta > Magnoliopsida > Fagales > Juglandaceae > Platycarya > Platycarya longipes. The sequence goes on from CM071794.1 coordinate 4,490,133, forward strand.
TGGTGGGGTCATTCACATAATTTTAGTGGTGGGACAGGGGGCGGCTGCCGTTACTTCATTCTGCTTCGTTCATTACACTCCCCCTTGAATGACCACCCATAAGGAATCTGCCTCGTTAAAACCTTGCCAAGTAAAAACCCAGTGGGAAGAAAAACTAATGGCGAAGGAAAAAGAGTACAGTCTTTTTATGTATCCACAAGTACTTTAAGATTGCCTCATTAAAACCTTGCAGAGGAAAACCCAGTGGGACAAAACCTCAGCGAAGGAAAAAGAGTACAATCAGCACATTTACTCCCCCTGAAAAGTGCATGACAAAAGATCTTTGAGTCTTCGCATTCCAATGTTATGCACAATCTTCTTGAATGTGGAAGTTGGTAACGTTTTTGTGAATAAATCTGTCAGATTATCACTAGATCGTATCTGCTTGACATCAATTTCACCTTTCTCTTGAAGTTCATGAATATAAAAGAATTTAGGTGAAATATGTTTGGTTCTGTCACCTTTGATATATCCTCCTCTGATTTGAGTGATACAAACAGTATTATCTTCATATAAGATTGTTGGGCTATTATTGATCATGGGAAGTCCACACTTTTCCTGGATATGTTGAATAACTAATCTCAACCAAATACACTCTCGACTTGCTTCATGAATAGCAATGATCTCTGAGTGATTTGAAGAAGTAGCAGATAGTGTCTGCTTAACAGATCTCCATGATATGGCAGTATCTCCATAAGTAAATAAATATCCAGTTTGAGATCTACCTCTGTGTGGGTCTGAAAGATAACATGCATCTGCATACCCAATCAATTCTGGACTTGAACTACGTTGATAAAATAATCTCATATCAATCGTACCATGAAGGTAACGAAGGACATGTTTAATGCCATTCCAATATCTTCGAGTTGGTGCAGAACTATATCTTGCAAGCAGATTAACTGAGAATGTAATATCTGGTTGAGTGCAATCTGCAAGATACATCAAAGCTCCAATTGCACTGAGATATGGTACTTCAGGACCAAGAATTTCTTCATCATCATCACAAGGACGGAATGGATCATTCTTCACATCAAGTATTCGAACAATCATTGGAGTACTCAGGGGATGAGATTTGTCCATATAAAAATGCTTTAGGACTTTCTCAATATACATGGACTAATGAATAAAAATTCCATTTTGTAAGTGCTTGAGTTGCAGGCCAAGACAAAGTTTTGTTTTGCCAAGATCTTTCATTTCAAATTCATTCTTTAAATATATAGCGATTTTTGAGATCTCTTCAGGAGTTCTCACAATATTTAAATCATCAACATAAACCGCAATAATGACAAATCCGGTATCTGATTTCTTAATAAAAACACATGGGCATATAAGATTATTCTCAAATCCTTCTTTCAATAGATATTCGCTTAAGCGATTATACCACATGCGTCCGGATTGCTTCAACCCATATAAAGATCTTTGTAGTCTGATTGAGTACATATTTTTAGATGTACTTATAGATGCTTCAGGCATCTTATATCCTTCAGGGATTTTCATATATATATCATGGTCTAAAGATCCATATAAATATGCAGTGACCACATCCATCAACCGCATTTTCAATCCTTTTGTAACAACTAGACTAATCAAAAATCTAAATGTGATTCATCCATAACGGGAGAGTATGTTTCTTCATAATCAATCCCGGGTTTCTGCAGGAAACCTTGTGCGACAAGCCGTGCTTTGTACCGCACAATTTCATTTTTCTCATTACGTTTTCGTACAAATACCCACTTATATCCAACAGGCATTACACCCTTTGGTGTTTGGACAACAGGTCCAAATACTTCTCGCTTCGCTAGCGAATTTAATTCATCTTCAATAGCTGTTTTCAATTTTGGCCAATCATTTCTATGTCGACATTCTTCGACGCTTTTTGGCTCACTTTCTTCATTACTTCTGGTAATGTCAAGGGCCATTTTATATGAAAATATGTTGTCGACAATAGTTTTATTTCTATCCATAATTTCTCCAGTTTTCATGAAATGTATTGAGATCTCATTATTTTCAGGTACCTGTTCCTCTTCAGGGGAAAACATTTCATGACACACCTCTTCAGGAGGTCTATTTTTAGGAGATTTATACTCTTCAAGAGTTTCCTCTTCAAGAGGTTCTGGAATAGAAGATTTGAGCTCTTTAGGAGCACCAATTATATTTGTAGTCTGTATTGTGGGTACGTGTTCTTCAGGAACACCAAATTCATTTTGTATTCTTTTCCTTCTGGGAATTTTGTCTTTTGCACCAATAGGTCTTCCACGCTTCAGGCGTGTTTTAGATTCACCTATTGCTGCTTTGACAATTTGTCCTTTAGGGACTTCAATCCTTGCTGGAGTATTAACAGCAGGAATATAAGATTTTACTACACCTTTAGTGTCAGTAAATACATCCGGTAACTGATTTGCAACATTTTGCAAATGAATAATCCTTTGAACTTCCCGTTTACATTCATTTGTAGGAGGATCAAAATGAGACAAGGTCTTATTATCCCAAGTAATATCTTGTCGTGCTTCAGGCACCGACTTTTCTTTACCCATTAACGGAAAATTGGATTCGTCAAAATGACAATCCTCAAAACGTGCTTTAAACATATCCCCTGTAAAGGGTTCAAGGTATCTAATAATAGATGGAGAATCAAAACCAACATATATCACAAGTCTACGTTGAGGGCCCATTTTTATACGTTGTGGAGGTGCAATTGGAACATATACAGCACATCCAAAAGTACGAAGATGAGAAATATTTGGTTGTTGACCAAATGCAAGCTGTAATAGAGAATATTTATGATATGCAGATGGTCTAATGCGAATTAGAGATGCTGCATGAAGTATAGCATGTCCCCAAGCAGAAACAGGTAGTCTTGATTTCATAAGTAAAGGTCTAGCGATTAGTTGAAGCCTTTTGATCAAAGACTCAGCTAAACCGTTTTGTGTGTGTGTATGGGCAACAGGATGTTCAACATCTATTCCTATTGACATGCAATAATCATAAAAAACTTGAGATGAAAATTCACCTGCATTATCCAATCGAATGGTCTTAATTGGATACTCAGGAAATTGTGCTCGTAGTTTAATTATCTGAGCAAGAAGTCTAGCAAATGCAACATTTCTAGTGGAAAGAAGACAAACATGTGACCATCGACTAGATGCATCAATTAGAACCATAAAATATCTAAATGGTCCACTTGATGGATGAATAGGCCCACATATATCTCCGTGAATCCTTTGTAAAAAGGATGGAGATTCAACAATGACTTTTGAGGGAGATGGTCTAATAATTAACTTACCTTGAGAACATGCAGAGCACGGAGATTCATTGGGTAGAAATATCTTTTGATTCTTTAAGGGATGCCCATGCGAATTTTCAATAATTCGTCTCATCATTATAGAACCCGGATGTCTAAGGCGATCATGCCAAGTCATAAATACTTTAGGTTCAATGCACTTCTGGTGCATTACCACATATGATTCAATTGTTCTCATTTTTGTATAATACAATCCAGAACATAGAGTAGGCAGTTTTTCTAATACGAGCTTCTGGCCCGATATTGTTTTAGTAATAAGAAGATGCTCTTTACTGCCTTCATTGATCGTTTTAATATGGTAATCATTACGACGTATATCTTTAAAACTCAATAAATTTCTTCTGGATTGTGAAGAGAATAGAGCATCATCAATACAAAATTTGGTGCCATTAGGCAACACAATATAAGCTCTTCCGGAGCCCTCAATTAAATCCGATGAACCTGATATGGTATGGACATATGCTTTACTTAGTGTTAGATTTTGAAAATATTTCTTTTCTTTGAGAATTATGTGAGTTGTAGCACTGTCAGCCAGACATATATCTTTATCATTCAACTCAGAGATAAAAAGATCATCAATGTGATCCATGGTTCTACAAAATATACAAAACTTTTATTACAGATAGAAAGAAAATACATTAATTGAGTGGAACACTTCCATCTCCAATTAAGTGTTCAATACTACCTTTAGGATGATTAAAGAAATCAGATACATCAAGATGAGTAACGTCTACATCTACTAAATCTAATAAATCATCTGATGGTTCTACTAAATTTGTTTCATGCACTTTATTCTTTCCTTTAATAGAAGCTTGATATAAATCAGCTAAGTGCCCGGCTGTACAACAGGTACGTGACCAATGTCCAGTCATTCCACATCTATGGCATACCTCTTCACTTTTCTTTGAAGAATTATTCTGAGGATTTTTGCCTCTTTCTGAATTGTACCACTTCTCGTGATATAGTATATTATTATCCCTTTTAATGTTGTCATTCCTGGGACCAACATTTCTATAATTTTTCCTACCACGTCCACGCCCCCGATTTCTTCTAAAGGATGCACCATTCACTTCTGGGAATGATGCAAACCTATTACCATTCACTTCAAGGAATGATATTGAGCCAGTAGGGCGTGACTGGTGGTTTTCTAATAAGAGCTCATTGTTTTGCTCAGCTACTAGAAGACATGATATAAGTTCAGAATATTTCTTGAACTTTCTCTCTCGATACTGCTGCTGCAGGAGCACATTCGAGGCATGAAATGTAGTATAAGTCTTCTCTAGCATATCATCATCGGTGATTTTCTCACCGCATAATTTTAATACTGAGCTTATTTTAAAAAGTGCAGAATTATACTCACTAACACTTTTATAATCTTGTAACCTCAGGCGCAACCATTGAGAACGAGCTCTTTGGGAGAATGACAGTCTTTTGGTGTTCATACCTCTCCCTTAAATTGTTCCACAAAATATAGGGATCTTTTACTGTGAGATATTCAGTTTTCAATTCTTCATGAAGATGGTGGCGAAGGAAAATCATTGCTTTAGCACGGTCCTGCAAGGATGCTTGATTTCCTTCTTTAATAGTTTTTCCCAGGTTCATTGCATCAAGATGAATTTCAGCATCAAGTATCCAGGATAAATAATTTTTTCCAGATATATCAAGAGCAACAAATTCCAATTTTGTAAGATTTGCCATTTTCTACACATATAAATAATGAAATAAATATGTGTATCTCAGAAAATATATTTATAAATTCACACAGATAATCATCAATAAAATATATCAAAGATTTCAAATAATATATTGAAAAACTTACAGAGGAATAAGGCCACTAGCTTCAGAATTGGTAGAACCGTCGTGCTGATAACGTGTTGTGAAACTAAAGAAAGAAACTACTATTGCAAAAGAGAAATAAGAAATTCTCTCTGGAACTCTTAAGAACTGAAACTTTCTTTCTCTCTCTATATTTTCTTATGAATTTCATTACAACTGAAGCCCTATTTATAGGTTTTGAAATTACTATACAAGTCACTATGCAAGTCACTATGCAGAATTTAAAATAATAGGGTCATTCACATAATTTTAGTGGTGGGACAGGGGACGGCTGCCGTTGCTTCATTCTGCTTCATTCATTACACTTCCATCAATTTTTCTTATGGAAAACTAATCAATGTGTTAAGTCTTTGCTTGGGTTAAATGTGGCATCAATATATATCCATACCAGCCAATCAAAGGTTGATAATTTCCATTAAGTTTCTAACTAAAGATTGACAGAGGTATCTAATTACAGATTTGTTGAAAGGAAAAAATGTGAGATATCAGATTTACGTGTATTTTTACACGTTATTTTATTTTCGATGTTAATTATTTTAATGTATTTTAATAATATTATTAGTCGTATTTTATTTATTTAAGATATTTATTTGAGCTATTAATTAGTTAATGTTGAGCTACGTTGTTTCTTTATTAATTTAAATGTGAGATAATTATTTTAATGAGTGGAATTTAATTTCCTTTATTTTATTATGTGATTTTATTTGATGTGCTTTCTTAAATATTAATTAGTGTTTTATAATTAAATTGTTCTTTAAATTAAATTGGTTTATTGTTGGGTTAAATATTTTATTTTATTTATATTAAATTGTAGTATTATCAATCGACTTTTATTTAATTTATTGTATTTTTCTAGTTGGACTAATTTTCCCTTCTTTTTCCTTTTTCCCTTTTTTCTTTTCTTTTTCTTTTTCTTTTTCTTTTTCTTTTTCCCCTACATTCCCCCCCAGCCCGTGCGCGAGTTTCCCCCTCCCCTGTTCGCTCCTCCCTCTCGCCGGTTTTCTCATCTCCATCCAGGACCGCTGTTAGCTACCCACCAGCGACACCGCCCAACCCAACCTCACTCCCATACACCGGCGAGTCCACTGGCACCAGTGGTGTCACCTTCGGCCACCCCACCGCCCCTACACGGTCCCCTACTCGAAATCAGTGTTTTAGTTTCCCTTACATTTTTCGGCCACCGCCGGCCACCGCCGACCACCCCTTGGCACCGGCGACCTACCAGCAGCCTCCCCACCTTCCGGCGAGCATAACCCACAACCCGAAGCCACTCATCTCTGCCGGTTACCCCTCCACCCGAAATGGGTCTTAAACGGGTTGTTCTTCGCTGCGCCGCCGTCCAGCCACCGTAGGCCTCACCACCACCACCAAAAGACTCCCCTCGCCCAGCCGGTCATCCCCCTAGCTCAGTTTCCCCAACCGTTGCCTCACCTTCCCGGTACAACGTCAAACTCGAAAATGGGTTTTCACCCATTTTGATCTCGATTCGCCACCTTCCGATGGTTATGCTGCCACACCACCACCTCCATGAGATTCCTCACTCTTCAAAGAGTATTTTCCTAAATTTTGATATCAAACCGAGCATTTTAGCCTAACGTATAGGTGACTGTTACGAACACTGCGGATTGGCGTTGTTCAAGGATTTGCGTTTTTAACCACTGTAAGTATTTTCCAAATAAATTTTAAAATTTAAATATATTTTTGGCATCAACAAATATTGTGTTTGGTTATTGTTGTAAATTATCAATTGTTGGTTATTTGGTGCATGGTCATCTGCATTGTGCATTTACGTGCATATTTATGTGTTGGAAATGAAAACTGGGTTTTCATTGTGTTTATGGTTTCGGGTGCGTGTGTATCATGACCCCAAGCCGGGATGAGGCATTATCCAGGTGGAGCTCCTCTGGTCACTTGGGAGCGGAATATACTGAGTGATGTCCCATAGGTTGTCGCCGGGCGACGACGGGATCGGACAGGATGGTAACGCTCTCGTGCCGACTCCGTGACTCCTCTGCTGGCAGGGGCTAGGGGATGCCTGGTCATGGTACGTGCTGGGCGTGGTTAGCTAGGCATCGCCCGTTCCGAATTCATATGAGGGGTCGTTACTTTCGGTGTGATGATGAAAGCCAAGATGTGCGGATGGTCCCTAGGAGAGATCATGGTGCATACGGTTAATAAAACAGATGTTTAGGCCATTTTCTGGGAAAGTGGCTAGTTGTGTTTATTGGTTTTACGTGGACTATTTTCTAGGAAAATGGTTGTGGTTTTAATGGATTTATGGTCATCATTTTCTGGAAAAATGATGGGTTATTTTACTGGAGTTTTATTTTGGGCCAAATGGGATTTTGGCGTGTGTGGTTATTTCATTGACTTTGAGCAAGATGATTTTAAATCTCATGCATGTGGTAATTTGTTCATGGTGGTTGTTATGGCATTAATGTATTTATTATCTTGAGTTTGTTTGGGTTATACTTACCTGCGATGCCATCTTGGCGTCGTAGTTTTTTGATGCAGAGTATGTAGAGGCTGAACCTGAGGAGAATGCTCTGCCGGTGATGTGTTATTATTATAAATTGTTATCTCAAGAAATTATTTTCCCCTTTTAAAAATATGTATTTGTTTAATTTAATTTTCGGATGACTGTATTAAATCTCCTGCGGGAGAATTTATGTTAAAATGGTTTGTCGTTGAGATGTGTGACCCGTGTTGTCATCATCCCAACGCCTCGATTCCCATGTTTATTTTAAGGAGAATTTGTGGGCGTCACAAAAACTTCAAATTAGATGGATTTAAAAGAAGTTTTCACACTGGCCACTCTTAGATCGACACGTAGGCATTTCTAGCAAAAAGAAAATAAATTCACATACATCTAATCGAGCCTGCTTTCAGCTTTCTCCGGAGCCCTCTCTCTTCTCTCTTCCTCTCTCACTCTCTATCTCCCATTTGCTTTGAAAAACACGAAGAACCCTAGCCCAACCATGTTCTCTCCCGATCCCTACCCATCTTCCATTAACGATTGATGCAAATCGAAAATCCAAAAAAATGCCCGACATCTCTTAAATTTGTAATAACACAAAACTATGAAAATGAAATTGAACAAACAACAAAAATGGTGTACTCCTTGTTTTGCTTTGTATGCTCTTCCAAGGAATCTTTCTTGATGCCAATGGTGGATGATTACACTTCACGGTGATGTGAGAATTTAATTGCAAACGAACAAAATGGGAACAATCAAAATGGGGACACTAAAGGAAAAATGAGGAAAAGGTTGGATCTTTCATGGGTAAATAGAAAAGAAATTCAACAGTCGAGTCAAGCCCAACCCACACATATCATTTTGCATAATTTTGGAGAAAAGTTTAGGAAAGATGATCAAATGTCAATTGTCTTTAAAATCCAAATGGATAGTAAAAATGAGGAATAGTTTTTTAAAAAATGATGCAATCAAGAATAAATTATATAAAAATAAATGGCCAAAACCCATTGTTTGATAAAAGAATGGGCTTTGCTCGGGGGAGGGCGGAGCCACGGCTATGCCCTCTCCTCTGTCCCTTGTTTTTTTTTCTTCTTCTTCTCCCTCTCCTGTTTTTCGGCTATCGTTTGTTGTTTTTAAGGGTGCTTTTCAGTTGTTGTTTTTGAATCAGGTGTTGCAGGTGGAGGTGGCTCCGACGGTTGAAGGTCACCACGCGCCTCATCTTCTTTCCTTCCAGCCATCAATCTTGCAGTTGACCGGAGATTTTGGTGATTAGAGTGGCGTGAGGCTGCAATGGTACGGGTCTCACTTTCTGATGTCTTCTCGTCCGCCATGAGCAGATGTAGGTGGAGCCTATGCCTCCGAGTTCTTTACCTGTGGTCTTTCACTGTTAGAGTGGCGCGTGTGATCCACGTGCCACCACACCCGCATTGCTTTGAAGTTAATCTTTGTCTTGTATCTGTATTGTGGTGTTGTGGTTTTTGTTTCAATATTGGTGTTATGATTATGTGTCTGTATAGAAAAATTCTAATATTTGAGAAATAATCTCTCAGACGTTTAGTTCATTGGAAGTTTAGTTTTCTCTTTCTTTGGAGGAGAAATTTTATTAACTGCCTCTTTTGGAGGTAGTATTTGGTACTTCAGTTGTAACTGAGAGTATTAGAAGTTCAGTACGTTCAATTGCTCTTAGTTGATTTGTAAACTAAGTTCTGTCAGTTTTATAAGTCATATTGTAAACTTCAATTTTTGGTTGAAATAAGAGTAGATCATTTTTCAAAAAAAAAAAAAAAGATAAAAGAATGGCATCTGAAATGATATCATTTCAAGCACCTACATTAATGGAAGATGAGAGAGGAAGAGAGAGAGAGAGGTAGAGAGGGAGAGAGAAGAGAGAGTGCTTCAGTATGGTGATTGGTGAGAGAAAGCAGAAAGATAGCTTTGATTTAGTGTATGTGGGTTCATTTTCTTTCTCCTAAAAACACTTACGTGTCGGTCTGTGAATGGCTAGTGTGAAACTCTCTTTTAAACCTATCCGGCCTGAAGTGAAACTCTTCTTGAAATTCATTAATTAATTTTGGTAAGTTTGATTTGAGCAAGCCAGACAATGCTGTACCAAAAAAAAAGAAAAAACACACACACACATACCTGCAACTTACGTCGAAGGCCCCAGTCAACAGTACTATCTTTCCGCGATATGCAGCATGCGGTGCCTTTAAGGTAGACATGTGTCATGCTTGTATCGATCTATCCCCATCACTAAAATTACAAATCTACCACTGACATCGCCATATCATGCAAGTTTCTTATCGCCATATCATGCAACCTTATCGCCATATCATCGCCATATCATGTAAGTTTCTTACCCCCCCCCCCTCTCTCCTCTCTCTTCATCAGGATGGATCCAACCTCACGATCATCAGGAGACAATATCTTTATTTATGTCATTTGCTAGCTTAGATGCACGCCGAATGGAAAAATCAAAACAAGCTGTACGTTTAATGATCTGATTGATATATATATATATATATATATATATAGATAATGAGGAAGACAGCATTCAATCTGACATGACTTGTTGAGTTAGAGACATTGATCAATTAATACTTGTTGCCCTAATTATCTACATAATTGATATATATAATTTATAAAGTAATATATATATATATATATTGTTTTTATAGGAGGCCCCCCGACCACTGCTAAAAAAAAGTAACATTGATATGTATAAAAGTGTTGGGCACTCAAATTATTGTTCACCAAATTAAGAGCAAAGAAAGTAGGAAACACGGGAAGCTACTCGCAATTTCCTACAATTGCTGATCAAAGCACAGGTAGTACTGCCGCTGAAAAAGACTTGGGAGCAATGTTGCATCTTTACTTTATATCTAAATCAAATCTGTTTTATAATGCAGCAACAAGCTGCTAGCTAGCATGCATGCATGTGACCCATTCATGATCGGTGGATTGAGATTTTTCAGAGTTTTCAATCTGATTGAATCTCTCGATCGAAAAAGATTTCCGATTCCATATATGGAAGATGGATGATTAATCTTGAACAGACACTATAAGAAAAATTGGTTTCTGTGACTAATTATTTACAATGCAAATGAATGATTAATTACAACAAAAATAGACTTATTTTAACTGCATACAATCATTTTTCTGAAAATAATTAATCACAAATTAATAATTTTCTTATAATAAGATAAATTGGCTTATACCTGGATTCCACAACATTTGTTATTAATAACATTTGCATTAACGACAAATATATACTAAAGACTACTCATTATTTGATATAGGGCCTACGTACGTGTGATATTAATAATGTTTTGAAATCGACCTAACTTTCGAGCAAATGATTCTAAAAATCATCATCTAGTTAGGCTATTTTTGAATGTTGAGGTAATTTAAATTAGATGATCTAAATCGATATGTAAATAATAGTATTTTGTGAATCTCATTCACCACTAATTTTTCATTTCAAGACTACTTTCGATTTCAGATTATTTATAAATAATAATGGATATAGTTATTTTAATAGGAGTGAATTGTCCGTAAAATATAGTATTGAACTATTTGTAAATAATAGTGAAATAACTGATGATCTCATTTACCTATACACAACCTAAATATATATATATATATATATATATTTATATATATAAAATAAGTTAAGATGAATTTAATTTTTTATGACAAATTAAAAAAAGTAGTGAATCACATTGATTCCTTGTCATTCAAACATATATCCTTGACACGTTTTCTATAGTGATCCTAACTTTAGAAAAAGTCAAGGCAAATTAATTGTCCAAATATGAAAACCAATGGTGCATATACATGTCACCACCTAACTTATTAAATATGATATGATTAATTATTGGAATTAAGTTTACAATATTGTTGAAGTGATTGTGACAAAATATTTAATAGGCCTTTTCAATCAAACAAATAATAATATTCACCGACAGTTCTCCTGACTACATGATGAGCTTATCCTCTAATTAGTTTGCAAGGATTAATTTAATTAACCTTCATCGTCACGCCAATAGTACTTATAAGTGTATGTAATAAAATAAAAAAGGATAAAAATTACGATAAGGTTCGGTACTTCTGCATGCACGCATTCATCTACTTCTGTTTTCTTCTGTCCTCGAGAATGATATAATTTAAGGTTCGGTACTTCTGCATGAAAATAAGTTTATAAATTTATTATTTACTAAAAGCTATTTTTCTTTTTGTTTTGAATCTTTCATCGATAATACAAAATTTTTAGCCTTAGGATCAATTTGTTTTGGGAGATAAAATCAAAAACTCCAAACTCATCTCAAACTCATTATTAAACTTTTTTAAATTTTCATATAAAATATAATAAAAAATTTTTCTTTTTCAAATTCTAAAATCTTTTTTTCAAATTCTCATATAAAATTAATATTATAAGAATATTTTATTATTTTTTTAATTGTTATCTTATCTTATCTCTAAAAACAAACAGATGACATGAGTTTCAAACTAGTGGACCTTTCGTTAGTTTCTAAATTAAACATAATAAGATCATTAATTTTCAAAGGTTTGTAGGAGGTAGCAGTACTCATGGAGGTGGAAAAAGGAACCTACGTCTAATATTTCCTTAAAAGGCACCTATTAATGAAGATGTTCAATACATTTTGGAATTATTATAAGAAAATTATTTATTTATGACCAATTATTTCTTGTAAAAATGATTATTTTTTGTTAAAATAAATTCTGTTTTAATCGCAAATAATCATTTTATCGCAAGTAATTTATCATAAATACATTTTTTTTAATAGTGAACCACGTCTACCTGTCATCCCATGCAGTTTAGAATCTCTTATATATATCCTTTTGAACTACTATACTCCCATAATTCTATGAGATCGAAATTAGCATGGCCGACTGGCCACCTCTTTAAGGAATTAACTAGGTTGTCGAACTTGAATCTCATTAGCTTTGCCATATTACTTAAGATGCATATAACAGCTAGATGTTACTCACTATAATAAAAATGACTTTTTGTAGTCAGTTAATTTCAATTAAATGACTATTTACAACTAAAATTAGTTGCAAATAGCATTTTCTTCACTATTCATTGATCACAAAAACTAAAATTTCTTGTAGTGGCTGAAATATTTCAACAACGTTTTCACCTTTTCATGATAATAATTTAAGCATGGGAACATAGATTGAGCTATATATTGTTTTAAATAATTCAATATGACAAGAAGAAAAATCCAAATATTCAATGTGCATTGAAAATGTACAGAAGTAACTTATTTATAGTGTAACATGACCTATGTAGTGTGTAATAAAGGAAATATAATTGATATCTAATTAATACAAAATATATTCTAATTATAACTGCTAGATCAAACTATCTTAGTCAAATTCGTATAGAAGGTACATACACTATAAGAAAATAAGTCTTTTCTCACATCAATTTCGTTGCAAAAAGTAGGAAAAAATATTGCAAAAAATTATTTCCAGCAAAAACAGTCATTTTGATTGTATCAAATTGGTTATTTCTGCCCATTTTTTTTGTAGTGATAGTATTAAATATCCAAATGAGGTCTATGCTATCTTAGTACTCGCACTAATAAATATTAAAAAAAATTTACACTATATTAATATTATTTTATATTATCTCATTATATAAGATGTGATTATTTATTACCATTAGTCTGATTAAATTATTCTTTATCATCTTTTATCATTTAATAATAATAAATATATCATTTTATATAGTTAAATAAAAATAAACCTAAGTTTAAAAAAATAAAATAAAATTAGAATATAATGTGTAACATTATTCATAAATATTATAGGTAGGATCGATAAGTTGAGTCTATTTCTCAATGCAATAATAATAAAAGAAAATACAAACCCAATTAGCTATTTGAAAACAGACCAATAGCGTTATTGGGCTTCTGTTTCGGCCCTTTGAAATTGGGACAAGAAGTCCATACCAACGGAAATAGCATCATGGGCTGACCCATATTCTATTAAAAACCCTAGACTTGAAACCCTACTTCACCTCCACTGTCCACAACATTTGCCCCCGCCATTCGTCGCAGACGCCGACCGCACTTTGGCTCCTTTGTATTTGAGCACCTACAGCAGAAGATGGTGACGGCGAAGAAGACGGTAACTCTATACTTATCCTGGAAACGATGATGCTTTTGTCTTGATTTTTGTCTTTAGGGTTTTAGCTAATAACTTTGTACAATAATGCAGAAGAAGACCCATGAGAGCATCAACAACAGGCTCGCCCTCGTTATGAAGAGCGGCAAGTATACTCTCGGCTACAAAACCGTTCTTCGCTCTCTCCGTAGTTCCAAAGGTTCTTTCTTTATAAAGTTTCTCGATGTGTCTAATGGCATCCATTGCCTTCCTTTTTTCATTAAGAAAACTTATTTTATAATTTTTTGGGTGTGGAAATACAGGGAAGCTGATCATCCTCTCCAACAACTGCCCCCCGCTGCGCAAGTCCGAGATTGAATACTACGCGATGCTTGCTAAGATTGGCGTCCATCATTACAATGGAAGTAAGTGTAGGCCGTTTCGTTTTACCTTTTTCCCTTTGTGCGTTTTGTGTGTCTTTTTGGCTGTTGGATTTTATTAAGTTCCTGTTAGAATGGTAGCAAAATCGCGATCATTATAATTGGACGTAGATGCTGTGTGCTTGCGATGATGCCTTTTCGGCATTCCCTAGAACCCACCTGTACTAGGTCTCTTCTTAAGCTCATAGCTTATGGAAACAACGTGATTTTGCAATTGCACCATAATGAGCATAACTTTGCCACTCCTATCGAACTGCTAATTAGTTTTCTAATTGAAAGTTACTTATGAGAATACTAGTATGACTAGAGAAAGTTGACAGATGCTATCTCTGTGTGTTGCTTTAGAAGTAATTCATTTTGGGTTTTAAAAAATTCTGTAATGATTGTTGGTCTTCTTTATTGAAATGTGTTTGCGCTCAGCTTAAAAAGAACCATGCTATATAGGAAAAACAGTTCTAAATTAGTTTTTCTATGTAGCATTTAGAAAAGGACTACACTTATGGTGCAATGCTTGTCAATAGTTAGAAAATGACTACCCTTATTGCAAGTATGTTGGAGGCAAAAATTAAGGGACTCGTGGCTACTAGAGGGGCCTAAATGTAGATTTCTTTCATCGAGAGATTAATTTGAATAACATGAAATATTCTAAAGACTCCTTAATTGTTGGCGGTGTAGTAACTATCAAAAAAGAAAATTGTTGGTGGTGTAGTATTTACGATCCTTCAGTGATGAGTACATTGAACAATTCAGTTAGAGGCATAAGTTGGAGCAACATTCTTCTGTCTCACTTGCGGACTTGGAGGTCCTTTGGATGGAAAGATCCCTCGAGGAAACCAGGGTTTTGAAGGTGGTGAAAGCTTTAACTAGTGATAAGGCACTAGATCTGGATGCTTACTCCCTGGATTTTTCTTTTAAAGTATATTGGGATGGGGTGAAAGAAGCTATCAAGAGTATTTTCCACGAGTTTCATAGGAAGGCAAAGTTGCAAGAAAGCCTTATGGCATTTGTTGCACTTATTCTTAAGAAGCCGGGGGTGGTGGTGGTTTACATCACGGACTTTCAACCTATTAGCATTGTAGGTGGTGTTCATATGAAAATTCTGAAAGTCCTCACAATTGGTTAAAATTGGTTTTCGAAATAATGTTTATGATTATGTTCCGTTCCTGTCAGAATTTGTAGTATTGGCATGGTAACCGGTACACTTTACCATCATATCCTATTTTGCTTTAAATTTCAGTCCGTTGCAGTCATTCAAGTATGTTCTGGTCATTTTGCATGAACTTCGTGTTCCTGCATGAAATTTGATGAAATTTGATTGAATTCTGGTGACTATGTGGTCATTTTGCTTAGGGTTTTTACTAATAAAAAAATGCTTCAGGGCTCTTTATTATGTTTCTTGCGATCTTGTGTTTGCTTTGTAATTTCAATTCAAGCCTTTTCAGATTTGACTTTACTGCCCCCATTGATCTTTCATCTCAAACGTACTACTTTACTCCGTTAGTCTCTTCCTTTCAAATATAGGAAAATGTTTCTTTATTTTCAGTTGTCTTTCTTTTCTTTTCAAGGCATGTTAGGTCTGTTTTGAGTCTTGTTTTTTTGGGTAAGTCTCTGGTATACTTGAACTCTTGATAATTTTTAATTTCTTCTCTAATCTTGGCTCATTTCATTATTTATTTCTTTCTGAACCCCTAGGGGTAGGCTCAAGTGGTGAAGGCCTTGGGCTTAGGGGAATGCTCTCCCTAGGTCTAAGATTAAAATCTCCTTGGGTGCAAATAATCTCTAGGGGCCATTAGACTGGGAGATTTTTCCTTTGAATTATCCGATATACACTTGTGGGAAACTCCTTGCCAAGGGCCTGTGTACTCTCGGGATTAGTCAGGACACTGTTCCTGGACACCCGTTGCCAATCAGATTTTATTTTATTTCTTTCTTTTTATTGATTGATATAGTTATATACTTGAATCCCAAAATTGGGGGGGCCATTTTTAGTCAATCTCTCTATTTATGCACATATCCTGCTTTAAAATATATCACAAGGGGTAATCGATCTACTGTCTCAAGAGTCTTTGAGATCACTTTTAGTTCTTGGCTAGTGCAAGAGAAGAATTACTTCATCTCTCAAGTATTTTTAACAAGAACTTTTCTTTGTTCCTTAGTTGCTGAAGGTCTCCCTTTCTTCTTGGGTTATGCCTTTGTGCTTATCAATAAAGAGTTCTTGTCAAAAAAAGAGAAAAAACTGCTGAAGGCTAAAGTGACTTTTGGATGTTGTGGTTATCTCTGGATGCTGTCTGGATTTTGAGGTGATCTCTGATTATATGTGAATAGTAGTGAAAAAAGTAATGAATAGTAATAAAAAAGTAGTGAATAGAAGTGAGGTAGTCTGAGATCACCTCACTAACCAAATAGAGATTGATTTTCACTTACATGGCAGAAGGTACCTTTACCAGTTATATTTCAATTCGTTACACAATTCGATAACACAACTAGTATATATATGATCCACGGTACTTAAATTGCCTTTTTTCCATTGTGGTTTCTCTGTGCTTTCAGACAATGTTGATCTGGGAACTGCTTGTGGAAAGTATTTTCGCGTGTCATGCCTTAGCATTGTTGATCCAGGTATATCTCACATTTGTGTTCTCAATTGTTTGAATGTATAATAGTTTTCGTGACTGATTCGGGCGACTTCCTTACAACTCTTCTACCCTTTTGCTACGCTCATCAGGTGATTCAGATATTATCAAGTCGCTAGATCAGTAAGAGATGTTTTCAACTCGCTTACCCTTTTTGGTAGAGTTCCCAACGTTTGCTATTTAGTAAAATACACCATTGCAACTTCCATTGTTCAATGCTGTTGTGTTAACGAGCCTGCGGAGACCCTCGTATTTATTTTTGTTGAGATTTACATTCGAGATTCTGTTCATGCTTAATTAATTGTATTTCTTCTTCAGAATTCTCTTTTTCCCCCAAGAGGACTACAAGATATTAGAATCTAAAACCTCACCTTTTATTAAAAGAAGTGAAAAAAAAACAGATTTTAATTCTAAACTAGTTCGATGTTGTTACAACGCGATGCTGAAAGGATGTTTGAGGTCTCATGTTGTATTATTGCTTGATTTTCTAAATTCCAACGTGGAAGATTTGATTTGTTTATTGGATAATTCTTCAATGTTCCATCTACTTATGCTAAAACCAAATTATCCTAAATTGTCGAAGTGAGTGTGAATATTTTTCTTGCCACGTCACAAAACCGCATCACCAAATTATCCTAAATTGTCGAACTGAATGTGTGAATATTCTTCTTGCCACACGTTTGACAAACCGCATCACCTGTTTATGGTCGTCATAATTATTTGTGCTGTTGAATTGAAATTCCGGAGAGAGGGTAATACTGATACAGTTTTTAATATTTTTATACGTACAATCTGGTTGGAGAACCGTTGGGAAATTGGTCAGTCAATATATATTTTAAAAAACAAAACAAAACAAAACACGTTAAAACCCCGGGATGAGCAAGATAGACTCCAGTATTGCAAAGAAGAGCACTATAGATTCATGCATCACCAAAACAAAATCAATTTCAGAAAGGCCTAAACCTGGCAAAGCTTCTTTTCTTCCCTCTTCTTTTCTTTTTCCTTCTTATATTGGTTTATGTAAATAATTTTATAGAAGGACAAGTAATGCTAGTGCCCATCCTAACGTCTCCCCAGTTTTAAAGTTCTTGGAACGTTCGTTTCAACTAAGATCATGCATTCTCAATAGATTATTTATTTTATCTTTTAAAATACATCATTATATTATATTTTTTCTATTTAATATAGTGACTTTTACAATATTTCATTTAAATATTATACAAACTTGACTTCTCTTCTTCATCGAGAAAAACAAACTTTAGCTTTGCTCTGCTCTTCGATCTACCTCTTCCCTAACTCCATTTCATTGTCACCTCCTTGTCCCAAAGAACCCTATTCACCTCAATCCTAGCTCCATTTCATCGTCGACTAAGAACCGTGACTCCATTTCATCGACTGAGAAATTAGTGCGTTCAAAGCCAATGGTGAAATCAACGTTGGAATGACGAGCGAGGTCTATTTTGTCTTGTGAGATCCATTTGTCGTTGACTCAGAAATCAGCATAGAACAATGTCCATTTTTTGTCTTGCAAAGTCCATTTTGTTGTCGACCGTGAGAAATCAAAATGGAACGACGAGTGAGATCAAGAGGAAAAGAAATGAATAAAATAATTTTACAAAGATGAATAAGATCCTACTACATTGTAGCAAAATGTAAATTATCTGTAAAATAGATTATCTAATGGAGCATGGTTTGAAAGCATGGTTTTATATTTTAAAAGAAAATGTAAAATAGAAGAGTCGTTGGGAGTGCTCTAAGCCGTGAGGAAGCTCTCTCACTTTTCACTCCACTCTTCTCCAAAATCAGTGTGTCTCAAGTTCATTTACAATTACTCGAGATTTCATTTTTATTTTTACGCTTTTGCATTAGGAGAAAAGAGTTCAAAATGGCCCTTATATTTTTATTTTTACTTTTGCTGATAGTTCTAATTGGTTCTCGTGTTGGGTTTCTAGCCTTGGTTGATTAATTAGAATAAATGTGATTTTCAAGTTTGTTGTTGATGTTATTTAGGCATGTTCTGTTTAGGCCTGTTCATCCGAGCCATGTTTTGTCCAGCCCACCCGATCTTGACATTTTCTTTATTTTTCAATACTTTTAGCACTTTCATCACTCAAACCCAAATTTCAAATATACGGAATTCAGATGAACAAGCTTAGCTAGTTTTGTTCATGCATGTAGTAAGCTTGTGGCAGGGGGAATGGGAAGAGGGGGAAAGGGAATTTCAGGAGAAGCATGAAACGCCATTGTTTCATCAATGCCATGTGGGTGGCGATTATCCCGCAGTTCCTCAGGTCAGCCGGTTACGTTTCACATGATTTTTCATAGTAATAATGCTAAGGTACTCTTTAATTTGATTCTTAAATTAGAAATTTCCAATTGCGACATCTTCATTTTTATAATATTACAAATGATACGTATAGAAAAAAATGGCATTGGCAAGTCTTCTAATCATTTTATCATTATTGGCCGGCGCGCATTAAAATAAATAATTACAGATGAGAAATACTACTTAACCTATATATACAATTTTTTTTTTTAAAAATAAGCAATTGAGGTCATTAATTAGAGTACTCTCTTTATATATGATTTTTATTAATTTATAAATATTTTTATTATTTCTTATTTTATTATCATCCACATCAAGGAAATAATTATATAGCTAATTAATTGTTAAAATAGCAATAATCATTTTCAAAATCTTTAAAGTGAATGGCATATATATCTAATCTTAACTGTAATGTCCGCTGGAATGATAAGATTGTTTCAAGTAATATTTAAGGTTTATTATGCTGCATACGGTTCAATTACTCCACATTTAAAGGAGTAATTTTAGAAATGGATAAACGGCCATATATATATATATTAATGTTCACCCCAATCCTCAAAAATTTGCCAGATATAAGTAATATTGCGTGATACAAAAACGAGACAGCGAAGAAGCTGATCGAAAACGACGACATTTTACAGTCATGCGGCAATTTATCTACCTGTCAAAGAAGTAAAGAGAGGAGAATCTCTCTCTCTCTCTCTCTCTCTCTCTCTCTCTCTCAAATTGCGAGTTGTCCTCTTCGTGTATATATATCCTCCACTCACCCTGCCTCTCTTATAGTAACCAATGCACCAGAAGACCAGAGACAGATTAGAAAGAACTAAGAAGCCCCCGGAAGAAGAAGAAGATGATGATGATGATCCCCTGCTTGTAAGTTTATCAATCTCTCCCTGATATATATACATATATATATATCTTCTTTTTGACTGATAAGCATACATACGTTACTCAATTCCCATTTTGTGAGGATACTGAAAACCGACATCTATATAGGTATATATACATACAAATAATGCTCGATCTACATTTTCTTTTTATGCCTCTTAATTGAAAGTAAAGGTCATGTTTTTTTTAAATCTAATTATTGCTTTCATTAATGTTTTTGGTGGTGTCTGTCTGTCTTTTCGTTCTGGGTTCTTTTCTCGTTTACAAAATCATCATCTGCTCGTACATTATAATCAAACTTGTTAATGGAATTCATTGATCTTAATTTGTTTGTTTTGCGTTTCTGGATTCTGTTGCTCATCGTGATCTGTACGTATATATGTAGCGCTAGATCAGATTGAGAAGGAATGACTTTTTCAAGTTTCCATATACAAGAGCAATCTTAGGAATATACGACTCTCTTTTATGAAATTGATGTGGTAATAATGTTACGTCAATTAAAATATTAAAAACAAATTACAAAAAAATAAATACAAATATAATAAAAAAATAAAAATAAAAATAAAAAATACGAACAGTTAAAATAAAAAAGACATAAAAATAATATTTTTATACTACATGTATAATTATAAACGGTTCAAATAATATTTTTGATATATATATATATATATATATATATATATAATGAGTTTGTTGAACAAAGAAAAGATGATGTTGTCTGTTATGTGTATTTCTGGCTTCCAGGTTTGCATGCCAGATCTGCACTCTTCACTGCCAAGCGTTTTAGACGTGCACACGCCTCCTTTTTCCTATTTTTGTGTGTAATTTGTTAATATATCTGTTAATATTCTTTCCGTCTAAATGCATGTTATCCAAAAACATCGTAAATATAAATATATATATATATATATGATAATGTAAGAAATTATAAAAAAATTTGAAGAAAATGTAGCAATATTATATATATATATATAATATTTTGTTGTATGGTGAATTTGTATTAAGATATAAAACCTATATTTAAGTTACTAATTATCAGTACTTTTTAAATTTTTGTGGGAGTATGATTAAAGAATGATCAGGGAAATTAACTGGGCAGGCAAGACGTTCTTAATATTTGAAGTAGGTAGAAGAATATACGTCAATTAGTCTAAGTAGTACTCCCCTTCCTTTACTTCATGAAATGATCATTATTAGTCTATATATCATTTATCTATATATCATATCATCATAGATAATTAGGATTATATCATCATTATAAATCGGATAATTAATTCTAAATTGCTAATAAGGTGTATGAGTCGTGTACTATCATTAATATTAGACTTCACTTTTTTTAAAAGTAATATATAATATAATTAAGAACAATGCTACTCATCATTCTATTTTTTATCGTCATCTCATTATCCTATGATGTGATATTAAATAATTAAAAATTATTTATTATATTTTACTTATTAGCCTATTATCTAATACCACATCATGAAATAATGAGAGGATGATGAATAAATTTATTCTATAATTAATTATATATCCTAAAATTATATCTAACATATGAATACAATTTGTAACTCATGTTTAGGATTCATTGTATTGCGAAATGATACTTGTAGGAAATTTTGTGCAAGAAATGAGTTGAAGTTCATCTTTGATTGTGTTTTACATTTCAATCTTCTTAATTTTCAGTTATTTTTGTGTTAGATAAATGATTATTTCTATTTTTTTAAAATTTCTTTAGTTATAGTTGATATGGAATTTTAAATTTGTTCCTACGTAATTTCTATACGAAATTTCTTGTATGTAGCAAATAACCCTTGTATTGCATATATAGTAATGTTACATATACCTAAAGTTTTATTTACATTTTTATTAACAACACTTGATTGTTAGTTTTCTTTTAAAATTCAAATTTTTAAATTTTAAATCTGATGATTTTTAGCTTATCAATATTACTGTAAGTGCATGTTTGTGATTATGGTGGAAAATATTACTTTTAACTTAAGGTTTATACCTTAAAACTTAATGTAATAAGTTTTACTACTAAAAAGTCATTTACTGTTTGGAATCCATATGTCTAAAACGTTTTTAGAGTTAGTTAGTTACGATAGTCTTTTAAAAATATATAGTTATCTACAAGAGTGTTAAATATATAGTTATCTGCGTTGCGCATTAGACTAATTAATGGCAGCCCTTTTCTTGCTCTTGCTGCTTTCGAAAAAAGTGTTTTGATAAAAGCTCTAATTTGATGTTTTCTAAAAAAATTGATTTTTAATTTCTTTTAACCGACTAAAGCATTTTTTATAAAGTTACCAAATATATCATTTTTTTAAAAAATATTTTTAACTACTTAAAAATATTTTTAAAGTCTCAAAACATAATCTCAAACAAACTCTAAGTTTTTATAAATTTTTCTTCAGCACATTTAACATTTTTCTTGTATATATATTAGCAACGCGTGGTGCCAATATCAGCCCACGTGTATGAATCGATGACAACTAAAAACTTAACGTGCAAATTAACTTAATATTAAGAGCCTATTTAGAACACAACTATTTTTTATAATATTTTATTATTATTCATTATTATTTTGTAAACTATTTAATGCTAATATTTCACTATTATTTTCAATATTATTCACAATTCATCTAAATTAAAATACTATCAAACATAGTATTCTCTACATGGTAGCTAAATGGTTTGGTGTGTGATCACTAAAAAGACATGAGAATAGGTTTTTTGTTTCTGTGTAATAAGACACTGCAGATTTACTACTACTTATGTGAAAACTTATCATATATAAAAAAAAAAAAAAAAACTTATCATATCAACAAGATACCGTAATGGACTCTACAATTAGTAGCCAGCAGACTTGTAAATCGTAACTTAATCAAACTCTATCATTCAAGCTATGGTTCCGTTTATATAACTAAATTAATAATAGAATCAAAGATAAAGAATAGTGTTATATAATTATATTCAGCTGCAATAACTTAAGATTTTAATAATTTTTTATTTTTCTGGTGAATTTTACAGGTTAGTATCAGAGAATAAATTCAGATTATTGGTTGCACATAAACCCAATCTTGACAGTCCCAGAGATTAGCTGTCTCTGCTCTATATTTTCTTTTCCTACCTTCAATGCGACCAACCCCCCTCTCTCTCTCTCTGGCTTTGATTTTGAAAGCTGAAACACCGTAATTACAGCCAGCAAGACAGACAGACTGCCAACACTGTTTCCACCCATGAACTAATTCTAGATATACACAAAAATACCATATATATATATATATATAATATGCAGGCCCCCCAAACAACCCTCTCCCCTGAAGAACACCAACTCAGATATAGCCCTACTGCCTTTAACATGTTCGACTCCACAGAGGCGGCGTCCTCTGTAACTGGGGACTATATTGGCACCGAGAGCTGCCTTGATCTCGAACACAATGTCGAGATGTTAATTGCGTTGAGCAGTACAGAGGGTGAGTCGGAGAACAAGACTGCGTCTAACGTCGATGATCGTCGTGAAGATCAGGACGCTTATAGATCAAAGTACAGTCGTGGCAATCGAGATCGTAGGCTGGCGAGGGAGAAGAAAGAGTACCCGCCGCCAATACCATTGTTGGCTCGTACCGGGAATCTGCATTCTCACATGCCGTGGGTGCTGATGAGACACTACACCGGTGACGGACGGTTGGTTCTGACCGAGGAGAAGGTTAGGCACCACGAGTACTTCCAGGCACACAGGGCTAATGGGCGTCTCACGTTGCAGCTTGTGCCCTTGGACAACGACGACGACGACGCTGATGATGATCAGGAAGATCAACCGCAGAGCGATATTTCTGATCATGATGAGGAAGATGAAAAGGCCATTCTTGGTATTGACGACGACAACAACAACAACAATAATAATGGTGATCACATTAATGGTGGCGACGTGAGCCACGGGGAGGCCAGGAATCATGAGTTTGATGAGAAGGAGATCGTTCTTCATGATCATCACGAGGATTGGAGGAATAGTAGTGCTGTGATTAACAATGAAATGACGACGATAAATGGGAGTAGTGGTAGAGTTGAAGCAAAGTGCTTGAACTACAACAATATTGTGGGATCTGCAGCAGGGTCGCCGTCATCGTCGTCATGTATATTCCGGGTGCCAGTGACTGCAATCAGTACGGTTCAGAGCTAGCGTCCACGCATATACACGGCCAGTACTATTTTTTTTTTTTAAAATTAATCTTTATTAATTATGCGGGAGTAAGAGAGTCGATCTGTGTCTTTTTGTACGTAGCAGTAGAGTTTTAGGTACTCTTTGCTTTTTTCTCAATCTCATTGTCAAATCGTCGTTAATTTAGAGAGAGAGATTAGACTCATCATCAAAGACATCAGAGAGACTCATCATCAAAGACATCAGAGAGAGAGAGAGAGAGAGAGAGAGAGTGGGAGTGTGTGCGTGTTCAAGGCTTGCTATTGCCTTGCATTGATGAATTTTAATTGGCTTATATATGCTTTCTTAGGATGATTAGCAGGAAACTAATGACTTGTCCAAGTTTCATTGATTTTGTTTGGACTATCTTTTCACCATTTTAGTAACAGAAAGAAAAATTGGCTTTTTACAAACTTCCAATTATATACCGGCCCTAGGAAAACTGATACATATATAGAGAGATTTATACAATAAATAAATAAATTTACCTGTTGAATTATATAAAAATAAATAAATAAATTTACCTGTTGATTTATATAGAAACAATTATTTTTATGATTCTTACAATTTTTTCAATGAAATAATTTTACCTGTTGAATTGTTTTGACTTTGATGGATTTGAATTCTTAAAATGACAATCTCATATCGAAGGGAGGGTTGTATAGGAGTTGCAAAATAATTATATAGCAAAATTATTGATATCCGTACATAGTATCTACAACTGCGACGCATAAGTACTAACGAGGATAGAGTTGGATAATAATATCATAAAAAAAAAATTGTATTTATTATCTCTAAATGACATTCGTTTTATTTTTGATATAAAAAATAATGATATTATTAATGCAATATCAAATTCAAAAATACTGTTAACAACCTTTTCAAATTAAGTATATTCTCTATCGTAAATTTTGTCATCTGTAATCACACTTACTAATATGTTTACAAGAAGGATTATCTTGGCAACCAGTCGAGCTAAAAAATCTTAAAAAATAGCCTTCCAATCATAATCAACTACATCACCTCTTACAACAAAATTAACTTATGTTTGCCCATGCCAAATCACTCAATTTCTATGCAATTTCGTTGAACATTAGCAAAACAACTCAACTTCTCAGACTTCACCCACCCCTTCCAAGCCCCTCAAATCATCCCACGCAAAAGATAGGGCGTAGGCCGCACTTTTTTCTCTTTCTTTCGTTTTCTTGGAAGCCAAATAGAAATCTGTGTTCGACGAAGAAGAAAAAAACCCCAAACTGAAAGCTGAGCTCTTCCATCGGAACTATAACTTTCTCTGATTGGGCATCTAAGAATTATGTTCTTTCTATGTTTGGGTTTAGATTTCTTATTCATAAATTATTTGGTCATTGGTGAGTAGTTTTGTATAATTTGTTTTGTTCTTCATTTTTCTGGTGGGAATCTACCTTCTTCTTCTTCATTTCTTGTTCTTCTTCTGTTTTCCTGTGGAAATCTGCCTTGGCAACCCTCCAGTAAACACTCTCGTGTGATAGGGCGACAGCAAGAGGGGGGGTTTGAAATCCAGGGGGGTGTGAGTCTGAAGATTGAATAATCTTGCTAGAGGAGGAAACTGTGTTCATTTGGGTGGGTGGGCGGGGGCGTGGGGTGTTCTAAAAGAAGTCAATGGAAGAATGAGAAATGTGTTTTGTTGGAGAGTTCTAAAAATTATGTGTGGCAGAGCATACTTTGGTTTCTCTGTAAAAGGTGATGTGGCAGAATTTGGTTTCTTTGTAGGAGGGTTGATCTTCTTTTAAAAGGGTTGATCTTCTTTTAAGAAGTGGCATCAAGACAACATTTAAATCTGGAGAAAAATGCAATTTATTTTAGCAAGAACACTCCTCAAGTAGCTAAGTTAGCTATCTTATCAGGTGCAAGGTTGAGGTAGGCAAGATCCTTTGAGAAATACTTGGGGCTTCCTTCCTATGTGGGGAGAAACAAGTTGGCTGCTTTCAAACCTATCCCGGAATCCATAAGAAATAAAATGAGTATTTGGAAGGTGAAATCTCTCTCTCAAGCAGGGAAAGAGGTGATGCTAAAGTCTATTATGCAAACAATTCCAACTTATTGTATGAGCAATATTTTACAACTCCCAAAAGTAATCTTGAATACAATCAACAAGTTGATGAAAAACTTTTGGTGAGGTAGCCGAGATGAAAGAACTAAAATTCAATGAATTCCTTGGAAACAAATGGGGAAATCAAAGGAGTAGGGTGGCCTGGAGTATGAGGATTTTGAAGAATTCAATTTAGCCCTTCTTGCCAAGCAAGGGTGGAGAGTAATCCATCAACCTTTCTCACTGGCAACCTGAGTTCTTAAAGCCAAGTATTTCTATAGGACTGATTGTTTACATGCTAAAGTTGGTAGCAATGCTTCTTATTTGTGGAAGAGCTTTTTAGAAACTAGACCAGTCCTTAAAGAAGGTTTGGTGTAGAGAATTAGAAATGGAAAATCAATGGATGTATGGATAGATAAGTGGGTTCCCAAACCTACTTCTTTCAAGACTCAAATCTCTCAACTGAGCTATATGAAGGAATGAAAGTCTTGAACCTTATTGACAAGCAAGCAGGAACATGGAAGTTGGCAAC
Source organism: Platycarya longipes (assembly GCA_036559045.1). Taxonomy (NCBI): domain Eukaryota; kingdom Viridiplantae; phylum Streptophyta; class Magnoliopsida; order Fagales; family Juglandaceae; genus Platycarya; species Platycarya longipes. The sequence continues at coordinate 4,517,014 of CM071794.1, forward strand.
TCTAACAGATGTTTTTTGGAGAAGAAGTAACTCTAACCAGTCAAATTCCCATCAGTGTTTGTAATGTCAGTGATAAGCTACTACGGAAACACACAACTGATGGTAAGTTCTCTTGCAAAAGTGCCTATAATCTAGCAGGGGAAATTGCTGCAAACCAAAATGGTCAATCATCTAGCAACCCTCAAAAGAGTAACTTCTAGAAGAATATATGGAAGCTCATGGTGCCTTATGCAACATGAATGTTTTTGTAGGGAGCCTGCCACAAATCCATGCCCACAAATCAGAACCTCATGAAAAGGAAGATCATCGAGACACCCTATTATCCAATCTGTCACCAGGATGAAGAATTTGTTACTCATGCTCTCTAGACATGCTTATTTGCTTAGGATTTGTGGGAAGTAAGTATTAAATCTATTCAAAAAGTCAAGGTGATGGAAGTGCCCTTCAAAGAATTGGTAACGACTCTCTCTTCAACCTTCAGTGTAGAAGATCTTGTTGTTTCTAAAGAAACAACATACCAATTATGGAAAAGGAGGAACAACTTTGTTTTTTAGGGTAAATTTATGGATCCAAACTCACTGGTGCAATATGTTTCACTAAAACTGACAGGAGGCCAATCAAAATTCAACAAGAGATGCTTTACAAGCAAACCAATCCATGAATCCGTGGACCCCCCCCCCCCAATCAAAAGTTTACGAAGTTAATTAGGATGCTTCAGTAAACTGAGTGAATTGTAAGATTGGAGTGGGGGTAATAATTCGAGACTGGACAAGGCAGGTGATAGCAACTCTCAAATCACACAGACTACTCTTCCCAGACCCAACTTTGGCAGAAGCATTTGGAGCTTTAAAAGCAGTAATTCTTTGCTAGCAAATGAGTCTTGATCATATTATTCTTGAGGGGGATGCCAAAAATGTAGTAGACGACATCAATTCTGAAGCTAGGAAATGGAGTGCAGTTGGCATGATAATCTAGGATGTAAGACAAGAGCTGAATTCCCTTCAAAAGTCACCACAAGAAAAACTAGCATTTGTAACCAATTAATGGCAACCAGTAGGATTATTTGATTACAAATACTAGTTTTTCTTATAGTGAGTGGTCTATCCTTTTTTTTTTTTTAACCAAAGAGCTGGTAGCCCCACTCATAGTGGACCCGTCCCAAGTTTATTAAACCCAAAACCCAAGCATCTAGAAAAAGACAATAACCAACTTTTTAAAAAATCAATACATCAAAACCAAACTAACAGAAAGAACAAAAACAAACCTATACAATAAATCAAACAATAAAGACCAATGAAAAGACAACAATCCCATAACCATAAGAAAATCATGTTTAAAGCCGAACATAAGGGAAACCCCCCCCCCCCCCCACGCGCGCGCGATCCAGTCGAAGCAAACCTCTAACAGCAACCGGAACCTCCCCAACAGAGTGGTCTGTCAAGCATGCCACTAGGAATTTTAATATTGCTGCTCATATGTTAGCTAAGGATGTACTTAAATTTTTTAAGGAAAGTATTATATTGGGAGAAATTATCTCTTGTATCTAAGCTTTGATGCTTTAAGCTGAAGAAGAATAATTATTCTTCTTTTCAAGAAAAAAATGAGCATTCTTACCTTCTCTTAAACATAGGAAAAGACAACTTGTTCAAGAGATATATCTTCTTATATTTAAAAGTGTATATCCGATGAACAATTACTTTTGTTCGAGTTTTTGTTTTCCGTTTCGTCCCATGTGTTTCACAAAATGCGTTTGTAGCTAACGCTGATTTCTTGAATGCTATCTGAATGATAGAGGGTAGAATAGTAATTTGGATTGAACTTTCACTTCTATTTTTACCCATGTTCCTATATTTCTTATTTTTCCATTTTGCCCCACGTCAATTACAAAATCCCTTCAGACAATTCTCAAAATCCAAACACAAATATAAACGAAAACTCAAACACGACCTGTGAGATGTTGGAATTTATAGAAGTTGAGTAAAAAAAATGGGAAGCCAGAGCTATAGAAGATTGGAAGCCAAAACACTCAATTATAAAGATGAAAAAAATCACTCAGATCTCAAGAAGAAAAAAAAAATTCACCTTCATAAGGAACACCTTCTTTACCTAATGGCTGCATTTTTCTTCGTTTTCTACAAACCACAAAACCAAGAAGAAAGCTTTATCAAAATATGTAAAAAAAAAATAACTCTAAAAAATAAGAGGCAAAAAATATAAGGAAATGGAACCTAAGTTCTTAAAAAAAAAAATTGCAAATTCGAAAAGAGAATGCCAACAAAGGAAAACAATAAACCTATCTACTTTGTTCAGAAGACTGGAGAGAGAAACTGTATATAAAAATGTAGACACCCAAAAGAAAAAAAAAACTCTAAAAGAGAAAAGATGCAGAGATCAAGATGATATAGAAAACCCAAAGAAGATGGAACACTAAAAAAAAATCGAAATGACAGAAAGTAGAGCTATATTATATATATATATATATATATATATATAACCGGTTCAAAATTAGAAGGAAAAAAAAATGACAAAAGATAAGCTATAGAAGACCGGAAGAAAAATGGAAAGAGAAGACACAGAGTCTGAAGACTTTCTGCTAGAAAAAGAATGAAAAATGAAGATGGAGGAGAGAGATAACAATAAATACTCGAGTCTCTCATGTCAGATACATGGACTCCAGCTAGAAGGAAAATTTAAAGAGGGATAAAAAAGAAAAATAAGTAAAACATTAGGATAAAATTAGAATAGAAAATTGGACGAAAATCTGATTACAAAACGCAAAAGTAAAGCATGCCATGAATGACGTTCTTATTTATGATGTTCATGCCATGCACTTTTTATTATGTTAATGCTTTCTTCAAAGCATGGTTATTTCGAAGAAATGGTAGTAATTTCAATTATGTTACGTCAATCCTTTATTATTTAAGTGGGTTGATTTTAATTGAGCTTGAACTCATGTGGCTTCATTATTTTATGTGAAATTGGGCTTGTTTTAATGTTTTAAGTTAACTTTAATTTTATTATATAAATTTGTTAGTCCAAATTGCAACCTAAACAAAAAATTAACATTTAAATAAAGGTATTTGTTTTATATTTATATACGTATTTTTATTTAAAGACTTTAGCCAAGAATGAAAAACGTATTTCTAATTGTTATTCTTCCTCCACCTTATTCATTAACTTGTTATTATTGAGTTAAACTTCATATATATTTTTATATTACATCTTTCTGTTATTCTATATTATTCCATTTTAATATATTTTTATATATATATTATTTGTAAATTTTTTTTATAAAATTGGCAACGTCCCTTGCACGTACGTTGTGTCCCTTAACTAGTATGTATATATATATATAATATATATATATATATATATAATGATTTATAAGCAATAATATTTACAATACTTTACATAATTATACTTTAAATAACAGATATTTTTATAAATATTTTTAAAAAGTAATATTATTTTAAAAAAAGATTCTTTAGGATATAATATTATTTTAAGAGATTGTTATAGTTATAAAAAGATTATATGAAAGTAATTTTACAAATTAATATATTTTTATGTGATTTATTATATTTATTTTATAATAAAAATAATTTAATAATTTAATAAATTATATTAATTTATATTAATTTTTAAAATTATTTTTGTATAATTAATTATAATAAAAATACTTCTCTTATTTTAAAATATATTTTAAAAACACGTTGTTACCCCCATATAAAATAAAATAGATCAAGTCTACATGATAATATTTAAATTCACTAATTCTCGGATAATCACCAATATTGTTCATGCTCACTCTGCAACCAGTTGAAAAGAAAGCTGCAGAGATATTTCCACAGTGGTGGGTGGATACTGTATGCATGGAGAACTGCACAACCCTGAAGTTAACTTATCAGGAACGAACGACCGACCGACCGATCGATCGATCCACAATGTCTGCAGAAATTGCTCTGACAGGATTCCGATCGAAAATGGTTTTTCCATCGAGCATTTAGGGAGAGTTGTTCTGTCATCATCTATGCAGTGACAGAATTCAAACTACTATTTTTATATATGAGGGACAATTTCCGAGGTGGTTTCTGGATTTGAACTTTGACGTTGTTGGAAAGAACGAGGAAAAATGATGACGAAGATGTAATGTAATGTAGTACAGCTACTTTCCAATAACGGCCAAATTTGTCAGATACTCATGATTGGGCTGCCTTTACTTTTAACCTCTTCTCATGCACTTGTACGTACGTAATTCAATTCTTTTTCTTTCTCTTCCCGACGGAGCAACACGTACTACGTCTAGTACCATCGCCCACCTCCGCTCGATGCCCAACTCCTTCTGATCATTTCTATTTGTTTTCCCTCCATTATTGGTTTTTGTTTTTTCTCAATAAGGTTCCTTCTGAGATTGTATCTTGAGCATTACATATTGATGATGGCCGGACGTTTCTGATCAAATAGCTAGACAATGTGGAACGTCTTATTCTAATAATATTGCACATATAATTTTCAAAGAAAAGTATATTTTCAAATGTTTTATAAATATTTATACGCCGACTCAAAAATAATTTGCATTGCTCAATTTACTCCGTCCACTCCAAATTATATCCAAACAAAATTATAAGCATGTTTCATTTGAAGATATTGTGTATTTTAGTGATGAAATTATCTAGGGGATCAGAGCCATTTTACTTCAATTTGGAGAACTATGAAAGTGGTACTGATGTTAATATTTTGTGTTAATCCTGTATATAGGCAATGGCCGGCACTATATATCTAAGTTATGCCTGATTTGGTTAGTGGAAAGGCTTATATATATATACACATAATTTACTAAGTTTTTTTTTTCTTTTTTTTTTTTGTTTAAGAAAACTTGTGTTCTCTTCTTGATTATTTTATAATGACTTGTGAGTGTTTAATTTGAAGATTTAGGTAATATTTGTATAGTGAGTTGAGATGGAAGTTGAATAAAATATTTTTAGAATATTATTTTTATAATATTATTATTGTTTTGATATTTGAAAATATTAAATTGTTTATTATATTTTATATTAAGAAAAAAAATATAATAATTAGATAAGATGAGTTGATATTAACTCTAAATCCAAATACGTACATGAGTACTTGACCTTAAATATTGGCATTCGGCCACAGTACATCGTGTAAGAGTGTCATTGAAAACTTCTGAAATTTTATTTAACATGAGCTGCATGCAGCCTCCATCAAAGGCTTCTTCCATGGACCATGATATTGATGCATCTCTCTCTCTCTCTCTCTCTCTCTCTCTCTCTCTCTCTCTCTCACTTATTGTTTCTGTAGCTTTTGCATTGATGAAGGGAAAGCATATTGGCATTAGTACTTGGACGTACTTGGACTAAAGTACTCAAAGTCGGGAGTTTATTGAAACTTAATGTAGCCCCTGTTGAAATTCAGAAAGCATCTCATTTCATTACATTTTAAAAATTCTTTTAACATTTTACACGAAAAATAATAAATATCTAACTCAATTTTTTCAAATTCTAATATAATAATAATATTAAAAAATAATATTTTAATCGTATTTTATATATTCAACTAATTTCATCTTTCTTCTAAAATTATCTCATCTTATTTTATCTTTAAATTCAAACCGAACCTAATCTTTTCAAGTTTCTTACTTATGGGGCAATTTTTGGATTTGGCTGGTCCAAGAATTGTAGGGCAAGTGACTCTCCATCATCAACGCCTCTCACAATAAGACTTGCAAGAGGCAAAGAATATGTCCATGTCCCTGAGCTTTAATGAGGAGATCAGCACGGGGCTGATTCCAGGCCTTCCTGATGATGGTGAGTTGTCAATGCAGATTATTGCTAGTCTTCCTAGAATTTCCTATTAATTCAATGTCGCGCGATTGGTATATATATATATCACAGAGGTGGATGGCAACCGTCAAAGGGCCCCAATCTTGAAGAGTAAAAGGTACCCTCGAGCCATGCTTTAGATCATGATATTCTTTACATGTCAAGAAAATGCCAAAGGCTGCCTATGATTGATTGTTAAGAAATAAATTAAATAATACAATATATTTCTTTCCCTTCCTATGATCCGTTTAAGCTTATAGGATAAATAGTGATATTTTTGCATGATATCAAAATAGAGATTATAAATTCGAATGCTCGCAATGATGCCCATTAATATTGTTGTATATGAAGATGAATCTAGGAAGCGTTTTTCTCTGGCTTTCGATGTGGTATATAAATATATATATATATATATATATATATTTATATATATATTTATATATTTATATATATATTTATATATTTATATATATATTTATATATATGGCTGGTCCAAGTATTAGCACATGCTAAAGTTATAACTTATAAGGGTGCAGGAATCGTTGAATCAAATGCCATTTTGTGATTGGAGAGCCCAGTGGCAGAGACAAGAATTTGACTTAGAGAGGCTAAACAAAATTAAAACAATATGCATAAATATTTTTTATTTTATTTATATATAATTTTTTTTTTATGATATCGAACAATCTGATAGTAAGATTTAAAATAAAAATAAAATACGTTTAATATAATTTATATATTAAAAAATATATGATATGTCAAGAAGAATATATCATTGAAATAAAATAAAGATACTCATATATATAAAGACACTCAAGTAATGAGATTCTGAGTGATAACTGTACACTGTAACACTAATAAATCAAATAATGAGATGAAAGAAAGAGACTTAGAGATAACGAAAGGAATCTAGAAATAGGATTCAAAATTTTAAGAAAACTCAAAAAGACATACCGCGAGTGCTAAGTCGTTGCCAACGGTTTTGCAACTTACAAAGACTTTTTTTTTTCAAAGAATTTGCGAAGGACTTTAACTCTTGAGAAGCGAAATGTTTACAAAAATGCCGAAATTCCATATGCTTGTAAGTAGGGCTGTACAAAATAACCGAGTTCTGATCCAACCCGTTATTCCATTTATTTCCGATCCGAATTTCCGACCCGCTATTCAGCTTAATTCCGACCCGAAAACCCGATTATAACCCTTTTTAGCACTGCACGCACAGAGACATCGTTGATAACCCTTTTCTAATACGCAAACATCGTTGGTGTCGAGCCGCTATTCCTTTTGCAAGCGAGTAGTCATTGCGATGCTCGCCGGAGATTTTGCAGCCGATGCTTCTATTATTGTTGTGACTGGTGCCTCTCTTCTCTCCTTTCTCCCTCACACGATTCACCAGTTTCGCCTAGCTATCTCCCCAACCACAACGAAGTCTTGCCAGAGATTTTGCAGTGGACTTATGAAAAAGCGTTAGCATCTGGCCTGAAAGCAGGATGGGGGTGAGGATCTGAGTTTTTCCGGCATCATATTCGACAAAAGAGAAAGGAAGAAGAGTTGTGGAGGCGATGTGGATAACGAGTCAAAAATAGAGAGGAGAAGAGGATGATCAGCGTCGAGGTGAATCTAGGGTTCTAGGGTGTTTTTGTTTTGAGCTTTTGTTGCAAATCTAGTGTTATGATTTGCAAATGAAATCTGGGTATAACTTTTGTTTCCTACGAATGAACTTTTGTTGCCTTCGACGAGTTTCAGCTGGATCTCTATTGTATTGTTTGTGGTGGCCAAGCCGAAGCCATTATCCACGGCAGTGGAAACCAGAAGCGGCTTGACAGAGTGCTGTAGCAACTGTGGTCGGCGCTGAGGTGAATCGGAGCTTTTGCTGTATAAATATATGTGCCGTAGTTGATCTAGGGTTTTTTTGTTTTGAACTTTTGTTGCGAATGGTGTTCGGAATGATTTGTTTTTATGATCTGTTGCGATTTACGAGTAATTGCCGAACTGGGTTAAAAATATCATCCAAAAAGAAAACATGAAGAAGAAGAAGAAAATGATGAAGAAAAAAAGAAACGGGTAATCGGCTTATCGGGCATCGGTAGATCGGAATTGAAAATTTATCGGGTCGAGTCAAAAAATGAGATATCGGGTCGGGTCGGATCGGCTGAACACCCCTACTTGTAAGGATGGCTTGACTCTGGAGGTTTAATGAAAATAAAACAAATAAAAGGGATGGGTTCCAGCCTGATGTCATGATCGAGTTCAACTACAATCCAAACATTTTATAATTTTAGGCTTCTAGCTTTTATGTCACGGTATCTTAGACTTAAGTCTACTTACGAAACAAAAGGATTTCATTTTTAAGGATGTGATCTAAGAATAGCTAAAAGGACATGGCAGTGCTTTGAAAACTTCGTGGGACAGTGGAAGACTGCATGGTGCGGGCAACTTTTTATTTGACTGTTTCACGTACTTGCAAATTTATTTTATTATTTTATTTATAATAAAATGTGTTATTATATTATTATTTTCTTTTATTTTATATAAAATTTATTTTATTTTTAAATTAAATCAAAATAAAATTAAAATAATTTTATAAAAAATTCATATAATTTTTTAGATTGAGTCAATATAAGATAAAATTAATGTTATTTTATTAGATTATAAAAAAACTAATATATATTATATTTTTTTCAAATTCTCGGAGGGGCCATGGCCCCCTAGTCCCTAAGTAGATCCGCCCCTGGTTGGAGCTGTTGATGGATGCCTCTATGAGCTTGGTAGATTCTCTAGCTAGATCTTTGACCTTGAAACGTGTTTGGATCTTAACTCATACCATCGCAACTCATTATCCATCCAAACCTCCCCTCAGAGACTCCACATGGATTTACTTGCTGGTTTTGATTGAAAGCTCCATGTCACATAAAATTAGATCCTAACTGTCACCTTGTAGCTCTTCGGGCTGATACGTGTTCATCTCCATCGATATTCAAGCTCCACTTTTTATTTCTTTTTTTTTTTCAGGCTGCTTGAATAAACATGCATTCTACGTCAATTGAAGTACTGTTATATATATATATATATATATATACGTATATATATAAAATAACGTAAATATATGTTAATCATTTGTTTTAATCATGCATGTATATATAATATACGATTTTTGAACCGTCTGATGAGGCAGCTTGCGCCATTGTTTTGTTCCAAATAAATTTTGATAGCCAGCAGATAAATGGGACCGCTCACTATATAATTAATGGGTTTTTCAATTATTATTATTTTTTTTATAACCTCCAGAAATCTCATTAATAGACTCAAGATTTACAGACGGCTAGCAAGCCATATGGCTTGAGAGATAAAGTCCAAAAATCCATCCTACCACATTTGAATGGAATCATATAACCAAGCATGTCTGGCTAGCTAGTCCATGAGCTGCCTTATTTCCTAGTCTATTAACGTACAAAATTAATTTTACATCATCAAATAACTTGTAAGTCAATAACTTCTTCATCTCATGAATAAGGGCCCCACAATACCACAAACTATCAAGTACTCGTTGTCACATATCTTCTAACTAAATACTTTTAGCTTTTATGAAAAACGGATTCATATAAAAATGTCAAAAGTTAAGATCGAGAGTCTAGAAGTTACAACTCTTAATGATCGGGATTGCTTAATTTGTGAAGCTTTTGGTACTTCTCATTACTCAAGCAAATTAATTAAGTTAAATGAAGATATATATATATATATATATATACACACACACACACACACACTTCTAATCAAATCACTACTTAATTAAAACTGTAGACGTTGTTTAAATTTTCTAGGGAAATTTATTTTTCTCAGCATATGCTTGCTTTTATTATAAGAATAATGCTTATTGCAGTTCAGTGGACTACAATACAGTCCTAAATGAAACGCAATGTTTCATTTAAATTTAGCATTTCATTTAGTGAAAGAAACCAGCAACACATTTAAACAAGTGAAATAACTTTAGAGGGGGTAGTTGAAGGAACAACCTAGAATAAACGCCTCTGGCTCAGAGTCTCTACTCGCCCGTCTCTTTTTTAACACCCACACCGATCTCTATAATTTCAATGCAATACAACATTTTCGCTTGATTTCAATTACTCCTCAGCTATCTGGCTCTATCTATCTCTCAGCTAAGCTCACAAGTGGTGTTTGGGATCACAGAGAGCAATGGTGAAGGTTGTGTCTATTCTTGGAAATGGTCAAAGTGTCAATGGTACTATTCAATTCACGCAAGCAGCTGATAGCTCTCCATGGTTTCCATGTTCATGCACTTGGGGACACGACAAATGGTTGCTTGTCAACTGGACCACATTTCAACCCTGCTCGCAAAGAGCATGGTGCTCCAGAGGATGAGAATCGTCATGCTGGTTATCTGGGATATATCACTACTGGTCCGGATCGCAAAGCCGAAATCACAATAACTGACAAGCAGATTCCGCTTTCTGGGCCAAATTCCATTATCGGAAGGGTCGTTGTTGTCCATGGAAATCCAGATGATCTTGGCAAGGGAGGACATGAACTTAGCAAAAGCACTGGAAACGCTGGTGGTCGAGTAGCTTGTGGTATTATTGGTCTCCAAGGATGAACTACTCCTCCCAATCCCGCTCATGCAGAACACATCTCCTGCTCGTAGGCTTGTGAATGACTCTGAGCAAAACTCAATAAACGATGAATCTTTGTCAACTTTCTATTGGGTGTGTCTGCTTTTTTCGATCATAAATTGAGAACTCTAAAGTAAACGACCAACTTTTGTCAAAAAAAAAAGAAAGTGAAATAACTTTAGAAGAAACAACGAAGAAGTAGCAGCGCCATCCCTGCCATCCATCCCCTTAAGAGAAGCTTCGCCCTTCGCCATCCATCCCTTCGTCCCCTCGCCCCATCGACGTCGCCCTCGCCGTCATTATCCACTCCACATCGCGCGAAGACGCCATAGAGAAGAGTAATTTCTTTCTCCCCCTTTTCGCATTTTCCATTTTTGTCAAGAGTCTCTGTATCTTGAATCGTTTGTAATATATATCAGTTAGTTGCAATGAAATTGAATAGTTTTTCATGAGTCAATCATCTAAGTCGTCCAGCATGGTGGGCACGTTTGATCAAACTTCAATAAATGGGGATGCAAATGACGATAAAATTAATGTGGTATTTTTATGCATGGAAACTAGAAAGTCGGAAACTCCATCCAAGTTTATATATCAACTGTCCGGAATTTTCTTGCTTTTCCTACTCAGGTCCCTGAATAATTTGGTAAAGTCATTCATTTCACAGGGCACAGAACATAACATCATTCCAAGTTTTTAAACAAAACAGAAGGAATCAGTAAAAAAAAAAAAAAGCAAACAAACAAAAGAGAGCAATAGCAACATACACAAAAGTATGGACAAGGTGGCAGTTGGAAGGAGTTGATTGTGGAGGAGATTTGGTCTGGGGACGTGGCTTGGCAGAGACGATTTGGTCTGGGGCGTAGCAATATGCAGAGGCGCGAGAATAGATTCAATTCTATTCTATCGATTTAGGTTGGAGAAGACAATGTATAATCCAGTCATTTCTCTAATAAAATGGGGATTATATAATAATTTTGTCTTGAACTGCAATACAGTCCACTAAAATAGGCTGCATATAACAGTACTCTTATTATAATTTATATAAATTAGTAGCCAATTGGTTGATAATTTTAATTAAGAGTACTAATAATATCCATACATAATTAAGACATTTCACAACATATTTTACAACACGTTTATAAAATAACTTTTCTAATTAAAGACAAACGAGTACAAGGGGGTAGAACTTTTTCCTGAAGACATGAACTACAAATTTACTACTACTAAAAAATAAAATTACAAGTAGTTTAGAAATTAAAAATCCAAGCTCGTAATAATTAATACACGATGACCATCTCTCGCAACCCTTGATCTTTGATCACAAAGTACGTACTGGATAATATTGCTAATTTGAAGTACCGGCCAATCATGCATATGCTTGCAGCTATCAACCTTTACTATCCCAAGTCTCCATGGCTATAAGCTTCTTTCTCAGCAAAAGCCATTGGCGCCCGAGAATTGTTGGGATGAACTAATTTCTTTATATAAACCCAGAAGAAACATCCGCTGGATTTTTCCTTCTTGATCATCATGACCTCATTATTTTCATCCTGCATTTTTGCTGATCTTTCTTTTTCTTCCCCTTGAATCTTACTCTTCATTTTCTCCTTGTGCAGATTTCTTAACACGTGGATTTCAGCTAGACTGTATCCCGCCGCCATTGTTGCGAAGCTTGTAGACTGTAGTGTTTCGATGTGTAGCCGGTCTGGCCTTGAAAGAGGGTGATTTATAGAGGGGGGATTGGGTGTGGAGCAAGCAAGCAGTACTCATCCATGAATAGTGCAGTGAAAGGCCTTGCGCGTTGGAATGATCATTATTCTACTCTTGGTAATACTACATGAAGTTGCAAACGGTGTGCAGTCGTTTTAAAAAAAAGGTTAACTTCTTCACGTGGGTCACATATATATTCATTTTTTTATAAAGTAACTGTACGTCGCTTGTAACTCCATGACTGCCTCTATCATTTCTCAACTTTGATATATAATTAGTTGAATGTTATCAAGCGGATTGGATTTCTGCAGACGAAGACAAAATTTCTAGCTTGGGCAGTTTGACTGCTGCTAATTTTGGATGGAACTTGGTGACCAAGGCATCTACTTGGTCTACAAACACGTTGATGGTCAAGTAGTCATGTGTACCACGTGTGAGATTATTAGAGAAAATTATTTTTTATTTCAAAAGGCTTCTCACTTCTCAGACGATCGCTACCGTTGATTATACACTACATTTTTAAGTAATTATATATACCATATATATAGTACTTAATTCTTTTTAATCAATATATAATTTATCATTTGAAAAATGGATCTCTACTTTGAGATCTTTATTTTGGGATTCTTATTTCGAGATTTTTAATTAAGAAATTTTTTTTACATGATTTTTATATAAGTGTTTTAAAATAATATTGTGATTTTTTTTATATATTTTTAATATATATTTTAAGATGTTAAAAAAATTATGTAAATAAAAAAGTTTTTTAAGATATTAAAATATGTATATTTTATTTACATGATTTTTTTTAACATATAAAAATATTTTTTTAAAATATAAAAAAAAATTACAATATTATTTTAAAACACTTGTATAAAAATCGTGTAAAAAAGTTCAAAAAAAAAAAGTAGGGATCTTTAAGTAGGGATTCCTAGCATTACTCTTCATCATTTTTATCCTTCTATTTAATTACATATATTTAAATATTAAAACAAAAGAATAAAAATGATCATGAATACATATTAATTAAGTGAAAGTGTATGGTGTAAGGTTTTTATGTAAAAAAAATTAAAAAAATTAAAATATATATATGTACAATGAAGTCATTTAACATTTTAAGAAGATTATGCAAATGAAGATATATTAGTATTGAATAGAAGAAAGATATGCATGATTCATAAAATATTACAAGAAAAATAGGCATTAGTGTCTAAATATTTGTGATAAAAAAGATTAATGGTGATTAAAAAAATTAATAGTAATTATAATAGACTATTTACGACTAATAAATTATAGTAAATAAACAGATTTTTTTTGGTAAAAATAAAAAAACAATTATATATTTAGGGAGTTGAAGAAGGGCGATGATGATATGTTAGAGAAGACTTATACTACATTTCATGTCTCGAATGTGCTCTTGTAGCAGTAGTATCGAGAGAAAAAGTTTAAGAAATATTCTGAACTTATATCATGTCTTCTAGTAACTAAGCAAAATAGTGAGCTCTTATTAAAAATCCATCAGTCACGCCCTACTGGCTCAATATCATTCCCTGAAATAAATGGTAATAGGTTTGCATCATTCACAGAAGCGAATGGTGCATCCTTTAGAAGAAATTGGTGGCATGGACGTAGTAGGAGAAATTATATAAATATTGATCCTAGAAATAACCACAGTAAAAGGACTAATAATAATATACCGTATCACCAGAAGTAGTACAACTCAGAAAGGGCTAAAAATTCCTGAATAATTTTTCAAAGAAAAGTGAAGAGTGTGCCATAGATATGAAATGACTGGACATTGGTCACTTACCTGTCGTACGGCCAGGCACTTAGTTGTTATATCAAACATCTATTAAAGGAAAGAATAAAATGCTTTAAAAAAATTTAGTAGAACCATCAGCTAATTTATTAAATTCAGTAGATGTAGATGTCACTAATCTTGATATTTGAGATTTCTTTAAAAATTTTGATAGTAGAATTGATCACCTAATTGGATATGAAAGTGTTCCACTCAATTAATGTATTTTCTTTATTATTTGTAATAAAAGTTTTGTATATTTTATATAATCATGGATCACATTGATGAGTTTTTTATTTCTGAGTTGAATGATAAAGATGTATGTCTGGCTGACAGTACTATAAATCACACAATTCAAAAAATAAGAAATATTTTCAAAATCTAACATTAAGGAAAACCTGTGTCCATATCATATCAGGTTCATCAGATTTAATAGAGGGCTCTGGAAGATCTTATATTGTGTTGTCTAATGGCACCAAATTTTGTATTAATGATTCTTTATTTTCCTCATAATCCAGAAGAAATTTATTAAGTTTCAAAGATATACGTCGTAATAATTACCATATTGAAACGATCAATAAAGGTAGTAAAGAGTATCTTCTTATTACTAAAATAATATCGGGCCAGAAGCTCGTATTAGAAAAAATGTCTGCTCTATATTCTGGATTGTATTATATAAAGATGAGAATACTTGAATCATATATGGTAGTGCACCAGAAGTGCATTGACCCCAAAATATTTATGACTTTGCATGATCGTCTTGGACATCTGTGATCTATAATGATGAGACGAATTATTAAAAATTTACATGAATATCCCTTAAAGAATCAAAATATTATCTTACCCAATGAATATCCGTGCTCTGAATGTTCTCAAGGTAAGTTGATTATTAGACAATCTCCCTTAAAAGTTATTGTTGAATCTCCATCATTTTTACAAAGGATTCACAGAGATTTATGTGGGCCTAATCCTTTAAGTGGACCATTTAGATAATTTATAATTTTGATTTATGCATCTAGTCGATGGTCACATGTTTGTCTGCTTTCCACTAGAAATATTGCATTTGCTAGACTTCTTGCTCAGATAATCAAACTACGAGCACAATTTCCTGAGTATCCAATTAAGATCATTTGATTGGATAATGCAGATGAATTTTCATCTCAAGTTTTGGATGAATATTGCATGTTAATAGGAATAAATGTTAAACATCCTGTTACCCAAACACACACTCAAAACGATTTAGCTGAATTTTTGATCAAAATGCTTCAGCTAATCACTAGATCTTTACTTATGAAATCAAGACTACCTGTTTCTACTTGGGGACATGCTATACTTCATGCAGCATCATTAATTCGCATTAGACCATCTACATATCATAAATATCCTGGAGACGGGATGATTGAGGAGAAAAGGAGTGGGATGGTGAATTGGAAGTGGAGTCGAGTATGAGCAACAACCAACTATAGTTGGTTGGTCCAAGGATCAATCTGGTGGAAGAGAATGACGCTGGCAGAGAAGAGGAGCAGCAAGCAGAACATGACTTAAAGAAAACAAGTAGATGGAAGCGAAGGGCATAGACAAAGGTATGTCATCTAATCCTTTGAATCTGGAATGCTTAAAGAATAGAGGTGGTGGGAAGAATGAAATGCTACTTGTGGGGTCGAAGAAGCCGAAAGTATGTGGTGCTGAGCACACCACCTGGTGTCTTATGCTTGTAGATTGGCGGAGGCTGCCAAGCAAACCCTCTAGGAGCTATGAAAATCTTCAATTCAAACTGTCAGGGACTTGAAAATTGTCGAACAATTCAATCCATTTATTTACCTGCAAAGGAAAAAAGCTTGAGATTGTCTTTTTAATAGAGATCAGGATGAGAATTGGTAAGGCAGCAACTATAAAAAGAAAATTAGGCATGGAAGATTGTGTGATGGTGGAACCTAGAGGTATGAGTGGTGGACTGATGGTATTGTGGAAGGAGGATGATATAGAGTTGATGAACTATTCGCAATGGCACATCAATCTATGGGTTAAAGGTAGTAGGGAGAGGGTGATTGGCTATTGATAGGGTTTTATGGGAACCCAAATGTGAGTAAAAGGAAGAGGTCCTGGGAGTTACTAAAAGAGCTAAAGCCTAAAAAAGGAATGAGTTGATGTGTAGTGAAAGATTCAATAAGAATATATCTCAGGATGAAAGGGAGAGAATACGAAAAGAAGTAATGGACAGATGGTACAATTTAGAAGAGTTTTAGAGGAACTGCTCTATTTGATATCGGATGGTGTGACTACAAATTTACATGGTCTAATAGACATGAGGACAAAACATTTATCAAATAAAGACTTGATCGTTGGGTTGCTAATCAAGCGTCGCTAAGCAGGTTTTTGGAAAGGGAGGTGGAGGTATTGGGAACATGAGTTTTAAATCATAAGCCTTTAGTTATTTCTGTGGGAGGGAGGAATGGAAGGGTTCAGTAAAAATGAAATTTCAAGTATGAGATGAGTTGGAGGATGGAGGTGGAATGTAGTAAGATTGTTGATAATGAATGGGAAAAATCAAAGGAAAAGACAATTGAATAAGTTTAAAAAACTGTTAACTGGGTGCAAGAACTCTTTAAGCAAATAGAGTAAGGGCTTAATATGGGCTAGGAAGGCGGCTATAAAATAAAAAGTTTAGCTATTAAGCAAATTAGAAGAAGATGAAAAGCTGGAGAGGATGGGGGAGATCAAAAGGCTGAAAGAGGAGCTTGATTTCTTGCTTGAGTAGTAGGATTTGAGATGAAAGCAAAGAGGGAAAAAAAATAATGGCTAGCATAGCGTGTTAAGAATACTCACTCCTTCATGCCTATACAAGTCAAAAGAAAGAATACTAATAAGTCCATCATGGATGTAAGAGGAAGGCAGGTTGATGATGAGATGGAGATTAAGGCTAGGTTTGGTTTAAAATTTTTTTAAAATATTCTCAAACACTTTCTACTGCTATTCACTATATTCTCAAATACTTTTGTTACTGTTCATTATTTTTTTTTTATTACTATTCAATATTTTATTATTACTTTTTACTTACTTTTTATTACTATTCACAAACACTCTCAAGGCTCATTTAGATTCAGAGATGAGATGAGTTATAAATAGTAATAAAATGAGTGGTTGAGATGAATTGAAATAAGTGGTTGAGATAAATTGAAATAAGTGGTTGAGATGAGTTGAAAATACAAAATGAGTTGTGAATAGTAAAATTCAGTTTATAAAACAAACCGGGCCTCAAACACTCTTGACATCCAAACGTAACTAAGAGAAGTTTTTGGAGTTATTTCATAGAGATATATGCATCCTCAAATATCCCCTTACTTTTTTATTATATCACAAACTATCAACTCTTTGTCACATATCTTCTAAGCTAAATACTTTTAGCTTTATGAAAAATGGATTCATAAATGTCTTTGATTTAAAAAAATAAAAAAAATTAGGAGCCTAGAAGTTACAACCCTTAATGATCAAGGATCGCTTAATTTAGGAAGCTTTTGGTACTTCTCATTACTCAAGCAAATTAAAGTTGATATATATGTATATATATACACATATATACTTCTAATCAAATCACTACTTCTTAATTGACTTTGGTAAATTTTCTAAGGAAATTTCTTCTTCTCAGCATATGCAAGCTTTTATAATTAAATTAGTATCCAATTCTAATTAAGAGTAATGATATTCATACAATATATTTCACAACATATTTAACAACAGATTTTGTAAAATACCTTTTCTAAAAACGAAGGAGTAAAAGGGGATAGAGCTTTTTCATGAAGACATGGAACTACAATAAGTTTACTACTATTAAAAAATAAAATTACAACAAGTTTTGAAATTATAAAAAAAAAAAAAAAAAAAACTATATCGTAATTAATACATGATGATCCCATGCAGCTATCAACCTCCTTTACTATCCCAAGTCTCCATGCATGGCTTCTTTCTCAGCGAAAGCCACTGTCCGAGAATTGCTGGGATGAACTTTCTTATACACCCAGAAGAAACATCCGCTGGATTTTTCCTCCTTTATCTTGACCTGATTATTTGAATCCTGCATTTTTGCTGATCTTTCTTCCCCTTGGATCGTCTTCATAATTTTCTCTTTGTGAAGATTTCTCAACACGTGGATTTCAGCAAGACTATAACCCGCTGCCATTGTTGCCAAGCTTACAGTAGTATTTCGATGTGTAGCTGATCTGGTCTTGAGAGAGGGTGATTTATACAGGGAGATTGGAGCTTGGAGCAAGCAAGCTGTACTCATCCATGAATAGTGCATTGAAAGGCTTGCGTTTTAAAATCATTATATTATAGAAAAATGAGGAGAAGTTATATTCAGTGTATTCTCCTTTATATAAATAATGTCACGAATAATATATGATACTATTTATATAAAGAAGGATTGGAACAATATATGATACTATTTATATAAAGAAGGATTGAACGTAACTACACTTCAGCATTATTATATATTTTATTGAATGCTGTCAAGGTGGATTGAATTTCTGCCGACAACGACAGAATTGGTGGGTCCCAACTCCAAGCTGCTTTTGGATGGAACTTGGTGACCAAAGGCATCAACTGGGTCTACAAACACGTTGATGGTCAAGTAGTGTACCACGTGTGAGATTAGAGAAAATTACTTTTTGTATCTTAAAACTAAAAAGCTTCTCACTTCTCCGATGATCATATATAATTGACTAAACTGTCAGAGCTAGTGATGCATTATTTTCTCTATAAACACAAATATATGCATGATTGATATTAATGCATCTATCACATCAATATAAATAATGTGTCTATAATTATGATTGGTATGATTTAGGATGGACTATATTACTATGAGAGATATTGGATCCCGTCTGGTCGGATCGATTTTTATTAAAAAATAATCTTTAATAAAAATATAATAAAAATTAAAAATTAAAAAATATAATAAAATACAATAAAAAAATAAAATAAAGATGAATTTAAAAGAAGCGTTCGACCTCAATTCACACGAAGTCGTTGCCGGCTATCGAGAACATCATCGCCTATACATGAATCTATTTTAAATTTAATACTGTCGAAAAAGATGAAGGTCGTCAAAAATCGTAATCAAAAGGTTGAGATCAGCATAAGAGGACGATCCCATTATATAGATGGTGATGCTCCCGAATATGCGTGAAGGGACGTATTTCAAGTACTGTGATTTGATTAGTGGATGGCTGTGACTAGAATACTAAGAACGGCCAGATAAAAGAGCTTGAGCTAATTGTATAAATTGTACCTGCTGTAATTAAGAGCCTTTACCGGCCTTAAGTATTGCAAAAATTGTGCCAAAGTTTCTGATTAAAACTGAAAAGCAATTAGCATGTGCTGACTATAAGCTAGCTAGAACTGATTAAAACCAAATCATGGGTGGGCTGCGCGCCCTCAGCCTCCGGGGTGGTGGCATTTTTTTCTTCTCTGTGTTTTTATAAATAATTTCTTTCTTTACGAGTTCTATGAAATTAGATACATCATCTAAATTGTCTACATTACAAGATTTAATTTGCAAGTTGAGACTTGAATTATAAACCTCTTTTACAAAACAAATCATATTGCTAAGTCAATAATAAGAAGTGTGTCATCCAACCAAGGCGAACGCCTATGTATTGTGATCGTATGATAATTATAATGAATAATACAAAATATTTATAAAAGAAAGCAAGAAAAAAATACAGAAATTTACATAATTCGACGATGTGCCTACATTCACAGAAGTAAATGGCAATGTGTCACTTACCATTATATACTCATCAGATATAAGCCACATACTTCAACTAGTGGCAGAGCCAAGAATTTGCTTTAAAGGGGCCAAGCAAAACTAAAGCAAAATATATAAAAAAAAAATATTTTATTTCTATATAGTTTTTTATGTAGTATAAAACAATCTGATATTACGATTTATAATAAAAATAAAATCTTATGTATTAAAAAAACATATGATATGTCAATAACATTTCATCATAATAAAAGTCTATTTAAAATACGTTAGAAATAATCTAATTTCTTCTTTATTTTTATTTTTATTTTTATTTATAATAAAAACATATCATCATATTATTATATCATTTAATTTTATATGAAATATATTTTATTTTTTAGTTAGATTAAATTTTGTAGAAGGGACCAAAATAATTTTTAGAAGAAGATCAATACAAAATCAAATTAATATTATCTTACTGAATTATAAATAATCAACTTATTCTATTCTATTTTATTTTATTTTAATATATATTTCTTTTTTCTTTTTTTTTTTTCAAAAATGGGTGGCGCCGTGAGGGAGGGGCCCGCCCCCTCCCCCCAACGTGGCTCCTGAATCCAACACTCTGAAAAACTTGGAGATCTAAGGATGATTATTCAATGGCAACCTATATTTATATTCGCTAAGGTAGATCTGGGGCTTTCATCTGCAATATAAGTACAATAATTAGTTGCTTCAATTGCAGCCTGGATGCGCGCAGAATAATTAACCTGCAATTGGATTGTTAAATAGGAGAGCAAAAGAAAATGATATGATCTGTCCTTGAAGTAGTAATATTATTTAACTAAGTAGTCGGAAGAATTTGTTCTGATCATGAGGCCCGCACTTCATGTTTCAGCTTGACCATCAATTACACAAGAATCTATACATGCCTGTTCCAAAGTGCAGTACCACTCAGTCTGCATGATGTTAATCTACTTTCAATATTTGATATTGAAAAAATATGGAGAAAAGTTCGGCTGTTGCAACAGCCACACATATAAATAGTAGATTTTACTATAAGTAGTGCTATTTATATAAATAGTAATATAAGTAGTACTATAAACAGCCACACATGAATAATGTTCTGTGAATATAAGTATGTTAAGTATAGATTTATTTTATAATTTTTTTTTACTATTTATATAAATAATAATTTTACTGTTTATATAAATAATGATTCTACTATTTATGTGTTTGGTTGTTGTAACAATAGGGTTGTTGCCTAGCACAACCCTTTGATATCAAATTGCAACGACTTTTGAATTGAAACTCAAGTCTCTAAAATAAAGATTAATTCATTTCAAGAAGCATGGGTGTGAGCCTGTGACCATGCATGCAGCCTATATATAATATAATGATCATATGGAGGCACAATTAATTAAAGAAGTTAAATAAATAATCTTAATGATAAGTACATTACAAGAAAAATAAATATTTATGATATTAATTATAATTATAATTAAAAAAATTATTTAAGATAAAAATAATCATTTTAATTTTAATTTTAATTAAAATATTATATCTACTGAGAGAACGAAATGCAATAGATGAATGAGTTAGAAATTGGGGGTAGAAAGACAAAATAGGAAATAGTACCAACCAATGCGAGATGCAAATGCGGTTGATTAAAATTATTCACTGAGGGAAATGATAGAGTTATGATTCTATTATTATCTATTTTGTATTTGATTTTTTTTAATTTTTTATTTTACTTAATAATTAAAAAAGTGATTATTAATAAAATTATATATTTTTTAAAATTTTTTCTTAATGATTAAATATGTTAAAAAGATACTTAAAAAATGATAATTTTTTTTTTTTAAAATATTGAATATAAAAGAAAATAATAAACTAGTAGTGATAGAGTAGTAAGCCTATCACTATTCATTAAATAATAAATTTGATTTGTGAGTAATGCATCTTTAAATATAAACAAAGATGAGTGATTACTATAACTCAAATTTTTTTATAATTTTATTTGATTAATCTAATGCAAAATATATATATATATATTAAATTTATATTTATATTAATTTTTTATGGAGTTCGTGTCAATACTCTTTAGAGTTGATTTCCTATCCGTAAACGTTACAAGTGGCATGTGCACGAGACCCGATTAGCCGATCAACCCGCCCGACTAGCTCCACCCGACATAAGCGTATTCGTCGGGCCAGAATATAATTGTCGGGTTGAAGCCATTTCGAAACCGACCAACCCGTTAAGCCAATTTTCTCTCGTCTCTTCTCCCGAGTCCCCACTGCCAAACCCTAGCCAGTGCCGTTCTCCGTCGCCCTCGCAGTTCGCTTCCGCTGCTGCTCCCCTGGTCCAGGTTACGCTCTCTTACCTTCTCTCTCTTTTGCTCGAATGTGGAGTGACTTTGTGAGTACCGGATACATTTGAGTGGCATCTGTTCCCTGTTCGTCGTCTCCTTCGTCTGGCTTTTCTCCGGTTTTCTGCTTTTTCCTTACTCTACTCATGCAATACCTTCTTCTACTCTACTTTCACTGAGACGGGAGGACTCTGTACGGGTTCGGACGTTAGGTTTACGGCCGTAAAATGTCTTGTTTATTTTGCAATTAGGTGGGAAAAATTGTGGTTTTTAGGGTTTGTGTTCTGGTTGTGGTCTTTGTAATTCGACCTCCGAATGGAATTTCCCGAATTTTCAATACAAAGAAAGACTAGTTTTAACGAAGTTTTATTTTTTATCACGATTAACGGATCACCTGAACGAGAATTAGCAGTTTAGCATTGGTTTATCTAAAATTGTGTATAACAAGCGCTACATACTGAATCAAATGGAAGAAGATAGCTTAATATTTACTTAATTCAACTTCATGTAGATTTAGATAAATAACTATAAAGGATCAAACAGGGAAAACTAATTTTTATAACAAAAGAAAGCTAGCTGCACAAGTTGAGAACCCAGAACAATAATTATTTAATATGCTACAAAATACAAATCTGAACCAGGAAATTGACATTTAGCACCCAAAAAAGTTCCTAAATTGATTGTTATAGTGTCTCATAGTTGTGTTATCAACCTATATTGGGTGCAAAGTAGAATAAAATATCCTACAAGATAATTGGGTTAATGTATTTCAAATTTTCAATTAGTTCCAATTCTGAGAAAGAATCTTACTGCTCTTCTTTGTCCATTTTATTGGGTACTACCTGATTGCAATTTGCTGTTGCTAATACTATTAGTCTTGCATCTCAAACTCCCTGATCTCTGACTTGTCTGCTAATGAAATGTTGGTTAGAAGTCTTGGAAAGTTTCATCAAAAACTGTGAAATTAGTAATGCAAATGGTCCCTTTTTTTATGAAGAACAGCATATTGAAGAACAATGGATATGCCATGTTCTAAGGAATGGCTTGATTTTTGTAATTTTCAGTTTTTATCATTTGATGGCCTCATCTGGTGTAATTTTCAGTTGATGTAATTTTCTTTACTGAAAGTTTGATTCTTTTTATGCTGAAAGGTCTCCCTGTGACCCAATGACCAGGTTGGGATTGCCCATTTGGTTCTCTTTTTTTTCCTTGTTTTGTATTTTATTCAGACCCTCAGGATTGATTAAAGAATTTTAGAAAATCTTGCTTGCTTGCATATCTTTTTGGCATCTCAAAAAAATATATTACAAACCTGGAATCTCTTAAAATATAATTTATTACAATTATTCAAGGATGTCGGTTACAAAAAGTCCGAGAGATTATCATCAGGGGGAAATTGACCCGACTCGCACAGTACTGGTCGGGTTGGTTTTGCGCGCTACAATAACGCTGGCCTTTTGGCTGTCGGGTCGCGGCCCTAGTTACAACTGTGTGGTCCTTGGTTACTTCAGTACTAAATCATGTGATGGGAGTAATTTGAAATGAGTGATCATACTTGGAGATGGTTAAGGTGCTAATCTGCCTGCCCTTCCTAATATATTTTGAAATGCTGCTCACTTAAGAATAAGATGTTATGGTTTTCAAGTCCTATAACAATATCTCTGCTCTTCCTCAATTTATCCAGACAACTACTTTTGCATTTAATTTATGCAACGGGATTCAAATACCGTTTTATTGAAGATACAGTTATTGCATATATACTCTCTTTTTTTTATAACTATTCCATATTTACTTAAAATGCCTCTATTGTCTGTTTTCTAGGTCCCTGAAACTTCATCTCTTCAAATTTGTGACATGAATGTCACTTATTATCTTGGTCTTTGGCAGGGTCGTTTCTGATTGCATTAAGATTTTCTATTTCATGCTTTATGAGAATTTAAGCGTGATTAGATGCTTTTTTCGATCCCGGGAGGCCATTAGTGTACTCATTTCCAATTGTAGGCTCCCTCATTCAGGAATCTTCAGCACTATGAGAGAAGTTGATGTAAATGGTGCTTCTAGTTTGTGTAGTGTTGTATCTGATGGAAAATCTGAAATTCCACAAACTGTATCTGTTGGTCAGAATATAGAAAAGTCACCCTTAAATGTACAATCCACCCCTGAAATCGAAAAGAGGTATGTGCATCATGTTTATGATGCTATTGCTCCCCATTTCAGTTCAACCCGGTTTGCAAAGTGGCCAAAAGTTGCCACCTTTTTATCATCTTTGCCTTCAGGATCCCTTGTTCTTGATGCAGGATGTGGTAATGGTAAATACTTGGGTCTCAATCCTGATTGCTTTTTCATAGGAAATGACATAAGTGCTCCCCTTATCAAAATTTGTGCGGATAGAGAGCATGAGGTTCTGGTTGCAGATGCAGTAAATCTTCCATACAGAACTAATTTTGGTGATGCAGCAATCTCTATTGCTGTATTACATCATCTAAGTACAGAGACTAGGAGAAAAAAGGCAATTGAAGAATTAGTTAGGGTTGTCAAAAAGGGAGGTCTGGTTCTGATAACCGTTTGGGCTGCAGAACAAGAGGATAGATCATTGGTTGCCAAATGGACCCCACTTACAGAAAAGTATGCTGAAGAGTGGATAGGACCAGGTAGTCCTCATGCTCGTAGCCCTTCGTCCTTACTGTTACAAAGCATCCCTGAAAGTGAGGAGAATGGATCAGGAGAGAATGTGAATGTGAAAGACTCCAAGGAGAGTTCAATGGAGAAGATGCACGAAATCATTCATCTTTCATCTCAAAGTAACAATGATTCAGTTACCTTTAAGCATGAAAAGAATACCAACAGTCAACAGGAGTATTTTGTTCCTTGGCACCTACCCTATCATCGTGCTGAAGTAAGTGGTGCTTCTGTTTCTGCTCTTGCAAATGGTCTGGCTAAGAAAGATGATAAGAAGGGTGCAGTAGTCTACAACAGATATTATCATGTTTTCAGTGAAGGCGAGCTTGAAAGGTAATTTCTTTTATCTGTTTTCATTTGGACTTGATTTTTTTTTTTTTAACATGAGTCATTTTTCGTATAATACTTTTTATGTGTGATTTTCTATCAATTGATTATGAATCCCTTAAAAAGGGATGTCTGGCCTATTGTCTCCTCTTGCTGGAATTGTATAATATGTTGCTAGGTGGTATAGTATATGTGCCTGCTGGGACTTTATTTTGATGTATAATATAGATCCTTGGTCACAATGTAATGTCTGCTCCATACTTGGATTTAACATGTCGCAAGAATATATTGGGATAACATTGACATGCTCATTGATCTGGCAAGATATGGAGGACATGTATTTAAAAGAGATTTTAGTGATGAATTCAGTTTTCCTATGCTTAGTTAGTACTCGTCAGCCGATTTTATGAACTGGTCTTTGTGCGTGGGAGATTAAGTTGCATTTTATATGATTAGGAATGTGTGGCTGAAAGTCAGATTTCCCTTCCACAATCACATAACATGAATGCTTATGTCTATTCATCTTTGCTCCATTAAAAGACTATTTACTGCACAGGGAGGTGGCCAATTGTGCTAACTGAAAGTCCTAACATGATAAGAGTCCCATGGATATCAGTGTTGAAGAAAGTTTAAACAAATCCTAGGAAGTTCTAGTTAACATTTGATGTTAACTATTTTGAAGTGTGCAACTCGCCATAATCCTCCTTTTTTTCCCCGGCCTTTTTTTAGTGCTATTCTTAGATTTATGGATAGAATTCATTAACTATTTTGCGTTTATAAGATTTTATAATCTCATTTTACTCTTCCCTCTGTTCATCGTTGCCTTGACATGCTTTTGTTTGCATGATTGATGATGTTTTCTTCCTTCTTGTTTGATGTACCTTTCTGCAGGTTAGTATTTGGTATGGACAATGTAGTCATTGTTGATCGGTTTTATGACAAGTCAAACTGGTGTATCATTCTTGAGAAAATTCTATGACAAATCAAACTTGATATCTTGCTGACACAAAAATGGAATTATATATGTGAGAGACGACTGATCTTTTATGCAAGGGGATGGGCTGCAAGTGGTGAAGGTTTGGTCCCATTTTGTAGTTGGGGAAACAATGAAGTTATATGTTATTTGTAGTTGAAGGTTTGTTTTTGTTTGATGTCTCTATTTTTTGCTATTTGCTTTTTGTTTTTGACAGAGATGCTGCTGTAAGTCAAGAGATTCGTCTATAGTTTCATTCACAACTTAAAATTTCCATTTAAAAATAATACACTTTTAAAACCTCAAGATTATTCCAATCTCTCATTCTAGCTTAAGAGCATTAGCATTGGTGTTTTAGGCAAAATTTGGCTGATGTCATTTTTTAATTTTTAACTACCAATTAAAATGTAAGTCCCGCATTTTAATCTCTATAATAATACTAATAATAATATATTTACATTTTTAATATACTTTTTTAATGCATATTATTTATATTTGTTTTCTAACTACTTCCTTATTTTTAGCTTCATAATTTCCAACAACATATACACTACAAATACATAAAAGACGTTCATCAATCCAAATTAACTTCATTTACAAACACAGCGTATCAACATAAGTATATTGTACTATAAGAAAATTAGGTATTTGTGATATTTAAATTGTAATTATAATGACTATTTGTAAGGAAAATAGAGTGCCAGTCCAAAAGTATAAAGGCAACAATCAAACTACTTCCAACCAAGCAAGAAACAATATTTGTAAGACTTGTGCTGCTATTTATCCTGAAGAAAAAAGTTGCATGCAGCATAGAAGGAAACTTCAAAACATGAAATTATAATAGGCCAAACATTTTGTTCAATACCAATATTAATGCTGAAAACATCAAGTAAAAGACATGTTTAGAAATTTGAAACGTGTCAATAATGTAGCTGTTTGCCAACCGAAATTCAGTTGGAAGTTGCAAATAAACTCAAATTACGAACAAGAAGATGGCCTATCAGAGAAATAGTGGCTTTTGCCACGAAGGGTATTGGTCACAAAAAGCTAAAATTAGGTGATAAAAAAAATTTTCCACCAAATGTTATCGTGGGAGCTTCGTGGCATATAATGAGTGGCGAATAATATTATAGCAACCAAAAATTTTTTTTGTGGGAAATGATGATTTTTTCCCATGAAATTCATTTCGGTAAAAATTAATTTTATCCGTGGGAATTGATTTTGTCAACCAAGCCTTTGTGGTGTTTTTACTTATTTACTTATGAGATGTTATGGCCGAAAATATTTTTTTTCCATGAAGTCATTTATGGAAAATGTGGTGGGAAAAAGTTATTTACCATTTAGCATGTTGACAACAAAAATGATTTTCTCATAAACGTTGTTAGTGGCAATTATCACATGACCCATAAAAATATTGTCATAAAAGATTCTTTCCCACCATCAACTATCATTGGAAATTCATATTTATCATGAATTTAGGTTGTGGAAAACTTTCTATATTAATGTGTTGAGCCCGTGTGAAAATCTAATCAATTATACATATTTCTCACAAAAATGTTGGTGGGAAAAAATATATTTTCCCCCACAGCCCATGGTGGATGTTACCCAATTCACAATTGATAATTGGTTGAATACTATAATTTTGGAGTAATTCATTTGGTGGAAAAAGATTTTTTAGCCCCTTTCTGATTGTTCAATCGTTTGGTAAAATACTTTTTGCCATGAAAGACTCTAATGCAAATAACCTGTTAGTGTCCAAATTAACTTGTTATTCAGGTACTTATTATCATGGCTTCATACCATAGAAAGTATATTTTTTGCCACAAATTTTTCAATTTTTTAGGATGAAACCTTCTAGTCAAAATACAATGTTTAGTGATGGTGGCTGCTATTATGGAACTTTTTCCCCATTACTTCATACTGTTCATGATAGTATATTTTTCCCCACAATTTTTTTTTTCAAACTATAACCTTGTGGGAAAATAGCTTTCCCAACACATTTCAAGCATCCTAAAAACTGATTTAATCACCTGTTAATAACAAATTATATCCCAACATTTCATCACACTAATCCAATCAAGTAAATAAAAAAGTTATATTCAATTTAAACATGGTTCTTATATCTACCATCAAGAATACAAATCTGCCATCATAAGCAATTTCAGACCAAGTCTATGAGTCCATGCAACCATACAAGACCAATTTAGTTCCAATCTGAAATACATAAGGAAATTAATACAGAATACATGAGGAAATTAATGTTCAGTATGCCAACAAGATAAATCTTAGTACAAATGTCTAGATTTCAGATTAGCTATTAGCAAACAAGTAGTTTGTAGCCCTTTCTTCATCCACATAGCATGTTGCCAATTATGTCCTAAAAGTGCCAAAAATAAAATGTATCAAACTCAAGAACTATATATGATGACTGACATATAAAGTACTGGACAACTTCTATGATAACACACTTATTTATATGTTTAATTACACTAATAAAATCTGAAATATATGTTAAATTACAAAACATCTTGCCCAATTATGAAATATACTGAAATATAAGGACTATATCATAATTTTCAATACTTCTCAATTTGGAAAGTACCAAACTCATCATACAAAGCTAAATATCATTTCTAGTTTAATTAGCTAGTTATATTATATAACTACCATTAATGTCAAAAATAGAGGTGTGATCACTTGTCCCAAATACAAGTAACATCATTGTTGCTTGAACATAAAAAACCCATTTAAGTTACTATTACTTTGAATTATTTACAATAATGTTAACTATAAATTGAACCATATTGTTACAAGATATTTCCAGCCCATTGCCCCTTTGTTTCCCCACTATCCAACTCAGAAAATAATGGTGAAACTATGTCCACCCACTGGTTAAAGTTTCTAGAAAGTTATCTTAGTATTTGTAAATTATCACTTCAAAAAAATATGAATGATTGCCTATAATGTACCTAATGGTACCAGCACAGAAAATGTGAGCAAAGTAGAGCAAAATTTGCATGATTTGGAATTCAACATTTCTATCATAATTAATGGTGAACCACTAATAAATAAGCCAATCAAACTCAAGTTTATGCAGCAATATTAATTTGAACAGAATAATCCATTACTAGGAATGCCATCTCTTGTAGGGTAAGTATGCCAACTTTTTTTCCTGCTCTTTCTTTCTCTTTTTTTCTTTTATGTTCCACCCTATGTATATTTCCCCAACCAGGAGCAGCCACTCCTTATTCCAAGAAACGCACACTAAATAGATCACTGAAAATCCATTCGACAGTTTTAAACACCAATTTTCTAGCCATTGGTTTTGCACTCATAGTTCATGACACCATGTTAGGAGTGAAATACCTTCATTTCATACCCAAAGCATTGGTAATTAATTACTACTTTTCTTGATCAAGGAAATTTTAACATGAGTATATTCACTTTCTTATCAAATAATGATAACATGCAACTAGCATGTATTCTTTGATCTAAATGCTGCCAGACAACTATTCAGCTATAAACTATTGTTATGTAACAGCTAACAATAGTTTGCCATATTCTCAAAGTGTGTCCCTATCTTATAATTTATGCCTGTGACTTTGATCCTTTTAAAAACTAAGACCAAAGGTTTGGAAACAACATAAGAAATTGATTAAAAAAAATGGAACCATCAAGTT
The DNA here is from genome assembly GCA_036559045.1 of Platycarya longipes. NCBI lineage: Eukaryota > Viridiplantae > Streptophyta > Magnoliopsida > Fagales > Juglandaceae > Platycarya > Platycarya longipes. The sequence continues at coordinate 4,546,769 of CM071794.1, forward strand.
TATTGGATATTTGCAGACATAGGATGAAAATGATAGACATGTAACAAGTATGATTCTTACCCAAGACCAAATGATAGAACTCATGGTCGGTGCCTTGCTTTTCCAAATTGCATCTGAAATTTGCTCCTGCTCTCCACCAACTCCTCTCCTAGAATAATTGGCTATTCAGGTTGTACTAAGATTCTTCCAAACTGTATATGTCAAACCTTGGTGATGGAAATAATAATTAATCCGTTTTAATCCTTCATAATACCAACAATGCGTTAAACCAGTAATCTTAACAATAATAAACTTATCCCGTAATAAGCACAGCCCTCCCTGTCCAAGCTAGCATTTTGGATTATAAATCATCTTTCAGAATTGGCTAGCCTCATCAATTGACCCACAAAAAACATTCCCTTCAATCCATATTAATTTCCCTGCATTGGTTTGCTAATACATCCCCCTAACACTATTTTGACAATTAGCAAAATACCCTTGATTGACAAATATTATATATGGGCTTGGATTGTTGCATATTCAAAAAACAATTAACAAAAACAAGCCCCACAAAAAACCCAGCCACAAAAAATCCTGGCAGTGAGATTAGGCATCTCGCTGGGTCTCTCTTTGAGACCCATAGGATGCCTCCAACTCACTCATTCTTATATCATTTGTTCTCTCATATTCAGAAAATGACTTCTTTAATCCTAAAATATCACCCACCAGCTGGTCTACTTTCGCCTTGTACATTTCTGCTTCGCTTTTGTTCCGTTCATTCTCTTCCGCTAGACGAATAAATGCCTTGTTCTTCTTTATTGAAGGAGAGGGCTCCGGAATTACCATGTGCCCCATTCCTACTGCATAACCAGATTTAGAACCCATCACTTCTTTGAAGACACTGTTAGCGGCTTCATCAATATCCTCATCTTCCAGATCTTTTTCCCCTAACCTCTCCATCATTTGGTTCTGAAAAATTTAAATGCAACTAAATCAGATTTGGAGATTAAATTGTATGTACCCAGAAATTGAAACATAAATTAAAATAGGTCCAATCTTACATAATTGTGTTCTGCTTCTTCATTGATGAATTTACCCTTAGCCTTAGACCAGTGTGTTTCTTTATATAAGGCAACCATATTTGGTGCCTTCTCTCGCTGCACCACATAATTTTTCAAGTAATATCAACTATACAATAATAGTCCAAAGTACGAACAATTATATCTATCACAATTACAAACCTTCTCCTCTAATATTCGTATAAAGGATTTGCGCCCACTAGTATGTTTGATCTTCAGTTTTTGCCTATTTGCACTGTTCTTCATGGACCTCTCCTACATTTTTTGGCACGATCACAATTGATTTTATAAGTATATTGTTTCTAGAGTTTAAGTGTTAAGCTGAAATCTGACTTAACATATGTACCTCTATTTCATGCATCTATCAATGTGAATGTGAGAAAAATTTATCCGGACCATAGCATATCACATTTAATAAACCAACTAAATACTAAGTTCCAATTTGAACAGTACAATATATACCTTGAATTTCTCGCTTGCCCACCTTTCACATAGCAACTGCCATACAGGCTTCTCAACCATGGAGGTGCCACCACGTAGTGCATCTTCATGTGATGCAAATTTTAAGTAGACTTTGTGTAATGCATAGTGATATGCATTATACTTATCAGCCAAATGCATAACCACCATCTCACGGTGGTTCTCTCTTGCCCAGTCCAGAACAAAATCTGCCTGCAATAATAATTGAACACTTGATTGTTTTTCCTTCAATATTCAACAAAGTTCCTAAAACGTTGTCACATATGTTTTTTTCAATATGCATGACATCCAGGTTATGTCTCAAGCCCAAGTCTAACCAATAGGGAAGTTCAAAAAAGATAGATTTTTTGGTCCAATTTAGTTGATTGGGCGTTCGCTTTCTTTTCAAAGAAGATTTACCAAACTCGACATGTGAGACCCCATGTAATTGTTGTAGCAAATCCTCTCCCTCGACCCTTGATGGTCGTAGTCGGTGCTCTTCGCACCCATTAAAGGCATTTTTTTTCCGTCGATGCCCCATATAGCAATGTTTTCTTCCATGTACCAACCATTGTGATTCTGTTTCAGTTGTACATGAAGGACATACCATCTTGCCCTTCGTGCTCCAGCCAGAAAGATTGGCGTATGCCGAAAAGTCATTGATAGTTCATAGTAGCGCTGCATGCATCCGAAACATTTGCCCACTGAACGCATCATAGGTATGAATACCCTCTTCCCATAATTTATTCAACTCATCGACAAGAGGACGCAAAAAGACATCAATATTATTCCTTGGTGACTTAGGGCCAGGGATTAGCAATGACAGAATGATGTATGGATCCTTCATGCATGACCAAAGGGGCAAATTGTAAGGCACAAGTAGGACCGGCCAGATACTGTACGGATTGCTCAAGTTGTTAAATGGGTTAAACCCATCACTAGCCAACCCAAGTCTAACATTGCGAGGATCTTGCGAGAACGTAGTATGTCTATTATCAAAGTTTTTCCAAACCCGTGAATCTGCTGGATGTCGCATGCATGTCGAATCCTCAACACGTGCATCAGCATGCCATCTCATGGATTTGGCTGTCTTTTTTGACATAAATAGCCTTTGCAACCTCGGGTTCAAGGGAAAGTATCGAAGAACCTTTTGTGGTATCATTCGTTGCTTGCTTGTGCTTGCAATCCACCTGGGGGCTTTACATTTAGGGCATTCATTGTATGAAGCATGTTCCTTCCAAAACAATATACAATCATTTGGGCAGACATGTATCTTTTCATAACTAAAGCCCAAGCCACGCTCCATGCGACGAGCATCATTGTAGGAGTTTGGGAAAAGAGCATCGGGAAAGGCAGCTTGCAAAAGTTTGATGACCATGTCAAAGGACTTCACGGTCCAACCACCTAAGCTCTTAATGTGAAGCAGCTTAACGATGAATGATAATTTAGAGAACTTCGCACATGAAGGATAAAGTGGACGTGTAGCATCGGCAACCAACTCCTCAAAGTTGTAGTTGGTTGGAGCATTAGAGCTAGAGGCTTGATCGTTTGCATTTGTAGTTCCATCATTGCTACTAGGATGATCCATAAACGACCCATGACGAATGTCATCTAACATCTCGTCGACATCATCGATGTAGTGACTATAAGTTGATGCATCTTCTTCTTCATCGACAGAAAATGTAGGATGCCGAAAAGGATCGTCTTCTCCATGGAAAATCCATTCCGTATAGGTTGGATCAATACCTCTGATAAACAAATGATCCTCGATGATGCGAATAGAGTGGAATTGCATATTCCGGCATCTCTTACATGGACACCTAAGCTGATCAGTTGTTGGTGCATGGGCTTGCGCCATGGCTAGGAATTGTCTAACACCTTCAGCATACTCATTGGAATGGAACATGTCCTCAATGTGCATCCATGTCTTATCCATCGTATGAAGCTATACAAATCGACAAAACTGACAAGGCGCTCCAAACTAGAATGGATTCCTCACAGACCTTCGAAGAAAAAACTGAGACATATTAGGCATCACAAAACTGTTGAAGAGATGAGGTTTGCCTATGTAGAAGACTTTCAGATTCAAGTATTAGAAAATATTTTATTCAACAAAGAGAATATTTTTCTTGGAATAGAGAGAGGACAAATAGTGTATTTAACTGTTATTTCAATCCCACGATGCGGATGTGCAATACTAATTATGTAAGCTCTATGTTATCTTGCTTGGACAGTTTGAAAGGGTGGATGCAACTGAAAATAAACTTAGGATTGTCCCACCATTCGTGTTTTCAATGATAACAAACTAAGATTTGGAGTGCTAGTGTACTTTGCCAATAGTATATAATATGAAACATGATAGAAAGAACATAGAATATTATAAGCAATATAATATATTAATTTGAAAACCCTCTGTTGAACTCAAGGTTTCAAGGTTCATGTAAATCTACACATGGATTTTGATGATAACAAATGAATTCAAAGAATAAAGGAGTCTCAAGCTCAAGTTGTCTACACAATACAATCAAGGACATCAAGGAACCAAGCATGAGCAAGAAGGGAACAAGTTCACATTAAAATCATAAAGTAATTTTGTAAATCTCTTAAAAATTCGAAATTAGGATTAAGGCTCAAAATAAATATTTTATCATAAAGCATTAAAATACATTTTCCACATGTGCATGAATATTTTGAAAATTAAATTTGAAAATTTTGAAAGATGATTGATTGTCATCTTTCACATGTGCATGACATGATTAAAGGTTTGAACTTTGAAAATATTAAGATGATTGATTGTCATCTTTCACATGTGCATGATATGATTAAAGGTTTGAACTTTGAAAATATTAAGATGATTGATTGTCATCTTTCACATGTGCATGTTTTATTTGAATTTTTTCAAAAGTGGTGGATGCTTTTCTTGACTTATGCAAAAGGTAGATGTCTTTGTTTGAAAATTTTGAAAAGTAAAGTGTGCTCCTTTTGTCATATGCAAAAAGTATAAGATTAGGTTTGAAATTTTTGAAAAGTAAAGTGTGCTCCTTTTGTCACATGCAAAAAGTAAAAAGATTAGATTTGAAATTTTTGAAAAGTGAATGATGATGTCTTTGACATGTGAATCTTTTTAAATTTGAATATGAAGTCTCATATGCCTATAAATAGATCATTTGAGAGCTTCACATTTACAACACCAAGAGCATACAACATTCATTCAAAGCTCTCATTCTCTCTTCTCTAAGCATTGAGCCTTAACCCTTATTCATTTTGAGAGATATAGTTTGCGCTGTATTGTTTTTATTTCACTCATTGAGGAGTGTTTTCTGATAGCCTACCCACTATCAATTCTTGTATCAGTAAAAGGGTGTGTATAACCCTTGTGTGTGTAGAAGGTGTTCTACACGGGGAAAAGTTAAATCACCAAGTGTGAGGTGATTGGAAGTGTAGAGGGTGTTCTACACGGATTCTTTGGAGCGGTGCTGCTCAAAAGTGTAATAGGTTTCTATCTCCACCTAAAGGAGATTGACTAGTGAATTCGGGATCCTCAAGGGGTAGCTTGAGGCGAGGACGTAGGCAGTGGGGCCGAACCTCGTTAACATACTGAGTTTGCTTCTCTCTTACCCTTACTCTTTATATTTATTGTTGTTTTATATTTTGTTTATATTTTATATTATATATTTGATTTATAATTGTTATTTTTTTAAATACAACTCAATTCACCCCCCCTCTTGTGTTAGTCATCTGGGCAACAATTGGTATCAGAGCTAGAGCTCTATTATAAGATTAACTATCTTTTGAGTTAAGATCTTATGGCTAACATTGCAGCTTCATTTGGTGAAGGTCAATCTAGCAGTCGGCCTCCACTCTTTTGCGGAGACAATTACTCATTCTGGAAAGTTAGAATGAGAATATTCCTTCAGGCTCAAGGTCGAGAAATCTGGAAATGCATTGTAAATGGACCTTATATTCCAACAAAAGTAGTTGATGGAGTAAAGGTCAAAAAGGAAGAAGAAGAGTTTGATCGTGAAGACGATAGACTTTATACTTTGAATTTAACTGCTATGAATTTATTATTTAATGCTCTAAATGGTAATGAGTTTAATAGAGTAATGACTTGCACTACAGCAAAGGAAATTTGGGATAACTTGGAAGTTACTTATGAAGGAACTTCTCAAGTCAAGGAATCAAAAATTTATATTCTTACTCATGAATATGAAATGTTTAAGATGAATGATGATGAATCTATTTCTAGTATGCACACTCGTTTTACTAACATCATAAACAGCTTGACAGCTCTTGGCAAAGTTTATTCCAAAGTGGAGATAGTAAGAAAAATTCTCAACTCTCTACCAAAGCGTTGGGAATCAAAAGTGACAGCGATTCTTGAAGCTAGAGACCTCAAGAAGCTCGAAGTGAATGAACTCATCGGGTCACTTATCACCCATGAGTACACATTGAAAAGAGGAGAAGACGAAGGAAAGCCAAAGAAGAGCTTGGCACTTAAAGCTGTTCCACATGAAAGTGAAAGTGATGAAGATGAGGAAAATGACGACAAAGATGAAGAAGTTGCGATGATAACAAGAAGAATTCAGAGGTTCTTAAAGAAAAATAAAACTCCTCCAAGGAAATCCTTCAAAAAGTTTTCCAAGAAAGATTCAGGTAAAAATGACACTTTAATTTGTTATAAATGCAATAAGCCTGGTCATATCAAGTCAGATTGTCCTCTGCTAAAGAAAGATCGAAACAAAGGCAAAAAAGCAATGAAAGCTACATGGGATGATGATTCAAGTAGCTCAGATAGTGAAGCAAGCAATGGAGAATCAGCAAATCTTTGTCTTATGGCTAAAGATGACATTGAGGTAACAAATCTTGATAATATTGAAAATCCTTCATATGAAGAATTGCAAAATGTTTTAGAAGAGGTATATGAGGAATTTGAAAAATTGGGTATCAAGTATACTGCCTTGAAAAAGAAAAATTCTTCTTTAACAAACGAAATTGATATTTTAAGAAAAGAAAATATTGTTTTGAAAGATGAAAATCTTGAGTTGAAGAAAAAGAAAACTGATTTAGAAAATATTATTGAAAACTTTACAAATGGAAAAAGAAATTTTGAAAAACTTCTTGGTAGTCAAAGATGTGTTTTTGACAAGGCAGGCTTGGGATATATGCCTAAACAAAAATACAAACCTTATAAAAACTTCTTTAATAATCCTTCTACATCAAAGTCCAATACTCAAAATTCTTTTCATAAAAATAATTTTGTTAAAAAAGGATACTATTATAATCACTCAAGTTCTTCATATATGTCACATGCTATTTGCAATTTTTGTAATAGAAATGGTCATAATTATCATGCTTGTCCTATTAGAAGAAAACATACAATGACAATTAGGGCCATATGGGTACCTAAAAATCTTGTTTCTTCTAATACTAATAAATAAATGACCCAAAGAACTTGGGTACCAAGAAAAATCATTTTAATTGT